>CM062297.1:661917102-662517102 GCA_031216915.1 Pictodentalium vernedei | reverse complement strand
GATGCTGCGACTAAAAAATACGTCGACAGGGGGAACGCCGATTTTGAACGAATCCTGCTAGATAATTACGTGGATAAAACCATGACCGACGATCTCGATCTGAAATCCAAAAATTTGGTGAATGTCGCGAATCCCATAGATCCCACCGATGCCGCGACCAAGAAATACGCGGACGACTCTCACGCGAGATTCAGCGAACACCTGAGAAATAGATATGTTCAGAAAATGATGCACTCGGAATTGAACGCCAATTCTAACAAGATAACGAATGTGGCCACTCCCACGAATCCCAAGGACGTGGCGACCAAACACTACGTAGATCTGGAACAGAGAAAGTCTGACGGACGAGAAATGAAATCGGATCTGAATGTGGGATTCAACAAGATACTGAATCTGTCGAAGGTCGACAACACGGATGCGGACTCAACCGCGGTCAACAAGGGCTACGTAGATTCTGCCGTGATACAATCACAAGAATACCTAGAATCGCAAGTGGACGATCTCTACCTGAACAAAGAATCTGGCCAAACCATGGAGGGTGGCATCAACATGAACGGTCACAATTTATTCAGTCTCAATCACGATCCCAAATTCGATTCCAGCGCGGTCAGCAGAAAGTACATGGACGACAACTCGATCTGGAGAAAGGGTGACATAATGGAAGGTAAACTAGACATAGGTGGACACGCGCTCACGAATCTACCGGATCCCGTGAACATGACGGATGCCTGCACCCTGATTTCAGTGGTGGAGAAAGTCAAATATGCCAGACAATTGATCACTGTGTGGGATGAAGAGGCCGGCACCTTAGATGAGAGAAAAGCTCAGTGGTCTTTCGGAAATGGAGGTAGCGGATCGAAACATGGTCAGGTGGGATATCCCATGCCGCTGGGAGGTGAAATCCTTCGAATAAGTCTGTCTTCCTCGGATTTGAATAACAGAGCGGTCGTCAATCTCATGGTGAATGGTGTAGAGAGCGATAAGAGATACAGCGTCCAAAAGACTGAGAATCAACACGCGAATGTTAGCACGTTCGGCACGCCTCTCAAAGTGAATGCCAGAGACAGGATTAATTTCGTTACGAAAACCAATAATCCCGAAGCCGCCACTTCCGTGGTGAGTCTACTGATCGAACTAGTTCCTTTGAACATACAGTGAACGCGTGGAAAATAATGAATTAAAAAAAATAATGTGTGATTATTAAAAAACAAGAAAACAAAAAAAAAAGTAATGAGATCATCTTTAGATCTCATTTTTTTTGTTTTCCTTCTTCTTCACTATTACCATATATTATAATAACGTTTCCTTTTTTCTCAATTTTCAGCGTCAATTCTTCTTTTTCTTTTTTTTGTGATATGATACGTTTATAACAACATTTTTGTTTATCCGAATCATAATTATGAACGAATGTTGTGCATCTCTTGGTAACACTCGCATCATTACCATTCTCTTCAGAAGGTAGTGGTGATGGTGGAAAGCGTCTCATTCTTTTCATTTCCAACCGTCTATCCCGCTGTTTATCTCACCATTTTTCCACATCTTTTTTTTGTTTTTTTTGGGCTTGCAACACAGGATGGAACATCTGACGGAAACGGAGAGACGATCGCACAAAATCGAACAATCTAAGATCTGTTCGAGTTTTAATATCTTCGTCACAAAATATCCTTTTTGTTTCTCTCGAGTGAATAGCACGCGATCTCTCAAGTAATTGAGAACGTAATCATAAAAATCTTTTTTTCTCAAACGCGAAAATGGAACGTTTATTTCGTTTTCTACGTGACTACTTACGAATTGTAACATCGAGAATGTCGAAAAAAGATGATTTTTTTCTTGGATGAAACTTTTTTTTTGTTAAAAAAATATCATTAAAAACGAATTTATTTTTTTTTACGTTTTTTTACTTATTTTTGCATCATTAAAAAATAAGTAAAAAAAACCTAAAAAATATAATAAAAAATCGCGAATGAAAAAATACCAAATAAACGATGCCACTAATATATCAATCTCCAGAAAAGTATTCGATCTGAAATGTTTTTTTTTCTTTAGTAAAAGAATTTTGTCACTTATGACAATGATTAAAATTGCATCCTTTTTTAATTTTCTGTCCATTTATGATTACAATTTATACACTTTGCGAATACGGTTGTTGGTTCATCACCAGATCTAGTTTGTTGAGATTCAATTTTTATTTGATGTTTCTTACATTTGCGACATTTTAAAATTGTATTTTTTATAATTTCTTCATTAGATCTTATGAGATCAAACTCTTCTTTTTCTTTTAAACGATATTCGTCAAAATCACAACTATTCCATCCTTTTTTTGTGTTACATTCTTCATATTCAATTTGAATCCATTTTTCCAAGTATTTTTTTAACGTCGTAGTAATCTTTTCTGAACAGACGATTTGTTGTTTTCGTGTCAAAAACATCCATTTTGTTTTCGAGATTTTGGTTTTTAATTAATCTTACATCCACATTTTTAACGTTTATTAATTTTTTTTCACACACTCGTCTCTCATCGAATGATCGACATCTTATTTCCGTCCGATTCGAATTGTAATTCTCTGTCCAACAGGACCAGGGCGAAGGCTTCGGTTTTTCTCGGCGTTCCTATCGAATTGCATCTTGATCTGAATGTCTAAGACGCTACTCTTGAGTCGTTCACTCTGTTTACTGACGTCGAATATGAACATGGGATACATCGACTTGTATTCGCCGGGAGACATGTTAGGGATGCTCATCAATTCGTCTAGACCATGATACTTCTTTCTAAAATCAGCGGCGTCGCCGTACAGTCTGCAGAAATCGTTCTTGTCGAACGATGCATTGTAATCGATTGCTGGATATCTCGTGGCGTTCAGAAACACTTGCATGTTTCTCAAACTGCAGTGATCAAACAGCGACGCATTCTTTTCCTGAGACCCGTCCCTATCGGTCTGAAATGCAACCACGATGAAACACGGTCTCTCGGAAGCGGATTTCACTGTCAATCTCCAATCAAAGTGATTCGTGGAGGGAGGAATGCTAGCCGTGTCGCACTGTCTCATTCTAAATCCCACAGGTAATTTACTCTTGGATTCTATGATCTTGTAGAGACGCGCTTTCTCCACGATCGAAGGCTCCACATGCGGAACGAACCATGATATGTTGTGTAGAGTTATCTTACCTGCATCGGTCACAGTGAGTCTCACTATTGCGTCGTCATTTCCTTTTCGATTCAACGTCAGATTGTGTTTGAATCTGTACATGATCTTGTTGTAATCGTCCGCAAATCCGAAGATGTGTTTCAAAGGTATCCTGAACGAAAACGTTCCTTTAGGTCTGGACGTCTTGACGACGTAGTCGAATATCAAGGCGGCGCCGGCGCTAGCAGGGCCGATGGTGTCTTTCACCCACAACTGATTAAGTCCTCTGGATGTCGAAAAATCATCAGGATACATCAAGAGTCCGAACATCGTGGTGGCCTAACCGGGATGAAAAACAGATTCTATCTCTTGTCCGGATAGCATGTATTTTATATTACTGAATAGATGCATGATGCCATTATTGGCTAGAGTAACCATGTCGTCGTCGGCGTAGTCGCTCCCATCTTCCTTGGTGAGACGTCCCTGCACCACTATGTAACTCTCGCTAGGATGTATGAATAGATCTTGAGTTTCAACGTTGATTCTTATCTCTCCCGCATTGTTCAAACTCGTTCCGGTTACCGGTTCATATTCGTGAACCTCATATTCTTGAATACTTTCATCTTTCACTATGCTTTGTGCTAGATCTAGTATATTTGTCATTTTAAAGGATTTTTAGTTTTTGTTTATTAATTACTTGCTTTTTTTATCTAAAAATAGTTTTAATTATTTTGTATTATTATTTTTTTCTCTCTTATATATGTGTGTAAACAAGAAAATGTTAAAGAAAGTAAATAAAACAAAATTTTGTTTTCTTTATCAAAACTTTGTCTTCTGTAATTGTTGTTCGTAAAACTTTCCGATGATCTCTTCTCCATCCAAAGCTTCGATTTCGTAAGTTACCGGATCGGTGTGAAATATTTTGATTATCATGAAGATTTCCGAGGTCCATCGAGGAGTATAACCCTTTTCGAAGTGCTTCTTATAAGCGTAGATTCTCACTCGATCACTGACCACAAATTTCGGTGTTCTAGACTTCTTCCTGATCTTAGACCTCTCAGGATATAGATTCGCGTAGACCCGTTTTTCGTTTCGAGGATCGCTAGCTTCCGCGGGAGTCATCTTGATCGATCTGTGTCGCGTGTTGTTGTAATCTTTGACCAGACCGTTCAGAGCGTATATGTATTTCTTGGTCGAATTCGCCGTGAAGTATCTGTGCATCTTTTCCTTCATCGGTCTATTCCAACATTCCACCACGCTGGCTTTCTCTTCGTTTTCGATCGAGTAGAGGTCTACCAATCGATGAACTTGCTTGTTGTAGAATTCCTTTCCCTTATCCACCCACAATTTACTCGGTTTTCGAGAAGACGAGTCGAACACGCTCTTCAGAGCCTCGGCGACGCAAGGTCCCGATTTATTCTTCAAAGCTCTGATCCAACCATATTTGGAAAACACGTCGATGACCGTCAATAGACATTTGACACCCTCGTTCCACCTCGAAAACGATCTCATGTCGACCAAGTCGGCAGACCAAATATCATCCAGACCCTTCACGAACACCCTTCTCTTTCGAAATTTACGCACTATGGGTTTGTGTAACTCCTCGGCCAATTCGCTCGTCAATAATCGTTTCTTCTTCTTTTCAGATGCGCTTTTTTTTTTTGAACGCCCCATCCGAATCGACGTTTCGCACCGATCAGATTGCCGACCAGCGAACGTTCCATCTTCTCTCTCCTGGTCAGATTCGATATGCCTCTCAATTTCCCCAACATGTTTTTATCGCAGACGTTGTTGCGAGTCTTGGTGTCGGGATGTCTGACGTAGTGCAGATCATGATCATACGTGGCCGCGTCCACCCTATTCACAGGTTTGCTCCAAGATTTGGGTGTCAGATCGGCGTTGAGTCTCTTGTTCAATTTCGTTCCGGGTCCAGTGAAACTGTGACCGAGCAGATGCATTTCGAAAGGTAGATTATTGATCATTTTATTCACGATGCCTTTACCTTTGCTCGCGTTTTTGTTTTTGACGAATCTAGTCTTGATAGAACCACACACGTCGCAAATTCCGCGAAGCATCTGTCTGTCGTTTTTAGTTCGCACTTCTCTAGAATTACTCGTCTTGGTAACTCTCTTACACTTTATGCAATACATTTTTTAAGAGTTATTTAAATTAATTTTGTTTTTTTATTTTATATATAAATTTAATAATTAATTAATTCTGTTCTTATATATATTTTTTTTTTTCAATCGCTGCTCTTGAGTTCTATCATCTTACTGAATTCCTCCCTGGCCTCTTTCCTCCCCTTTTCCACGAGAGAATCCTTCATCTCTTCCTTGATGATCTGACGAGTCTTGATTCTCACGGCTTCTTTCATGGCATCGTATTTCGTTTTCTCGCTCAATATCGCGAAGTATTCTCCGTCTGATATCCTACCGTCTTTCAACGCCATAGAGATCATTTCGGATATCGTGTCGATCTTGGAGTCGGCCAAGACGCGAATCTTGTCGTGTTTCCTTGCCTTCAGATATAATTTCCTACTCAAAAAGTTTCCGAGCATGCTAAACAATCCGGCGGCGAGAGCCACTCCTTCTACGGTCAACACGATCGGAATGCCGACCGTGGTCGACAACAATCCGATGCCGGCCGCGTGTAAACCCATGGAAATCGTGATGAGTGTCGTGTCGATCGCGTTGACGAATTTCACGAAACGCGAATACTTCATCTTGAGAGAACGACGAGAATCTCTCTCTCGAGTTAGATACTCTTGGATTCTATTGATTTGATCGATGCGATACCTCTCTCCTCTTTCTCTTTCTTCTAGCGACAGTGCCGTCGGCAAAACATCGATCGGCTTCTCATCCTCGTCGTCCACTAACGTCGGATACAATTTATTTCTGGTTCTCATTTTTGTATTTTTTCTTTCTAATATTAGATAAAAAATTTTATGTGTGTATTTATTTTTATTTTCTATTCTCCCTTATTTTATATCAGCGAAAAAAACTTAGACGTATGCTTCATTCAGCAATAATTTCTTGATGCATCCCTTGTCTTCTAAAGTCAGACTTTTACGCGCCAATTTCAGTTCTTCCGAAACTGTAGGCTTGTCTTGATTCTTACAGAAGACTAATCTCTTCCAAAGCGTGATCACATCGTTGAATCTAACGCGTTCGAACGCCGGTTCAAAATACATGACGACCATATCTTCCCTTTCCATCGTCAGACACGAATGATTCTCGTGATCGAAGTCTAGATGATCCCGACATCCGACGCATCGTTCTAATAAGATGGAACGTAGTTCTTCGTTCACGCAGATTGCGTATGCTCTCATCAGCATGTTTAAAAGAATCCTCGCTCTAATAGTCTGGGAAGCGCACATGATTTACGTTTTTAGTATCTATTCGATTTGATATATTTATTTTTTTTAAATAACTATTTATTTATATTTTTTTTTCTCTCCTATATATATCAATCAAAAACGTGACAGCGGGTTTGCGGATTTCTAACACACCGACAACACACTTCATTCAAAACATTTCCATCAAGTGCTTATTGAGATCACCTCGCAATAACGTGCGCTAGTCTTACTTCGAGAAAGGCGACAGTGGGTTTGCGGATTCAAACATCACCTCTTTACACGAGTCGATTTCAGACCTAAAATCCGCAAGCGGATCTCCGTGTACGCCTCCATTGGGTTTCAGTGTTAAAATCGTGTACGGACGCGGATTGTTAGAATCGGCAAGAGGATGATTTAGAAACGACAAAACGTTTTTTTGCTCGCAATTTAACACTGAATCCTATGGGGGAAACTCATTTGCCGATTTCAATCAAAACGGTACATGTACTGTACGTAAAATTTCATGCGTTTTTTGTCACTCTTGGATACAATCAGTGATGTTTGAATCCGCAAGTGGATTCTAAAGCACCCTAAAAAACGTTAAAATCGTGTACAGGTACACGATTTTAACACTAAATCCTATGGAGGTGTACATGTACACGTACACGTACATGTACGTTGATGCTTGAATTCTCAATATACACCTACTAACGCAGTTGATCTTCATCGATGGTAATCTGGATGGACAGCGATATAGGGACGAAATTCTTAACGCTGTTGTTGCCCCATTGTTCAACGCTAACGTCGGATTGCGGTTATTCCAGTAAGACAATGCCCGATGTCACGTGGCCCGTATCTGTCGTGACTTTCTTGAGGAGCAGAGCATTGAACACCTTCCCTGTCCCCCGCATGCGCCAGATTTGTCGCCAATCGAGCATCTTTGGGATCAATTGGACCGTCGAGTACGACCTCATGATCTTCATACGTTAGGCGATTTAAGTAATGTTCTAAGGCAAGAGTGGAACGCAATACCACAGGGTGACATCCAGAGACTTATCAGGTCCAAGCGCCGTCGATGTCTTGCCATCCAAGAGGCAAACGATGGACATACACGCTATTGACTGCATGTGTGAACTTTTCATTTCACCCATGTCTGAATTGCGACGTCCTGACGTGTCGCTGGCAACAGTAAGAACATGCAATTATGCAAATTCATACATGTAGCTAGACTCGTAATATGAATTTCCAATAATTTGTTTGGGATTAAAGTCGATAATACTAAAAAAAATGCTCCTCAAAGTTTATTATACTTTCTTTTTTGACTCAGTATAATATTGACATTTATTTTAGTTAACAAACAAAATTTTAGTCCTACTATAACTTTGAAAGACAGTGACCTCGCTTGCGACGAAAAGGCCGCGCATGCACCAGAGAGAACTTGCAAAAAATTATGATGGCACACAACATTCCAGACTAATGCTGTGTTCTCATTACAGATTTTTATCGTACGTCTGTAGCAACCACTTTTGTTGCATCAATTACTTTTGTTACAGCTCACCACTTTTGTTACAACATTTGCCCACTTTTGTTACAATTCACCACTTTTGTTATAAAATCAAACACTTTTGTTACAAAATGAGCTCACCACTTTTGTTACAAACATCGCCCATTTTTGTAACAAAAAAAAAAACTCGCTCACCACTTTTGTTAGAGCAATCGCCCATTATTGTTACAATATTTGTCAGTGTCAAAAATGAAGTAGTAATCTGCAAGTAATGTGAAACGTTACGTTCAGTCATGATTATCGGTAGCGCGGTTGCTCAGTGGTTAGAGCGTTGGTCTTGAGATCGGAAGGCTGTGAGTTTGATGCCTGACCGGGGCAACTTGCAATGTGTTCTTGGGCACGGCACTTAATCCCAATTGCCCGCTTGGGAGCACGGTTGCCCCATGTGCTGAGGCGTATCGCACGTTGATAGCAAGTACACATGCATACAACCAATGCTGACCCTGTTCCTGTGGGATTAGGTCGTTGGAGAATTGACAGTTACTCGGCGCTGCTCGGTGGTACTCTGCGGGTACACCGGCTTCCTCCAATCGTAAAACCGTCTTCGACACAATGTGACCTCAGCTATTAAAATGTCATAAAACACCAATAATCCAGTAATAATTATCAAACCAAACCACTGTCGCGTATGTTCAGTGGTAATGCCACACCCTTCCTTATTATTGGGTGATATAGTAACCTGCCACCTTGCGACATCATTGTGGTGATATGTAGTGCATCGTGCGCATACACACACGCATATCTGAAATGGCATGTGCCTATCGGTGCCAATTATAGGAGATTCCAACTCCAAGAGCCTTGGACCTTAGTAGTTTGTGATGTTGACTTCTTGCCCTTTTAGCAGGTTCTCATCTGACGCCATCAGTCACGTGCCCGGAAGGGTGGTTTGGGGTTTCCATGGTAGTCCGCGTGAGTGGCCATCTTGTGACGTAATTCCTATGGTGGCACGTGATTCCACTGCGCATGTGCAGCGCGTTTCTAAGCAGACGTACTCTTCCGACAGCCATTTTGACTATGAACGCCTCCATCTTGGTTGTTAGGGGTAGCATGTGGTTGCTATGGAGCCCAATGACTTTCTTGTTGGACGGGCTGTTCTGAGGGTTTGTTCGATTCAGCGGGAATACATCGAATCACCACAAACAATCTAATAACAACCCAAACCTGCCCCAACGGTCCTTTTATTGGACCGAATCCCCACCGAAACGGACCTTTGTGAGCTTCGCCCCACACGAGAATAAGATGCCCATGGGAAGAGGCCTCAATGAGGTCCTAACGCATAGCTCTCATGGCATCCCCTGCCTATTAACCCCACCTCATGACCTTCACTGACTCATAGCCCCCACCTCATGGCCTCATCTTGCCCTCCTAACCCTCTAGTGAACATCTCCCGTATGAGGATACGAGGCCTATGAGGTGAAGCCTCAGCTCACACACCTCTTATCCTCATCTTGGTTCGAGTGATCATTAGTGATCACCTATGGTAATTATTAGTGATCGCCTGTGGTGATCACCAGTGATTATCTCCCCGTATGAGGATAAGAGGGGTGTGAGGTGAGGCCCAGGTCACTGGGTGGAGGAGGATGGGGCTTCTGGAAGGAGAGGGGGCGGACGACTGTGTCGCTCTAAGGCAGGGTGTCGGGTGCAGGGTGATTTGGAATGGTCCCGAGGACAGGTCCCCATGAATAACAGGGGAAGCTAGGGATACGATCACTGCGCTGGGTCTCCGGGTCACACATGGATGGGATGGTGAGTCACGCGGGGAAGTCTTCTGGCCGAAGTTTCTCCGCTGCAAGGTGGGCAAATGTTGTAACAAAAGTGGTGAGCTGTAACAAAGGTGGTTGTTGTAACGAAAGTGGTTGCGACATACGTCTTTTATCGAACGTCTTTTGTCGATCGATTTTTGTCGAACGTCAAAAATCTGAATGCTGTTCTCACTATAGACTTTTGTCGTACGATTTTTCTCTGGAGGCTGGTCAGCCGTAATCCCTTCGACAAATCGAAGAAGTCTTTGAATAAAAGAAGTAGAAATCAAACGCGTTTTGATTTTTTCGACAAAAATCGTACCAGTCAAAAATCGAAAGAAAGTCATCCGTCTTGCGTGTTCTCACTATATATTGTTGTCAGTCTACACCAACTTTGTCGTTTACTGGTAAAATCATATGATAAAAATCTATAGTGAGACACAGCTTCATATCGTCATGAAAATCGACTTTTGATAAAGTTATCTCCCTTGAAGTTTTCAGACGCGCGACGAAGGTCCAATTTAGAAGCAAATAACTGTTGAGAAAACACCTGTGACATCAGTCGACAGTAAAGCCAAGTTTCCTTTTGTTATTTTTAATAAACGAAACCAATAGGCAGCTCTCGGAGAGGTCTTTTGTTTTTGTTTATTATTTATTTATTGGTGTTGAAGGTCACATATTTCTGCATAATTGATAAGTGTGACCGCAACATGGAGATAAGGTCACGTTTAGTCAATCGTTTATACTCAAGTTGCCCGTATTAGAGGACCTCTACCCTATGCATTGGTAACCGGGTCTTATTTTACGAGCAAAACAGAGCTTGCATACCACAGTAAACAAGCGCTGCTTCACTTCCCAGGGTTCCCACGTGGAGGAGGAGGGGGGGGGGGGGGGGGGTGTTTATTAAATCTTACAAAAGGAAACCTCGCTTTTATGGGAAGCGAATGAGAAGCAACCACTTCACAGATAATCCGTCATTAAGAATATCTTATCACACTTACTAACTCTAAGTATGTGTCCACTTTGGTTCTTTAACGAATGTGTTCTTACAGTAATTTGCAAGTTAATCAAATGTTAAACAAGCAAATCTCATCTCCTAGGCGTTTATATTAACCCTTTACCCAACGTAACGGTCAAAACCGACCAGCGCTATTCACAATGAAAGTGTCAATGACACTGTAGCTCAACTTGACAATCTTGGACTTGGTAAGTTATAAATGAAATGGCAAAATTGAAGATCATTGGTACCAATGTTATTTGGTGAAATTTCAACATAACAGCTTTGTGTGTGCACAATGTCAAAAGTAATCCATGCATTTTTAAATGTAAACTGTAAGACTGGCTAAAGGAAGAATGTTGACACACAAATGCAGTATGTTCAGAGGTTATTGTAAATGGCAACTTTTTTCACAGAAATGAATGCTAATCAATAGCTCTTATCAAAAGGTCTTGCTGACGCCTCGGTTGAATATAAATTTCATGCAGGGAACGTGAAACCATGTCCCCTGTCAACAAACAGAATAACTTATAATGTTCCAATAAGACTAAAATCCTCCTCCTCTGACTGGACGAGAGCCCGCTTAGTATATTCTACGTTTACGGCCCAAGTGGCAAATGTTACCGTCTGACGTCACAACGCGAAATAGTTGAAATGACGTCGCCCGTTTCGTAATTGCTTCACCAACGGAGTGATGAGCAAGCCGCTACAGTTTTCTGGATATTTCACTCTTGCCGCAGACGGTGTTCCGGGTGAAATGCTGTTTAAATTACAAACCGATTTACGATTTGAACTGAGATGGAATGAGTTTATCTGGTTTATTGATTATTTATCCAGTGCCGTCGTGGGACACACAAGAGGTTTATTTACTAAACCTGTGATCGTTAGAAGTTGCCTTGAACAAGGCAACTTTTAACGATTACATGTTTAGTAAATAAACCTCTCGTGTTTCACGATGTAGGTTTTGGGCTATGAGCAGTGTCTTATTGGAAAATGTACGTTATTGTGATGAATTGACGGTAACTGGCATGGTCTGAGGTTTGCGGATCGGAGCGTATGTTCAACCGAGCCGCAAACCTCAGACCATGTTACCGTCAAATCATCACAATAACTTATGTTTTTTATTGGGTTTTAACGACATTTTCAGCTTCCACGGTCACATTGTGTCGGTACTGTTTTATGGGCAGAGGAGCGGGAGTCGCGGAGAGAACCACTGCGCAACGGCGAGTCACTGTCAGATTCTCCAATTTACTAACATGGCATAAGCAGAATTAGCAGCGTTTGAAGGCAAGGGCACCACCAGCGCGCAGTATATGCCTTAGTACACAGCGCCACCGTGCACTCGGGATTAAGGGTCTTGCCCAAGGACATAGCGCAGACACCTCAGGTCAGGAGTGAACCATCGACCTTTCAGTTTAAAGTCAAATGCTCTAACCAGTGAGCCATCACGCACCCTATAAAATCAGTACGGCCCAACCTCTTGGAGATATTATATCCATCGTGGAAAACGATATGCAGAGGCACGGAGCGCTAAATCGGGTAGGGCCGGTTTCAAATATACATCTTCCTATAATGGGAAAAATGTTTGACAAGTTACTTACAAAATGTCGCATTTTGGTGTATCCTGCGACTGAAAACTACTCTTTCTTTCGTCATAAAATATCCTGGAGTGCATATTATCGCAACAGTTGAATGCAAAATTGGGAAACGGCCAAACATAGTCTTGATCGCATGTTCTAGGGTTGGGTTCGATTCAGAGGGCCAACTTGGCACTATGGTTTTTTCGGTCTTTTCCCTTTATTTTTACCAGCAGTTATACTACCCCGTCCGACATGTTATGTTACAATGTGGTGTTCTTGGGGTGCACACGACTCAGATTGTTTTGATGGTCCCAACTCATCTTGGTATTTTTTAGCCCATTAATACCACTCATGCACATAAAGCCTTATATTTGTTTTTTTATCAGGGTTTAACGCCACTTTAACAGCCAATGTCATATCGTGTCGGTGACAGTTTTACGAGTGGAGGAAGCCGGAGTACCCGGAGAGAACTACCGAGCAAAGACGGGCATCTGCCAGCTCCCAAACATCGTAACTCCGCCCTGCAGCACAGACAGGATTAGATTGATTGAAGACATGCGCACCATCGACGTGCGGTACGCCTTAGTACACAGCGTCATCGTGCCCCCATTTGGACAATCGGGGTAAGTGCCTTGCCCAAGGACACAATGCGGGAGTCCGAATCGATCGCTCAGACGTTCACCCACCCAAGGATTAACCGGACTCGACGTTGCTTAACTTCGGTGATCTGACGAGAACCGGTTACCGCAACGCCACCGCCCCCCCCCCCGTCCCCTAAAGCCTTACATTATGTCACCCTTTGGAGCGTCATGGGTGTTACCTTGTAGTGTGTTGTCGAATAGACGGACATATATTCATATCAAGCGATTCTCCAAAGCCAAGATCAGATCCTAAAGGCCCTCTTATCCCTTCAAGTACCCTACAAAGCTTCGATATTCGATTTGATTCGACTTCGTCCCATTGATTCGATTAGAGTCGTGCCGATTCGGAAATTTTTAAATCGTCGAAGTGTTCTACAAAATAGCTCCCCATGAACACTTCAGTCATCCCATGTCCTGTACAGGAGACCTGATGATAGAAGAAGTGTTCAAGGAGGTTCCGCTTCCGAAACTACTTTGATTTCGTTTGGGCCTATTCCGCATGTTCAAGTGATTTGCTCAAACAAATCAGTCTCTGTTGGCCTGTTGCATACAATACTTACGGTGGCTCATTTAGGACATAAGGAATTTTTTTATCTCATTATAACGAGATACTTTCTCGTTAGTAGTAGGACAGGGTCTAGACGTGCCTCATCTGGTGGACCCCGGCTGGTGGACCCCGGAAGTGACGTCATACCGCAATGTATTATGGGTATCACGTGGTTGTCATGGTAACCCATGTGAGCGGCCATGTTGTGACGTCATTATCATGGTGATGGGTGATGTGAGTGCGCAGCTCGTGTTGTTAGGGTGATACGTGTTTCCGTCGTCCATTTTGTATGAGGGGGCCGCCATCTTTGTTTCTATAGTGGCACGTGGTTGCTATGTTACCCAAAGGCTTCTTATAGGGCTAAGAGGTTTGTAACAGGTATGTTCGATTGACTGGGAGTATTTATGGCTCTACATAATTACCCAAATGAGCCCGAGAATGGCCGTAAATCACCAAAAACGACTTTATTTTATATGGATTCCTTATTTTATCGGTGTAGCACGTAGTGCTATAGTACCGAGGGGGCCCCGGGGTGTGTTCCTTTGTAGAAGATCAATTTTCTGACTTAAAATTTTCCCAAGAATCCTCGTTTAATTACCCAAATGAACCCGACAAGTTTTACTATTTCGAATTCTTTCAGAATTCTCTGCTTCTATCTACATATACAATAGTTTTCGACTGTCTGGCCATGTTCCTTTGTTCTAGAGTGTACTCCAGTAGCGTAGAAGAGCCTATTAGTTGGAACACTTTTGTTTGTTATTACTAGTTTTAGCTATTCTGGTCTATTCTTGTTAGTTCTGACCCTATTCCAAGTACTCTTGTTGTTTCATTTATCTAGATCATTTATATAAATTATAACTAACCAATCAGATTGCTTGATTTCCCATAACCTGTCCTTAATCGTATAGAGTTATCTCCCCTTATTACAACAAAGCTGTATCCGATTCTCATCACCTGGACAATATCCCCAGGCACCCCTTTTTTGCAAAAAAGCTGTGACTATGGAATTACTTTTTGTCATATGTGCTTATGTGAAAAGGCACAATGTGCCCTACCACACACATGCACATACTGGCACATTTTACATGTGCTATTTGCACATACTGGCACATTTTACCTGTGCTATTTGCACATACTGGCACATTTTACATGTGCTATTTGCACATTGTGTGCAAGTGCACAATGTGCGCACAAAACATGCAGCACATAGGCACATGCGGGTATTTAAGGATACCTTTATAGGATACCTTCTGGAGAACCCCTTTTTGTCATATGTGCTTATGTGAAAAGGCACAATGTGACACAATGTGCCCTAGCACATAGGCACATACGGGTATTTGAGGATACCTATGACCTGGTATTGTATTATTTGAGGATACCTTTATAGGATACCTACTGGAGAATCCCTTTTTTGTCATATGTGCTTATGTGATAAAGCACAATGTGACACAATGTGCCCTAACACATAGGCACATACGGGTGTTTGAGGATACCTATTGCCTGGTATTGTTTTATTCGAGGATACCTACTAGAGAATCCCCTTTTTGTCATATGTGCTTATGTGAAAAGGCACAATGTGCCCTAGCACAAACATGCACATGCTGGCACATTTTACATGTGATATTTGCACATACTGGCACATTTTACATGTGCTATTTGCACATACTAGCACATTTTACATGTGCTATTTGCACATTGTGTGCAAGTGCACAAAGTGCGCGCAAAACATGCAGCACATAGGCACATACGGGTATTTGAGGATACCTATGGCCTGGTATTGTATTATTTGAGGATACCTTCGTAGGATACCTTCTGGAGAACCCCTTTTTGTCATATGTGCTTATGTGAAAAGGCACAATGTGACACAATGTGCCCTAGCACATAGGCACATGTGGGTATTTGAGGATACCTATGACCTGGTATTGTATTATTTGAGGATACCTTTATAGGATACCTTCTGGAGAACCCCTTTTTGTCATATGTGCTTATGTGCTGCATGTTTTGTGCGCACTTTGTGCACTTGCACACACTGTGCAAATAGCACATGTAAAATGTGCCAGTATGTGCAAATAGCACATGTAAAATGTGCCAGTATGTGCACATAGCACATGTAAAATGTGCCAGCATGTGCATGTTTGTGCTAGGGCACATTGTGCTTTTTCACATAAGCACATATGACAAAAAGGGGATTCTCTAGTAGGTATCCTCGAATAAAACAATACCAGGCAATAGGTATCCTCAAATACCCGTATGTGCCTATGTGTTGGGGCACATTGTTTCACATTGTGCTTTATCACATAAGCACATATGACAAAAAAGGGATTCTCCAGTAGGTATCCTATAAAGGTATCCTCAAATAATACAATACCAGGTCATAGGTATCCTCAAATACCCGTATGTGCCTATGTGCTAGGGCACATTGTGTCACATTGTGCCTTTTCACATAAGCACATATGACAAAAAGGGGTTCTCCAGAAAGTATCCTATAAAGGTATCCTCAAATAATACAATATCAGGTCATAGGTATCCTTAAATACCCGCATGTGCCTATGTGCCACATGTTTTGTGCGCACATCGTGCAATTGCACACAATGTGCAAATAGCACATGTAAAATGTGCCAGTATGTGCAAATAGCATATGTAAAATGTGCTAGTATGTGCAAATAGCACATGTAAAATGTGCCAGTATGTGCATGTATGTGCTAGGGCACATTGTGCCTTTTCACATAAGCACATACGACAAAAAGTAATTCCATAGCCACAGGTGTTTTGCAAAAAAGGGATGCCTGGGGATATTGTCCAGGTGATGAGGATCGGATACAGCTTTGTTGTAATAAGGGGAGATAACTCTATACGATTAAGGACAGGTTAGGGGAAATCAAGCAATCTGATTGGTTAGTTATAATTTATATAAATGATCTAGATAAATGAAACAACAAGAGTACTTGGAATAGGGTCAGAACTAACAAGAATAGACCAGAATAGCTAAAACTAGTAATAACAAACAAAAGTGTTCCAATTAATAGGCTCTTCTACGCTACTGGAGTACACTCTAGAACAAAGGAACATGGCCAGTCAGTCGAAAACTATTGTATATGTAGATAGAAGCAGAGAATTCTGAAGGAATTCGAAACAGTAAAACTTGTCGGGTTTATTTGGGTAATTAAACGAGGATTCTTGGGAAAATTTTAAGTCAGAAAATTACTCTTCTACAAAGGAACACACCCCGGGGCCCCCTCGGTACTATAGCACTACGTGCTACACCGATAAAATAGGGAATCCATATAAAATAAAGTCGTTTTTGGTGATTTAGGCCATTCTCGGGCTCATTTGGGTAATTATGTAGAGCCATAAATACTCCCAGTCAATCGAACATACCTGTTACAAACCTCTTAGCCCTATAAGAAGCCTTTGGGTAACATAGCAACCACGTGCCACCATAGAAACAAAGATGGCGGCCCCTTCATACAAAATGGACGACGGAAACACGTATCACCCTAACAACACGAGCTGCGCATGCGCACTCACATCACCCATCACCATGACAATGACGTCACAACATGGCCGCTCACATGGGTTACCATGACAACCACGTGATAACATAAGACATTGCGGTATGACGTCACTTCCGGGGTCCACCAGCCGGGATCCACCAGATGAGGCACGTCTAGACCCTGTCCTACTACTCTCGTTATAACTTGAAAACGTCTCGTTATAACGACTTAGCATCTCGTTATAACGAGATAACATGTCGTCATATCGAGAAAACATCTCGTTATAACGACTTAGCCTCTCGTTATAACGAGAAAAAATCGTTATAACGAGAAAAGATTTCGTTATATGTAAAAAAACACGCCAGACTAACTCGCTCTACAATCAATTAAACATAAAATCAGTTGTTGCACAGTGGTTCATTTTCATTGCATAATTCCGTGTTACTGCATAATGCGTTTTTAAGTGTATAATGCAGTATTACTACATAACACCTTGTTTTTTGCATAGTGCGGCTGAAATTCGCGCAATGTTGCGTCGTTCGGTCATTGATATATTCTAGACCTAGAACGTGCATGCGTGTTTGTCTGTGTGTGTGTGTGTGGGTGGGGGGGGGGGGGGGGGTATATAAATTACAATATGGAGAGGGTGGAGTCAGATGACGCCAGTAAAAATACAGAACAGATATACGTTCTACGATATAAAGGTTTCGGGGTGAGTGGATGCGTAGCTATCCTCTCTGCCCTGGACATACAGCTGCGTATGTCATCGGTGGGTACAGCTAGTTTGTCGCATTCAACCCCTATTATTTGTTACACGCTGCATCCAAAATAGAGATTTATATCATAGTACTGTAAGAAGACTGAAAACCTCAGGGACGGCAAAAAATGTGAGACAGATCCCGTCGATCGAAGTGCTGTGAGAAATGGTATTATACTGGTATATAGACTTGTAGAAAGGCAAGACGATACTTGGATCGTCTATTTCTGGCAATTCTTTGTTATGTATTTATATACTGAGGTGAAAAGATCTCTCACGGCTGTGGCCATGAGTGTATACATGATGAAGTATGAGCAAGTACTTCGAGTTGTGGAGGGCGACAGGAACACAGAATAAGGTTAATGTGGGAAGAGATGAAGATTTCAAACAACCGAAAGCTCACTATTTACCCACATGCAAGTTTTGGAATCAATCCATGTACTTGGGTAGATGGTAAAACTCAACACACAATACATTAGCACAACACCGTTGACACCCCCCACCCCCACACCCAAACACACCCAACCTGAATCTTATTTAGCTGTCGTGGTGAGGACTTGTTTTTTATCTTTTGGTCACTAGCTGATTCTTTCCTCTCTGGAAACCTGGAGAAAACAAATAAATCCTCTAGGGGACGCAAAGACGCAAACGCTATTGTCTATGTTCTCACAAAGTCGGGAAGACACTCCCCTCCTCCCTCCATAATCACACACAATCACACCTACCTACACCAATTTACTTTAACAACCAATGCCACGCGGGAATGTTACACATAAGCCTACTGTTTCAAACAAAATCTTGCAGTGATATTGAAGTTATTGTCACTTTGTGTTACCCCTGCTAACTCTGACAGAGCTCTGAGCTATTTTCATTTTTATTCAGTCAAAATTAGTCAAAATGCATATTTACCCAAAGTTTATCATCGATTTCTGCAAACATCATACACGTAGAAAGGTGAATAACCGCGCCCACCTCCAAACTAGATGACGCTCCTTATACACATATTATCTCGTTGTAACGAGATGTTTTCACGTTATAACGAGATACGTCCTCGTTATAACGAGATACTTTCTCGTTATAATGAGAAGCAAAGTCGTTATAACGAGATGTTTTCTCACTATAAAAAGATGTCTTCTCGTTATAACGAGATGTTATCTAGTTATAACGAGATGCTAAGTCGATTTTATGAGATGTTTTCTCGTTATAATGAAATAAGAAAAAAATCCCCTGTCCTAAGGTTCCACTCCACAATTTTCCAGGCATTTCCAAAAATGACATGCCATACACTCTCTTCCAATGCAAATATTCTGTAAAATTAGTTATCTAACACATAACATAACATGTATTACATGGCCCAAATCCACAAAAAACATATAACACTATCTGACTAAGTAGAAATAATCAATCTGAATGTTGGTGGAATAATTTATTGTCAAGAGCAAGACTTCAACCTGCAAAACTGCATGCAAAAATGCCAAAACCAGCCATTTGCAGCCACCCAGCAGCTTCAAAAGTAGAATTTTTTCCCACCACCCCCTACCTACCTACCCATGGAGCATAGCATCGCCTGTTTCTAAAATGCCAAGAAAAAATTATATGTTTCCGTTTCATTTTTTAGTTACATGTTTAGTAACAAACCCGTGTACAAATTACATTTTAAAGAATAGCAAATTTTTCGAAGCCACTGTTGCCCACAATTCATCTGGTAATTTACCCCTATTTTTCAGACTCCAACTTTGGGACCAAAACTTCAGATTCTCTTGTCCAACAAATAGCCTAATATAATCATATATCTGATACTAAAAATATATCTCCAATTTACATGGCATTAGTTTCAACATAGCCCTGTGTTTGGAATTTCACTTCTGTGCAATAGTGCGAAACTGTAGAACGGAACCTTAAGAGAAACAGTGATCTCCCATTGGATTTCACTCGGGCAGAAGAATCTGGAATCTGTCTTGAGTTGAATGAACAAAATCCACCAGTCTCTATTTTCAACCAGTAAAAAGATACAGCATGGCCTTTATGACTGCCGAATAGCTTTTGCGGGCCCTCAATCATCACATTTCTCTGAGCCACTGGAGATAGCATTTTAATTATTACCACCAGCCACATTGACTACCTAGGCCGTGTCAGTAGTACTGTTAAATACAATCATAATGTAAAACAATAAGCAGTAACAACCATTGATTTGGGGGTGGGGTGTTGCTTTCTAGATATAAAAGTGTAAACAGCTTAACGGACGGATGACACACAGACATGCCACCAATGTCCAAAATGAAAAACTAGATACCATGACTGCAATTCTGTAGTGAATACTAACAACCAGGCTGTTCATAATTGCAGATATCTATCATGAATACAAAGCTAAATGTTTAGGAAAGGCAGTGCTCTACCTTAATGTCTTTTCGAAATATTACGTAAATTCCAAAAGTTGCAAAATTAGGCCACATCAACAAATTTCTCAGAATGTCCACTTATTTCCTTCCAGTTGTGCTGAGACATCACTTGATGAGTGTTAACTATCACTAACACTTGCACACAAACCAGAAATAATGAGAGGGTTTGTAAAAAATGGTGTAGTTAAAACTCAAACACAAATAAAGAACTTCCTGGTTCAAGAGTTGGCACTGACGGCAAATGCTCTTTAAGATTCCACTCCACAGTTTTCCAGGCATTTCCAAAAATAACATGCCATATACTCTCTTCCAATGCAAATATTCTGTAACTTAGTTATCTAACCAATAACATGTGTTACATTTCCCAAAATCACAAAAAACATATAACACCATCTGACAAAGTAGAAATAAACAATCTGAATGAAGGTGGAATAATTTAATGTCAAAGGCAAGACTTCAACCTGCAAAACTGCATGAAAAAATGCCGAAACCAGTCATTTTCAGCCACCCAGCAGCCTCAAAAGCAGAATTTTCCCACCACCCCTACCAACCTACCCTGGAGCATAGAATCTCCTGTTTCTAAAATGCCCCCCAAAAATGTATATGTTTCAGTTTCATTTTTTAGTTACATGTCTCGTAACAAACCCGTGTAAAGATGGCATTTTAAAAAAATAGCAGTTTTTTTGAAGCCACTGTTTCCATTACTTAATCTGGTAATTTACCCCTATGCATCAGACTCCAACTTTGGGACCAAAACTTCAAATTCTCTTCTCCAACAAATAGCCTAATGTAATCATATATTTGATACAAAAAATATATATCCAATTTACATGGAATTAGTTTCAACATATCGTCCCCTGAATTCCAATGTGTTCTATGTGCCAGCAGGCACATAGAACACTTTGGAACTCAAGAGACGATATGCCCTATTTTTAGTGCAATAGTGAGAAACTGTTGAGCGGAACCTAAATCAGCCACCGCAAATACTTGAGTGCAGACTGGCAATATTCATAGTTGTAAGAAGGTGCAAAATGTATGACATGAAGAGCGGTTCGATTCGAAATTCGGTTCGAAATACTCTGCAAATTCGCAAGCCACTCTCCATTTCAAAGAAGAAAGAACAACAAGGTCTCAGGAAACAATGCTGTGTGAGAACATAGAGGTCAGGACTGCAACCGAGATGTAATTTGGATGTTTCATTTTAATAGACCAATTCTACCGGACAAGTGAATCGGTCGATAGGTAAGTGGTGAGAACAAGAACTGGAAAAACGGGAATAGGTCGGAAAACCTAAAATAGTAACAAAAGTTGCCACCTCTAACTCAGTACAGTCCACAACCATCGAATGAGCTCTCGTATAATCAGAGTATTCGCCGAATCGAACACAACCAAAATACGAGAACACGACAGTAAAATCTACATTGCTGTAAAACAAAGACAATAATCCAACAGAGGCTAATGTTCGAGGAGTAGGCCTACGCAACCACCACAAGACAGTACATAGCTAACATATAATAAGCTGTCATTCAATCTTTGGTGCTGTTTTTGCATACATCTGAACTAGGATATTTTTTACAGAGTTGGTGAAATGTATAAGTAATTAATTAATGTCAAATGCGGGTAGACTTTCCCCACCGGGACAGCTCACACAAAAAAAAACATTTCCCGTCCTGCAAAATGAAATCATAGAGTTTGAGACAGAACGTTTGCTGGGCTGAACTCTCAAAAAATATTTCTGTGTCGTCTAATATTATTTTTTAAGGAGCTGTGGTTGTTGTCCAGTTTCCACCCAGTAACACACGGTGAGTAGTCGTCTTGATTGTTATCCAAGTGAAGTTTTGAGTTGTTCTGGTAATCGCAGTGCTTAGCTTTTGGTAATCACCCGGGATGTAATGGAAGACAAAAACATCTGTAGTTATGCACTGGAATATCAAAACTAGCGCAATTATCAGAATCAGCCAGTACTTCTCGGCATCCTACAAAAGAAACAAAATAATGCTCAAAACCTATTTTAATATAATCGTCTGTAGCGCAGATATATGGGTCCCGAGGACGGGTTGATGGGATGTCAAGCTTTTTGTTGTCCTTTTGTGCTCTGTCGGATGTTATTCTTTCCTAACACGGTGGCCCTTTCACGTTGAAATTAACTGCCAGTTACAATCAAGGCGATTGCGTCTTTCGAACTCAAATTTTTCACGAAAAACCTTCGAAGACAGGTGAGGAGACACTGGCTCCCCTAAAGCGTGTCTCAAGACCACAAAACTTGCAACAGAAATTAATCATGCAATTTGTTATGCAAGCGGTACGCGTGAAGCTTCGCATCGCTAATTGCTGTCACTATGCTACCCTGTTAATTAGTCTGTGTGAAACGCACAGACTATTGTTTTTGGTACGGTTTCTTTTTCGTTTCTTTTTGTAATCTCCTTCGTTCTTCTTTGTTATAGATTTATCATCTTTGACTACCATTGTAGCCAAATATACAAGAAATATCGAAGCCTTTATTTATCATCAATCCATTTATTTATTTTCATAGCTATTCTAGGGTATGTGCACAACATGGATTTTGTAGTACAATACAAAATGTGTACATGACGCTCCTCCCCTTTCAGATATAAGTCACAAAGTACATAAAAAAATTGACATACATCACACAACTGTAGGTCTAGGAACATTAGAGATCCCAACGTTTCGGTTTCCTTCTTTCTCGTTTTGGATATCTACTTTGGACGGGACTATTTGCTGCTGACTTATTACTGGTTGACTTACCCATGTTCTCATTACCTGAATTCTGATTGGGTTGATCTGTATGGATATCGGATTCAAGAATGGGTTCATTTGTTGAACTGTGATTTATCTTCCGAAAACAGATAACTCCTTGGGAAAATAAGATCTGAAATATTCTTTTCAGAATTCAAACCTTTATCTGGATTATTATCAGCTATCATCTATCAACATAAACTTGATGAAGTCGATCCTCTACCTCCACAACATAAATTATAAAATTTATTCTCTGAACAACTCTCCCTCTTTTCCACTTACTGGACCCATACTTGTAATTTCGAATGAAAACATTTTGTCCAATCTCAAATTCACGAGTTACTGATTTAGACTTATAATAGCCTTTATTTTTGATTTGCTTTTTTCAATGTTTTTTTTTAGACAGAATAGGCTTAATTAGACTTAGTCTAGTCCTAGGATTTCTTTTAACCCTTTACCCAAGGCAACGGCCAAAACCGGCCAGCGCTATTCTAAAAAATCGTCAGTTAGTTTAGTTGTTGAAGATTTTTTTTGCAGGTGTCGTCTGCTTTTTATGTTAGGTAAAAGGTTAAGGAATAACTCAGATAGACTTACACCTGTAATTGTGTGAGGTATGTTCCTATAAGAGAATACAAATCTTGAAACTTTATGTTCAATATCCATTGAGTTTGTACTTGAATCAAGAGCCTGCTTTATTAAGGCATTTTAAGAGTCTGAACACTTCCCTCAGCAGACCCATTAGACTGTGGGTGAAATGGTGGTGATTTAAAATTTTCAATTCCATTTAATTTCACAAACTTATCAAATTCTGAGTTACTAAATTGTGGACCGTTGTCAAATACTCTCTGTTCCATTAAACCAAATCTACTTATCATAGCCCTCAAATACTTTTGGGTTTCTGCAGTTGTTGTACTCCTCATGCGGTAAACTTCTGGCCATTTGAAGTAAACATCAATAGCACCCAAAAATTTGTTTCCAACCTTTTCCGCTAAGTCTACATGGACTCTTTGCCACATTCTTTGAGGATACTGCCAAGAATGTAAAGGAACTTTTGTAGACATACCCTTTACCTTATTACATACAGAACACATCTTAACTTTGCTTTCCAAACATAACTTCTGCTCGAAGATTTCATTCTACAAATATCTGGATGCTCTTTGTGCAATTCATGCAGAATATTTTCCTGTAACACATTGCGGACAACTCTTACATCCCATATGATACAATTATTTTCTACAGATAACTCCAATCTCCTGTTAAAATAAGGTTTCAATTTGTCATCTTCAAGGTGATTCGGCCAACCAAATTAATGTAATCCAAGATTCTACTAAGAATTGGGTTTCATAGTTGCCTCACCTACCTGCCTGTCAGTGATAGGTAACTCATTGGAAAAGGAAAATTGATAACACTCCGCTTCAAGTGTATCAAAACTTTTTACAGGATGTTGAGATAATGCATCTGCATTATAATGTTCTTTGCAACTTCTGTACTCTATATCGTATTGATATGCTGATAGAGCCAATGCTCATCTTTGCAGTCGTGCTGCAGCCAAAGTTGGGACAGACTTATATGGCCCAAATATGTTTGTCAAAGGCTTGTGATCCGTAGCTAATGTAAATGTCCTTACATATATAGAGGATATGAAATGAGTGTTTTTCTCATATAATATTTATGAAACGAGCAAAAGAATTTTCCGTTTTGGCGAGCCTAAACGGAAAATTCGGACGAGTTTCATAAATATTATATGAAAAAAACACTCATGTCATATTCTATTTATCATATGACACACACACGCACAAATTAGCCACTTAGTATGACTTTTTAACCCATCACCTAACTTGAGTTGCAGACGGCACTTGGAAAAAAAACATCCTCGTATAACTAAATTTTTTCTATTTTTTGCTTCCAAAACATAGATTATGACCTCTCATTGGAACGAGCTCGTCGAGCTCGTTCCAATGAGGGGTCATAACCTATGTTTTGAAAGCAAAAAGTGAAAATATAAAAAAAAATGAATGGCTTTTTTCTTGTAGGTAAAAGATTAATAAACTATAACCCACCCTAAACAAGACAGATAACGTAAATTCTCCCTACTGAAATTATGCAAATGTCACCCAGTTGTATTTTATTTAGCCAATCAAATTGTCCAGTTTTGAAATTGACCAATGAAAGCTCCCAACTCTAATTATGCAAATTATGAAAATGTGGCCCAGTTTTATTTTGTTCAGCCAATCAAATTGTCTAGTTTTGAAATTGACCAATGAAATTGACGGAAGGCTTTATTTATCACTGATTTATATGAAAACAAAATATCAAATGTTTTAAAGTGAACAAAACGGACGAGTCATATGATAAAAGTACTTAAGAAATTTCTGGATACCGAATATCAGTGCCAATGCTTCCCTTTGTAATTGAGCATATTTACTTTCAGCTGGTGATAGTGTTCTTGATGTAAATGCTATAGGTCTGTCATTGCCGTCTTCCATGACATGAGAGAGAAGAGTTCCTACGCCATAAGGACTTGCATCACAGTACAATTTCACTGGCTTTTGACAATCATAATGAACTAAAATGTCACTCTTTATTAGAAGGTCTTTACATTTATCAAATGCCTTCGAGTATTTCCTCAACCATTCCCATTTCTTATTCTTCTGCAACAAAGAATATGAAGGATTTAAAATTGTGGAAAGATCATGCAAAAATCTACCACAATAATTCAGTGTACCAAGCCATGACCTTAGCTATGTCAGATTTGAGGGTGCTTGTACTATTGCATCCACCTTATTATTATTTGGACTGATATCTCCCTGTGTTATCACTTGCCCTAGATAGTTTACTTTATTCTTTAAAAATGCACATTTGTCAAATCATAACTTGATATTATGTTTCTCAAGTCTTTCTAGCACTTGTGTGAACGTGCCTTTGTTTTGCTGGATAGTCTTTCCACTTACTAAACTGTCATCATGGAAACACAACACATTGTCTATACCTGTAAGAACTTTTTCAATTGTACACTGAAAGATTGCAGAGGCTGAAGCTACACCGAAGCTTAATTTATTATATTGATGCAACCCCTTATGGGTATTTATAGTCAAATATTGCTCAGAATGTCAGATGGTAAGCACTTTTCAAGTCCAATTTACTGTAAACAATGGAACCTGCCAAAGTAGCAAATAAGTCATCTACATTACGAATGGGGTATTGATCAACTTCTAAGTGTTTGTTAACACTTTGAACCCTAGCGGCCGCTTTTCCGGCCAGGAACACGATACGCCATAACATCATTATACAGGATGGCTGCTCAGTAAATGAGTGGAGTAGACCAATCAATATTTTCAACGTGCAGCCCCGAGGCTGCACGTTGAAAATATTAATTGGTCTACCCCAAATAATGAGTATGGACTCTTCTAATTGCTGCCATTCAACTGACGTGGAAGATACCACTACAGTTCAAAGGGTTAATACTTGCTTTATAATCTCCACAAATTCTTACTTCTTTGTTGGATTTACTTACAACCACAATAGACGATGCCCACTGACTGAATGACACTTTTAAAATAATACCCTCTTTTTCAAGTCTATCAAGTTCCGTGCTCACCACATCCTTTAGTACGTAAGAAACGGGGCGTGCATTGCAAAAGATAGGTTCAACATTCTTTCTAACATGAATTGCTTCTTTATGCCCACTTATAGCACCCGTATTACCCGAGAAAATATTTTTATGCTTATTCAGAATTTGATCAACCTTAGAATTACCGGTTTGGGGCTCAAATTTATCTATGTGAAAATTATTCTTCCAATTCAGCTTTATAACTGATAACCAGTCTCTACCAATTAAAGGCACATTTTCAAATTTTGTAACATATAACGGCAGTTCATATTCACATTTATCATCTTGAACAGTGGTCAATATTTGCCCAACAATATTCAACTGTTCACCGGAGGTGGTTTTTAAAGAAGCATTTGACTTTTGTAGCTCAACATCTGCAAACTTTGTCACATAAAGAGTGTAAGAAATTAGTGATGCAACTGAACCTGTATCAATTTGCATTTTTATGTTTTGCCCATTAATTAACGCATTGGACAAGTATGCATCACTATCTTGTAGACTATTTTTATGTTCGAACACGGAAAAAAGTTCGAATGATGATAAATCATTTTTTTCTTCATTGGTCTCTCCACTGTCAGCAACATATTTAATATCTTTCTTTTGTGGAGTATTTGTTTTTGGCTTTTTAACATATTCGATGCATGTACAAGAGATTTAGAATTATTGCACGACCTTTTCTTGAACCAACACATTTCTGGTTGATGGTTATCACGGCCACATCTCCAACATTTGGTCCTGGATCTACGAGAGGCTGCTTCATTAGGACTGTTCTTCCTTTCCCCTTTCTTGAAAGACTTTATATTGTTAACTGATACTTGTTCCTCAGGCGAATTAAGATTACCATGCATTTGACGTGTTTGCAACTCCATAGTTTCCATACTTCAGGAAATTTCGATTGCCCTTTTTAACGTTAAGTCCTTTTCAGTTAGAAGTTTACGCTGGAAAGTTTCCGAGCGAAGGCGACATACAAGTCTATCACGAATAGCTTCCTCTAAAAATTGCCCAAAATGACAAGTCTCTGCAAGTTTGCGGATTTCAAATATGAATTTAATGATGGTTTCACCTTCACGCTGTTCTCGACGATGAAATTTATAGCGTTCAGCTATGGAAACTGGCGTTGGGTCTAAATGCTGCTTCAAAGCAGTGCACAGTTCCTTAAAAGTCTTCTCATCTGGCTTAGCAGGAACAATAATAGTTTTCAATAGACTGTATGTCTTACCGTCAATAACGGTTAACAATATGTCCCTTTTTGTTTTCGTTAGAAATGTCATTTACAATCAAATACTGTTCAAGACCTTCTACATATTCCGACCATTTATGACCCTCTTGGAATTCTTCCAGTTTGCCCAATGTAGGCATGATATGTGTTTGAAGTTTATGAATAACAATACTGAAACTCGTAGGTCCTGAAATAATTCAGGAATACGCAAATAGTTCATTTTAATATAAATTTCGAGAACCAAATTTGTACCACTAACTCTGATTATTCGCCGGCAAAGCCACGTGCGTTTCAAATGTCGTATTACGACTTTCAAATAAATTTTAAATGTTGCTGTGGGTACATTAACGATTCTCGTCGCCATGTTATATTTTTATCATCTTTGACTACCATTGTAGCCAAGTATTCAAGAAATAGCGAAGCCTTTGCTTATCTTGAATCCATTTATTTTCATCGCCATTCTACGGTATGTGCACAACATGGATTTTGTTGTACAATGCAAAATGTGTACAAAACATTCTTCTTCTTATCTTCTTCCTATTCTTTTTCCGCTGGTCTTGTGTCTTCCAGTCACTTCCTTGTGCGCAAGATAACTCGAATATGCACAGTCACTAGTTCTCGGTCATCTGTGTATATCAGGTCTTCTAGATGATTTGGTATGTCCCAATGGGGCACAGGGTTTTCACAATTTCTCTGGTAACTGTAAATCACAACTGTGTTATTGAGCGCGCGTGCGCTCGTAAGTACTGGGATAATTTTGAGTCCAATCAGTGCAAAATTAAATTCACAAGAAGATTCAATTGACTTAGAAAACCAAAAAATGGAAATTTGTTCATATGTCAAACAAATTTATGAAAATCGCAAATATTTCCAAGTAGTTATTCTTTTCTTTTCTTTTCGGTTTTATTTTGCTATAAACACTTTTTGTACTGCGCGGGGGAAAATAACCTTTCATAAATAGCTTTGTGTTCATAACAGTCTGAAGAATAACTCTACAGTGAGTGCATATCATTCCGAGTGGGAAGTCCGTAACCAATTTTAGGTAACAACGTGTCCTAGGTTTTCAAATGAAATTCATGAAAATAAACTGGACACCTTTGAAAACTGGAACGAAAACTTGTAACCCTCCTTTACTTGAATTTGTTCTCTTTGTCTGTACATTGCTTTAAACTACACAAGCAACACAAATATATGCATTTATGCCATTCGCTGAGGTATTTTTGCAACAGTGACAGGAAAACAATCCGATTAGAATGTCCGACGCATTTTTAGTCTGCGTAAAACACACAGACTATTGTTTTTGTGCGGTTCCTTTTCATTTTTTTTCCTTCTTCTTCTTATTTGTCTTGTTTTCCTGTCTTCTGTCTTCTCCCCACTTCCTTGTCCGCTCGATAACTGTAACACGAATCGTCCCATTCGCTGATTTTCGGCTTACTAACAGACAGTCACAAATTCTCGGCACCCTACGTTTTTCGGGTCTCTAGAGCCCTTGAGTATGGCCCAGTCGGCCACAGGGTTTTAAAAGCCTCTAATTTCCTGTAACAGTAAATTATCCACAAGCAATTCTCTGTTTTATTTATTCACACTGGAGAAATGTAAACAGAAGTAGCGGTAGCTGTCAAACATTAAATGTTATCTCGCTATTTTAATCAGACAGATGTCAAGTCTTCAACCAAGTTGAGAGAAACCATTTGCTTTGCAAGAAAATAAAGTATAAATTATTCACTTAATGCTTTTTACACTCCCAAGATTTCAATGTGGGTTCCAAAGATTTTATTTCAGTGATAATAATGTTAACCCTTTCCATACTCACAATATCGCTCTAAACATCATTCAAATAACTTGCAGAGCAAAAAATGTCCATTTCTGATCCCTTGATCGAACCCTTTGAATGCTGTGCACATATATACTTTTTCTGGTTTCTTGGACAAATTTATCTGATTCCTGTGTGAATATCTTTAAATACTATTAACGAAAACCTACTTCTGATTTCTTTAAAAATATTTCACCACCAATATTAAGCCTCCATAAATTCTCTTTTTATTTTGTTTATTTCTGATGCTTTAACCCCTTTCACACAGAGATGAATTTACTGGATGCAGTAAATTCGGTTTCTCTAGTTTCTACATGAAACTGAATAGGACTGGTTCGTGTTCCATTTGTCTACACTAAGATACTTTCAAGTGTTTGACGAACAGAATAATCCTCCTGTTTTTACTATCTATATACTCATTCTAGTTCTTCTTCTTCCGTTAAAGTGCAACACCCTGCAGAAATCCTCTGTCGGAATATTATCGCACTTGTGCTCGATATAGCAAACAGTTCATTGATTATTGTATGCTGCGAAGCCATCTCATTAGAATTTTTCTAATTTTTACGGATACGAAAGTTTCGATCGCTGATAACTTTGGTCAATTCGGCGTCCAGCCAGAACGTCTCGGCAGCTAGCATTTTCGGTATGTGCGGTCACTGAAGAGTGGGAGTGTAATAATTGAAGATCGGCTGATGAAGTATAATTTTTGTGATGGAGACACGTAGTGTTGTTGCATCAATTTAGTTTACAAACTGACACACAAAAAAAATATTTAATATTATATCCTCATAATCATTTTCCCCCACCCTAATAACTTAATGGACAACTCCCCCCCCCCACCCCCCACAAAAAACCCAACGAACTATTACTATTCCTTCTGCTATTCTCAGTTTCGATAGAGCCGTGGCTCAATGTTTACGGTATTGGACTTCAAAACGAAAGGCACACGGTTCGATCCCCATCGGGGATAACCGCGTTGTGTCCTTGGGCAAGGCACTTAATCCCGATTGCCTATGTGGGGCACGATTGCGTTGTATACAAAGGCTTGCTGCACGCCGATGGGGCACTTGTCTTCAATAGGATTGGAAAGTCTGACAGTTGCTAGCCGTTGCTCGGTGGTTCTCCACGGGTACGCCGGCTTACTTCACCCGTAAAACTATCCAACACGAGGTGACCCTGGATATCAAAAGTGTCGTTAAACTCCAATAAAAAATATGCAATTTACGGGTCGAATTTGTACTAAAGGTATGGTAAATGGTTTTGTGTTTTGAAGTCATATTCATTTTAGTGTTATTCAATTAAGAGTTACAAAGTTACGTGGGCTCCACTATAATTTGAGGGCCTTGTCCCCCCCCCCCCCCCCCCATCACAAAGTATATATTCACCACTTGACGCCGAAAATAATGTCAACTGGAGACCCAGGATTAAAACCGTGGCGATTCCCAGATCTGCAAATGGGGGACCTATAGTACTTTAGAAACTCGAACTTCCCTATATCTGTATATATTTGCTGTGACAAAGGTTCTGTGAAATTTATTTATTTATTTAATTGGGGTTAACGGCACTTTCGACGTCCAGGGTCACCTCGTGTCGAACAAATTTGTTCTGTGAAAAATAATCATTTGAGAAAAAATAGAAATTGGCCAAGACGCTCTTACCGAATTCTCCGTAAAAAAGAAAGGACTCCGCCAAAATGTGCCAATTAATTACGGACGTGACAACCTTAACTTATTCCCAGTTCCTTATTCGACATTCGTTATCAACCGATTTAATCGACTGGTAACGAATGTCGAATAAGGAATTGGGAATAAGTAAAGGTTGTCACCCCACCCCACCCCCCCCCCCCCCCGCAATTAATTGTCGTTTTATCAAACCAATATGGTCAATTTTAAATCCCAGTATTTAATGGAGTAGGCCATTTCTTTAAACATTCATCATTATTAGACCTGTCTGTGACACGACCATTCATATACAAGAGATATTAGGCGATGCATATGGTAACCCTCTACAGGCTGCCAAACATCGAAATTGTGATGAAATGGGCTGTTTTCGGGCTCCTAAAGCACCCAGACGATGCACGGGAGATAAACATAACTTCATTTATTGGAAGTGGGATTCACCGTGGATAATTTTTGTAAGTAATTATGGTATTCCAGAAAACCAAGCGTTAACCCGTTTTGGGCTGGTTAAAATGCAATACCCCCCCAAAAGCTAACAAATTCATGTTTTCTGTGGATTTCTCTGAACGAGTCTTGTAGATTTTCAAGAAAAATTGGCCACTCGCAGGTCCTGGTGTGACAATACAAGACAAAATACTCCGGTGAGCATTTGTTAACCCTCCACGGGCCGCTAAAAGTCAAAATTGTGATAAAATGGGCTGTTTTTGGACAACAACAGCACTCAAAGGATACGCCACAAAGAAAAGTGTCCCCTTTTATCGAGCGCAAAATTTATACGGAAACATTTTTGTAAGTAGTAAGGGTATTCAAAAGTCGAAGTCTTAGCCCATTTTTGGCAAGATAAAAAGAGATACCCCTTAAAAGCTTAAAATTCCCATTTTCTGTAGATTTCTCTAAAAACATCTTGTAGGTTTTCAAGAAAAATTGGCTATTCGCAGGTCTTTGTGTGACATTACAAGTTGCATGGACAAAATGTTCCGATGAGCGTTTATTAACCCTCTAAAGGCTGCCAAGCGTCATCATTTTGTTGAAATGGGCTGTTTTCGGACACGCACAGCACGCAATGTGTATCCGAGAGATACACATACTTTCCTTTGTTGGAAGTGGAATTCACTGAGGACCATTTTTGTAAGTAATAATGGTATTCAAAAACCAAAGCGTTAACCCCTTTTGGGGTGGTTAATAGAGATACCTAACAAAAGCTTAAAAAAATCATGTTCTCCTTGGATTTCTTTACAGACATCTTGTAAGTTTTCAACAGAAAATGGCCATTGATAGGTCTTGGTGTCACATTACCGGTTGCATGGATAAAATATTCCGGTAAGCATTTGTTTACCTTCCATGGGCTGCTAAATGTCAACATTTTGAAAAAATAGTATGTTCTTGGACACCAATAACAACAAATGGGAATGCCACAGAGAAACATACCTTCTTTTACCGGACGCAAAACTCATTGGGAAAGATTTTATTAAGTAGTAAGGGTATTCAAAAATCGAGGTCTTAACCCATTTTCGACTGGTTACCTTAAAGCTTAAAATTCCCATTTTTGAGGATTTTCTCCAAAAAATCTAGTAAGTATTCAAGAAAAATTGACCATTTGCAGGTCTTGGAGTGACATTACAAGTTGCATGGACAAAATATTTCGGTAAGCGTTTGTTAACCCTCCAGAGACTGCAAAACATAGAAATTTTGAGAAAATGGGCTGTTCTTGGACACCCATTGCACCCAATATGCACCTGCGAGATAAACATAACCTCCTTCACTGCAAGTAGAATTCCCCGAGGATCATTTTTGTAAGTAATGAAGGTATTAATAAAATCAAGCATTAATCCGTTTAGAGCTGGTTACAGAGAGATACCCCTCAAAAGGTTAAAAATTCATGTTATCCGAAGATTTCTCTAAAAACTTCACGTAGATTTTCAAGACAATTTGGCCATTCTCAGATCTTAGTGTGACATTACAAGCTGCATGTACAAAATATTCCAGTAAGCATTTGTTAACCCTATGCAGGTTCTCAAACATCAAAATTAAAATGGGCTGTGTTTTCCTTACCCACAACACCCATAGTTGAGAGGAGAGATCAACATAAGTGGAAGTAGAATTCACTGAGAATTATTTTTGGAAGTAATAAAAGTATTCAAAAAACAACACTTAACCAGTTTTGGGCTGGATAAACAATGATATCCGCCCAAAACTTAAAATTCATGTTCTCGCTGGATTTCTCTGAAAACATCTTGTAGATTTTAAAGAAAAAATGGCCATTCGCAGTTCTTGGTGTGACATTACAAGTTGCATGGAAAAATATTCCTGTTAGCACTTGTTAACCCTCTACAAACTGTCAGACATCAATATTTTGGATACATTTGAGAATAAATGGACTATTTTCAAATAGCCACAGCACTTAGTGGGTATGTGCCAAACAAACATAACTCATTTTGTCGGTCATTAACTTGTCGGGCGACGATATTGATATTAACCCTCTGCACCATTAATGATAAATTTGCCTAAACGTTTTTTGTTATCAAACTGAGTCATTTGAGACTACTATACCAACGCTTCTCACAACATCAATAAAGGAACTTCAGTCAGACAGTTGAAAACAATTCATCAGACACTCTAGGATCATGAAAAATCATGGAATCTCATCTGGAAAAGCCATGATTCTTCAGAATCATAAAGTGTAGTTATTTTTGTATTTTTGTCTTGTTTCAATATATGGGAGGGTGCCTGTGGGCACTCCCCCATACATTGTAACAAGTCAAATCCATAATTACGAAATACATAGATAATATGAAGCACATGGATAGAATGTGAAGCCTTTATACGTTGTGTTACCTACACTCCAAAATATAGAGCAAACTAACTTAATGTTAACCCTTTACCCAACGAATCGCCCGCATCCGCCCGCGTAATATGCAAATTCAGCAGTTGAAAAAATATTATTTTTCCCAAAATTTCAACAAAACCATATCATGTGACCCCTCGTTGGAACGAGCTCGTCGAGCTCGTTCCAACGAGGGGTCACATGACATGGTTTTGTTGAAATTTTTTGAAAAATTTAAAAAAGTGATATTTAAAATAATAAATTTTGATATCGTCTACGTTAGGTAAAGGGTTAATGAAGAAGTAATAGTATTAATAAATAGTAATTATTAGCAGCAGGACACTGTTCACTTATTTAAAACAAACTATAGTTATACTTTCTTTGAGCTGTGGGCAAACCGAGAAAATATTTAATTAGCTGGCGAGCAGAGCGAGAATTTTTAAAAGTCAGGCAGCCGGCAAATCAAGACATAACCATGGTACCATCACCTTAACTCTTTACCCAAAACACACGCTATCAAAATTTATTAATTTAATTATTATATTTAAATTTTTTTTAAAGTTTCGACAAAACCATATCATGTGACCCCTCGATGAGCTCGTTCCAATGAATTATGAAGGAGTCACACAATATATTTTTGTTGAAGTTTTTTAAATATATATTTTTTCAACTGCTAAATTTGTAAGTTTAGGAGAGCCTCCTTTTATTAAATATTCTATTTGTTATGGAAAGGTCTGATTACAAAGTTGAATGCAGAATTAGACAGACATACAGATGTATCAGAGTGCGCATCAAGCTTGTAACACCAAAAGTAAAAGAGTAAACATCGCATTTCGCCGAAAAAAGTTGTCATTCGCGCCTGAGGTGTCAGGTTTGCAATATAATTTTCCATCTCACCGTTTCAATTATGTATGACCATGAATGCTATCATGTCAACACAAACGGAGTCTCGTTCTGCGAATACATGTAGGTATTCATTGAGCGACCAATTTTCCAGCTAAAATTGTACCAAAATTTGTGTCTCAATGTTTTTGGCAATTTTATTTCCAATCTGGTAATAATAAGCCCATTGACGATTCTCCATGTTTGACGTCAATGATATGCAAGGTCGGAGGTCGCTTCGGGTAAACACTTCGATCAGACAATCTGTTAAGACTGTCATACATGCGATATAAACAAACAAAATGTTTCGCTTGAAACGAGAAAATGTTCGTTTTCCATTTAATACTAACAAAAATAGAAAAATAGCATGTTTCAACAGTTCATTTAACCGACAGGACAAAATAATATTGATATTTTCGTCAAATGAATACCGCAATGAACCCCTTCCCATAAGCGAAAGCAGACTCGGCATCATGGTTTTGTTTGTTGGCGAGTGACAAAACGGCAGATAGGTCACTCAAACGACACAAAGATGACTGCGTGAGTGAAAATTGAAACCCTGAGTATCCAAACAAGTAATCAATACAAATATTTTCAAGCATAACACGGATGTTCCAGCTGAAAAAGATTGGGGGGGGGGGGGGCCTAAAAGGTGAAAATCGTCTGCTAGTAGCAGTGTCGCGGGGAGGGGGGGGGGGGCGGGGTAAAAGGTGAAAATCGGTTGCTAGTAGCAGTGTCACGAGTCTAATAATATTTTGTCCATATACAGTACAAGTCAAAATGAGCTGAAGAATAATCACTACCGGTTTAAACTATAGACGTAATGTCTCCCACACTAATAACACAAGAATCGGACATAAAAATATATAAATTCTTCTTTTGATCATTTTCTCCTTCAACTCAAACTTACATGTTACACAGCAGAGGCTGTCTTATTACAAAAACACCCACAAAGTGGAAGATCCATGCAGGGCCGGGGAAAGGAAATTATGGCCTCGGTGTTAATTATGTGAGGGCTCCCCCTTTTCAAAAATGTCGGGATATTGCACAGATGATAAAGGTATCTGCAGCGAGTGCCGAAGGCGCGATCGATCATAGAGTGGTTTGGTCGGGGGAGAGGGAGAAAATTTCGAAATCAGTTATTAAACGGAGTCTTCTGGCGGCTTTTAGGATAAAAAATCACGTTATTTGTTTGGTCGTCAAAATGACGTTTTTAGCAGCATGTTTCAAATTTCCAAGTTCATCAGTGAGTATCCAATGACGTAGAGCTATAGCTATTGACTGCTCAATTCTTGAAGTGATAAGTTTATTACGTCAAGTTGATTTAATAAAGTTATTATTTCAAGAATCAGGCAGACCAGAATCACAGCCGATGGAAAAGTGCATAGCTTCATTCACGATACAGCCCCCTTTTTAACTCTTGGAACAGGAATCAGAACCTGGGGGCGGGGCGGGGAGGGAGGTGGAAGGACTAGGCCAAACAAAAATCAAAATACTGTCTTTCGCGCCATGTTTGGACTAGGGGTTGGGGGGGCGGCGTAATCAAGAATCCTTGATTCCTGGTGCCAAACCTGCCCCTGGCCTCCACCCTCTCCCAGCCCGACACTGGATCCATGACCAAAATGTGCATCCATGGATATTGTGTTACAGTATACACAGGGTGATTTTGTACTTGTCCTCTAAGTAGGTGGATATATATATATTTCCAACATATTTTTGCCAGTCTTGTAGAAAGTTTGGGACTCAACAAGCTAATCTGCAATTTACGGACCACCAGATAACCAACTAATCAGTGGTCCTCAAACGGCAGATTTGCTTGGTGTGTCACAAGTTTTTACTGGCTGTCAGATTAGGTCAGTGGTTGGAGCCCATGCGGGTTGTTTTGTATAAGCAAAATTCCAGACAACAGACCTCCGAGTGGAATTCAGAAATCACTTGACTTACAGTACGAGTCGAAATTAGTTGTAGAATAACCACTATAAACTATGCATCTTCAGCTACGCCAATAACACAAGAACCTGACATCATTTTCTGGAAAGCTCTCACAGAGAACTTTCCGGAAAACTATGTAAGGTTCTTGTGTTATTGGTGTAATGGCAGTGGGCTACTTTGTTTATTGGGATTGTGCTATAACTTGTTTTGATTCATACAGTATTTGTAGACTTGAACATTTGCTTCTACCTTGTACCATGCATTGATACGCACATGAAGTCTTTTTTCCAGACATTTCATACTTAGCTATTAAATAAATAATTGTTCATTTACAGATTAGTTCTATTAAAAATTATTGGACTGTATCCATAGCTACATTTCAATATTTGGTGATTATAAAACAAATTTAAAATAACAAATTTTGACTTCCTGAAATAATCTACAATTGCAGTACTCTGATCTCAAAAAGGCCGTGCAGTACATTTTGCACTTTACTTTTTAAAACTTTACCCACAGATAACATTAAAACTGGAAATTTCAATTTAAATTTCAAACTTCCACAAAAAGCTTCAAGCAAAGCGAATCATGTGATCCTCGGGAGAACAATCTTGTTCCTTTGACAGATCACATGATGTGGTTTGTATAAAACGTTTTAAAAACCATTTTTACCCACTAAATTCATGAACTGTATGTGCAGTTGCAGTCAATTTATTAGGTAAAGGGTTAAGGCGTGAGATATGTGGATTATAGAGATTCTTATCAATCCATTTTCCAATGTTTGGAAAAAAAATTAACAGTACCAGAAGAGTAAATTCCCACCACTCATGGGGCAGATTTTTTGGCATATCATTCAACCCCAAAAATTAGTTTTTCTGAAGTACTATTTTTTCGTGGACATTATAAATTACATTTTGAATTTCTATGCATTGGAAAATTTACTGCAATGGGAATTTCGATGCAATTAACTCGCTTAAGGGGTCGTCCAACCTAACTTTGGTCAATTTGCTGACATTTTTCCCAATGCCTCAGAAACAGATAAGAGAAGTAAGGAAAGGCAACTTATATATCAAAATAATGAGTAAAATGCATAGAAAAGGTACATATAATTTTTTTCAGGAAAAAAAGTGAATTTTATTATTTTGAAGAACATTAATTTGCCAATGGCATAAGTAACGAACCGGTAAAACCACAAAATAATCGGTAATTCGAAAGCCTTGTCCTCATTATAATGATAACATACTACAGACTCGGAGAAAGCATTTTTTTACACACACTTTGGTGGGTTTTGATGTTTGAATGTAATAACACCAACACAAATTTTGGATGTTCCGGATGTGGCCATGTTTCAACGATGTTTATTCCGGTCATGTGATTACGATGTGGTTCTTGCAGAAATACTCAATTTGGGCAACCGTAAGAATGCAAGGACGTGATCACGCCCTTTATTTGTTCGAGACAATGTATGAGCGGATTTGCAAACGGGTGACAGCAAATACTTGAGCTCTTAATGTCATAACTGCAAAATATGGTTCGAAATTCCCTCTCGTGTTTACAGGCCGTCTAACTATTTTGTTGACAAAAAATCTGAATTATTGCGCACTAGAAAGACAACATGAACCACTTGTAAAAAAATAACCGAGTGTATAAATCGGGACGATACACATAAAATAAGGCAATATTCATAACAAAGTAAGCAGAATGCTTCAGAAAACACTTTTTCACGAAATATATTCCAAGTGACCTGGAACTATATTGAGCGTGTTGATTTCCCCCGATGTTGTGATGTTGTAAGTTACCACGGACTGTGTTGATGTCGGCAAAGGACCGATTCAAGATGGGTTGAAAGTGATGCATTCGCGCTTTAAATAAGGTGCGTTTGGACGATGCAGAGAATTTATATTTTTCTTGCAACCAACCATACTAACACAAGCGTCGATCAGTATATTTTGTCATCGTTTTACACTGACAAATGTGACAAATCTCATTCACCGGAAACTATCTCCCAATTTGCATATCACAATAAACATAACCGCTGTCAGCGTGACCGTGCGGTCAAAACCGAAACGAATTATCGAATCCACTGTCAAAATTAGCTGCAATTGGCTTTAAACAAATGAAATACACGAAATATTCGCAATTTCTTCATTATCCATGCCGAGTTAGTTTTTAACCCGACCACATGCGTTCAATTTCGTTTGTCGGCATCAAACCGATATTATTTGTGGTAATTAATAGTACGAGAAGACGAAAGAAGCCAAATATTTCCCATCATCTATAAATTGATTAAAATTGATAATTCCTTTTATTTTACTGAAATTATGAATTGATAAGGTGGGTGTGTTGCGATTATTATGCCCCAGACCTGGAAGTTGTAAAATCAAAGGTGCATCTAGGGCCGTGCAGTGGTGACCTCTGTCCTCTTAGTCTTACCCATTCATCATTACATGTACCAACATTCTCCCTTGTATCTCAACCACTGCTGTGGGGGCGCGGTGGCGTTGCGGTAACCGGTTCTCGTCAGATCACCGCCCGGAAGTTAAGCAACGTCGAGCCCGGTTAATCCTCGGATGGGTGACCGTCTTAGCGATCAATTCGGACTCCCGCGTTGTGTCATTGGGCAAGGCACTTAACCCCAATTGTCCACATGGGGGCACGATGACGCCGTGTACTAAAGCGTACTGCACGTCGATGGTGCGCATGTCTTCAACCAATCTAACCCTGCCTGTGCTGTAGTGCGTAGTTACGAGGTTGGGGAGCTGGCAGCTGCTCGTCGTTGCTCGGTGGTTCTCTCCGGGTACTCCGGCTTCCTCCACCCGTAAAACTGCCACGGTCGTGATTAGCCATTCGTGCATAAGTATGTGACCTTAAACACCAATAAATAAATAAATAAATAAATAACTCAACCACTGCTACTCCAATCTGAAGGATATTTAATGATGTGATCGAGCATCATGGGGAAACAATGCCTGTGTAGCTGCTGTAGCATGTGTTTCTTCCCGGGCCACATTTTTTCAGAGTTGTGGTACTTTTTCACTCTTTTGAGTTAGAAAATTTTGTTTATAACTAGTTGATTTGTTACAATTTGTTGGAAAGTGCCTGCTAATACCCTCAAATGTTTTGCTACAATATATTTATGTTGAAGAGTTTGTTCCTATTACTTATCAAGCAACAACCTAATGAATATTCTGTATAAAGCCACCAATCTGATGTTTGACACTTTTATCGGAGCTGTTATGAAGGCTTATGGAACTCAAAATGTTGATTATGGCAGGACTTTTATATTCACCCATTAATCGATAAATGAAGTGTTATAGTTGGAAGTAAGAAGCATGAAAGGTCCAGAACTTAAAGTCTAAAAAGAATGTTTTGCAATGTAACATGATTTTTGCAGATACACTTATTTGGAGGGTTACCTGTCTGATATTGTTTGGAACATGTGTGGCCAGGATCTTCAAACAGATAAAAGAGTTAAACTTTGAGAAAAAAAGGCATATGAGTGCTGGAGGTAGAGTCATACAAGGAAAAGAGCCCCCCCCCCCCACCCCCCCTCCCCGGGAAATTTTGTGTGTCAAATGGAGCTCACTTGTCACCTTTTGGGGATTGCTTTGTGTACTGCGTTCTTGAAAAAAAATATGTGAGGCCCTCTGGATGTGCCCTTCTGATTTCAATATGCCAATAAGCCTCCTTGGGGAAAGTACATGCAATAATGGTTATGTAAGGTTGATTTGATGTGTTTTGAATAACAATGCACTTTAAGTACATTAGATGGTTTATTGCAGTGACAGGTTACAGTTATCCTTATTTCTTCTCCAACAGATATCATGAGTGTATTGGTGTCCAAGAGTAAACGAAGCTATTATACTTATTGATAAACCAGACAAATTTAACAATTTAATCACTATCAAATTGATGCATGGGATAAAAGGGGTTACAGTGCAAGGGGTTTGTAAATATATTTATTCAACTACAATGTATGACTTTGCAGTGCATTCTACATATGAGAATATCATAGTTTCTTTCCAAACCACCACAGTGACACATACATCTTTATATTGGGAGACACTCTTTTGTCCTTCCATACTTCTTCTGGTGGACTCCTTCAAGTTGACCTTTGTTGAACTCCCCAAATCAAAACATACCCCCCCCCCCCCCCCAAAAAAAAAAAAATGTCTGCCTTCAATCAGTGAGCACTCCACTAAAACATTTGGTCTCAGTCTTTATTACTTTCATGAATTAGGAAAAGATTTCTTCGAGTATGTACTTCAATGTTTATAGAATACAGCTGTTATTTTATTTTGAGGTATTTTATTGTAAAAATTTTGTTCTCTTACTTATGCTATAGCAGACTTGCAGGTGGTGCTATTTACGCAAGGCAGCAGTTCCATGGCAAATTTCAGTTTCCACATGTTCTATGTTTCATTCCAAGCATTTTGGTATATAATTGGGTTATTCATTTTGGGCCTTTAGACTTGAAAGACAATTACATGAAATTTGACCAAAGTTAGGTTGGACGTCCCCTTAAGTGCTGTGTATAAACCCCAAACATGTAAAAAAAGGGTTACAGAGTACATGTACATTACCACTCAAAGCTGTCTGTTAAAGTTTCACAAAAAGGATGTCCGATTCTTGTGTTATTAGCATAGGAAACATTACATCTATAGTTAAAACCGGTCGTGGTTATTCTCAACTCACTTTGACATGTACAAAATATGGACAAAATATTTTTAGACACGCGACACTGCTACTAGCAGACGATTTTCCTTTTAGGGACCACGCGCCCTCCCCATCCTCTTCCAGCTAGAACATCTGTGTATTGTGCTTGAAACTATTTGTATTGATTTGTTGTTTGAATATCCAGGGTTTGAATTTTCACCCACGCAGTCATCTTTGTGTCGTTTGAGTGATCTAACCGCCATTTTGTCACCCACCAACACAAAAAAACATTATGCCAGGTCTGCCTCCGCATAATTATGGGAAGGGATTCATTGCCCTGTTCATTTGATGAAAAAATCAATATTATTTTGATAAATGATGTGTTGAAAGTATGTTATTTTTTCTCTCTTTATTAGCATTAAATCGAAAATGCACATTTTCTCGTTTCAAACGAAACATTTTGTTTGTTGCTATCGCATGTATGACAGTCTTGACAGACAGGCTGATCGAAATGTTTACCCGAAGCGACCTCTGACCTTGCATATTATTAACGCCAAACATGGCGAATGGGCAGTGGACTTATTGAATTTTTGGTAATAAAATGACAATTTATCGTTGAACTGCACGGTTTCACACGTAATATCATAAAGATTGACTGTTTCTGTGAGACAAAAATAGAAACCATTTAGTTCCACAATGTCTCTCCTGTAACAATGTAGAAACAATGCGATATAATGGGCGATCCCTCTTGGGGACGAAATTCTAATTTCTTGTCTGTGAGAACGTCACACTTCCACAGGAAGAAAAACAGTTGCTGGAAATTACAAACAAAATTACAAATAAAGTTCTGTGAAGATGTTTTTATGTACTTCTAATTTCTACATTTTAGCGGTGTTTGGGGGTGGGGACACACATTAATAGATAAACGCATGTACCAGTACCATTATTTCTTTCCTATAACAGTCCCTACTGTAATAGCATAAATCATTACAGCAGCAACACAAATTGTAAACTTTGCTACAAAAAACGTGAGTAGGTATAAAAGGCGGATTCCGTATCACTTGTACACGATTTTGTACATGTACACGTACATGGATGTACACCTCCATAGGGTTCAGTGTTAAAATCGTGTACAAGTACACAAAATATCGTTTTTTATGGTGATACAGAATCCGCCATTGGTTTTGAGGCTCACAGATCGCACTTTTAACGTTCAGATTACCCGTTGGCGAACGCGTACATTGTACACGTCACTCAAGAGTGAAAAAAATGTATGAAATTTTAAGAAAATATAATTAAAAATTTGTTCTCTACGTTCCCATCGCGGATTAGAACATCGATCCATCGTTGGTGAACGCGAGCAAAAAACGTTTTGCGGATTCTGTATCAGCATCAAAAAGTGGTTTGCGGATAATGTATCATCTTGTATCACCTAAGTAGGTATACGTTCACCAACGGGTATTTGAACGGTTAAAGTGCGATCCGATCGGGGAAACCCATTTGCGGATTCTAGATCAGGAAATCGACCTCTGTACGGTACATGGAAAAAAGGTGATACCGAACCCGCAAACCACTGCCACGTTCCCGATCGTGTTTGGGACGGTATAGGGTGCGATTTGCTCGGTGAAAAAACGATTTGTTGATTCATCTCTTGAGTTTTGTTAGACGAAATCGTGATAGAATCGGTTTTGAGGAGAGGAAATAAAAAAAGTGATTGATATATATATATAGGAGAGAAAAAAAAAATAGTTATTTAAAAAAAAATAAATATATCAAATCGAATAGATAATAAAAATACGCAAATCATGAACGCTTCCCAGACTATTAGAGCAAGGTTTCTTTTAAAAATGGTGATGAGAGCCTACGCATTCTGTGTGAATGAACAACTAGGTCGCCTTTTGTAAGAACGCTGCGTCGGATGTCGGGATCACCTAGACTTCGATCATGAGAATCATTGATGTCTGACGATGAAAAGGGAAGATATGGTCGTCAAGTATTTTGAACCGGCGTTCGAACGCTTTCAAATCGACGAAGTGATCGCGTTTTGGAAGAGATTACTCTTCTGTAAGGATCGAGACAAGCCCACAGTTTTGGAAGAACTGAAATTGGCGTGTAGAAGTCTGACTTTAGAAGACAATGAATGCATCATGAAATTATTGTTCAATGAAGCATACGTCTAACTTTTCTCGTTGTTATAAATAAGGGAGAATAGAAAATAAAAATAAATGCACACATAAATTTTTTATCTAATATTAGAAAGAAAAAAAACACAAAAATGAGAACTAGAAATAAATTGTATCCGACATTAGATGAAGATGAGGACGAGAAGCCGAAAGGCGTTTTGCCGACGGCACCATCGCTAGAAGAAAAAGAAAGAGGAGAGAGGTATCACATCGATCAAAGCAGTAGAATCCGCATCGATCAAATCAGTAGAATCCAAGCGTATCTAACTCAAGAGAGACATTCTCGTCATTCTCTCAAGAAGAAGTATTCGTGTTTCATGAAATTCATCAATGCGATTGACATGACACTCATCACGATTTCCATGGGTTTACATGCAGCCGGTATTGGATTGTTGTCGACTGTGGTCCGTATTCCAATCGTGTTAACCGTAGAAGGAGTAGCTCTCGCCGCTGGATTGTTTAGCACGCTCGGAAACTTTTTGAGTAGGAAATTATATCTGAAGGCAAGGAAACATGACAAGATTCGCGTCTTGGCCGAATCCAAGATCGACACGATATCCGAAATTATCTCGATGGCGATGAAAGACAGTAGGATATCGGACAGAGAATACTTCATGATATTGGGTGAGAAAACAAAATATGATGCCATGAAAGAAGTTGTGAGAATTAAGACTCGTCAGATTATCAAGGAAGAGATGAAGGATTCTCTCGTGGAAAAGGGGAGGAAAGAGGCCAGGGAGGAATTCAGTAAGATGATAGAACTCAAGAGCAGCGATTGAAAAAAAAAATATATAATAAGAACAGAATTTTTAAAAAAGAAATATTAAATTTATATATAAAATAAAAACGTCTGTTCTTTAAAAAAGAAATATTAAATTTATATATAAAATAAAAACGAAATTAATTTAAATAACTCTCAAAAAATGTATTGCATAAAGTGTAAGAGAGTTACCGAGATGAGTAATTCTCAAGAAGTACAAACTAAAAATGACAAACAGATGCTTCGCGGAATTTGCAATGTGTATGGTTCTATCAAGACTCGATTCGTCAAAAAAAAAGAACGTGAGCAAAGGTAAAGGCATCTTGAATAAAATGATCAATAATCTACCTTTCGAAATGCATTTGCCTGGTCACGGGACCTGGAACGAAATTGAACAAGAGACTCAATGCCGATCTGACTCCTAAATCTTGGAGCAAACCTGTGAATAGGGTGGACGCGGCCGCGGCCGCGTATGATCATGATCTATGCTACGCCGGACATCCCGACACCAAGATTCGCAACGATGTCTGCGATAAAAACATGTTGGCGAAATTGAGAGGTATATCGAATCCGACCAGGAGAGAGAAGATAGAACGTTCGCTGGTCGGCAATTCGATCGGTGCGAAACGTCGATTTGGATCGGGCATTCAAAAAAAAAAAGCGCATCTGAAAAGAAGAAGAAATGATTATTGACGAGCAAATTGGCCGAGGAGTTACACAAACCCATCGTGCATAAATTTCGAAAGAGAAGGGTGTTCATGAAGGGTTTAGATGATATTTGGTCTGCAGACTTGGTCGACATGAGATCGTTTTCGAGGTGGAACGAGGGTGTCAAATATCTATTGACGGTCATCGACGTGTTTTCCAAATACGGTTGGATCAGAGCTTTGAAGAATAAATCAGGACCTTGCGTCGCAGAGGCTCTGAAGAGCGTGTTCGACTCGTCTTCTCGAACCAAATAAATTGTGGGTGGATAAGGGAAAGGAGTTCTACAACAAGCACGTTCATCGATTGGTCGACCTCTACTCGATCAAAAACGAAGAGAAATCCAGCATGGTGGAACGTTGGAATCGAACGATGAAGGAAAAGATGCATAAATACTTCACGGCGAATTCGACCAAGAAATACATATACGCTCTGAAGGTCTGGTTAAAGATTACAACAACACGTGACACAGATCGATCAAGATGACTCCCGTGGAAGCTAGCGATCCTCGAAATGAAAAACGGGTCTACGCGAATCTATATCCTGAGAGATCTAAGATTAGGAAGAAGTCTAGAATGCCGAAATTTGCGGTCGGTGATCGAGTGAGAATCTACGCTTATAAGAAGCACTTCGAAAAGGGTTATACTCCTCGATGGACCTCGGAAATCTTCGTGATACTCAAAATATTTCACACCGATCCGGTGACTTATGAAATCGAAGCTTTGGATGGAGAAGAGATCATCGGAAAGTTTTACGAACAACAATTACAGAAGACAAAGTTTTGATAAAGAAAACAAATTTCTTTTATTTACTCTCTTTAACATTTTCTTGTTTACACATATATATATAGGAGAGAAAAATAATAATAAAAAATAATTAAAACTATTTTTAGATAAAAAAAAAAAGAAGCAAGCTAATTAATAAACAAAAAAACAAAAACCCTTTAAAAAATGGCAAATATACTAGATATAGCACAAAGCATAGTGAAAGATGAAAGTATTCAAGAATATGAGGTTCACGAATATGAACTGGTAACCAGAACGAGTTTGAACAATGCGGGAGAGATAAGAATCAACATCGAAACTCAAGATCTATTCGTCCATCCTAGCAAGAGTTACATAGTGGTGCAGGGACGTCTCACCAAGGAAGATGGGAGCGACTACGCCGACGACGACACGGTTACTCTAGCCAATAATGGAATCATGCATCTATTCAGTAAAATAAAATACATGCTATCCGGACAAGAGATAGAATCTGTGTTTCATCCCGGTCAGGCCACCACGATGTTCGGACTCTTGACGTATCCTGATGATTTTTCGAAATCCAGAGGACTTAATCAGTTGTGGGTGAAAGACACCGTCGGCCCTGCTAACGCCGGCGTCGCCGCGATATTCGACTACGTCGTCAAGACATCCAGACCTAAAGGAACGTTTTCGTTTCAGGATACCTTTGAAACACATCTTCGGATTCGCAGACGATTGCAACAAGATCATGTACGAATTCAAACACAATCTGATGTTGATTTGAAAAGGAAACGACGACGCAATAGTGAGACTCCCTGCGACCGATGCGGGTAAGTTAACTCTACACAAGATATCGTGGTTCGTTTTGCACATGGAGCCTTCGATCGTGGAAAAAGCGCGTCTCCACAAGATCATAGAATCCAAGAGTAAATTACCTGTGGGATTTAGAATGAGACAGTGCGACACGGCTAGCATTCCACTCTCCACGAATCACTTCGATTGGAGATTGACAGTGAAATCCACTTCTGAGAGACCGCGTTTCATCGTGGTTGCATTTCAGACTGATAAGGATGGGTCTCAGGAAAAGAATGCATCGCTGTTTGATCACTGCAGTTTGAGAAACATGCAAGTGTTTCTGAACGCCATGAGATATCCAGCAATCGATTACAATGTGTCATTCTACAAGAATGATTTCTGCAGACTGTATGGCAATTCCGCTGATTTTAGAAAGAAGTATCACGGTCTAGATGAATTGATGAGCAACCCTAATATATCTCCCGGCGAATACAAGTCGATGTATCCTATGTTCATATTCGACGTCAGTAAACAGAGTGAATGACTCAAGAGTAGCATCTTAGATATTCAGATCAAGATGCAATGCGATAGGAACATGCCGAGAAAAACTGAAGCCTTTGCCCTGGCAGATAGAGAATTACAATTCGAATCGGATGGAAATAGGATGTTGATCATTCGATGAGAGACGTGTGTGAAAAAATAAAAAAAATAAAAAAAAAGTAATGAGTAATTATTAAAAACAAAAAAAACAAAAATAAAAGTAATGAGATCTAGAGAGACTGAACATCTTTCTAAATCTCATTACTTTTTTTTTTGTTTTTAATAATCACACATTACTTTTTTTTAATTAATTATTTTCACGCATTCACTGTTTGTTCAAAGGATCTAGTTCGATCAGTAGACTCACCACAGAAGTGGCGGCTTCGGGATTATTGGTTTTCATAATGAAATTAATCCTGTCTCCGGCGTTCACTTTGAGAGGTGTGCCGAACGTGCTAACATTCGCATGTTGATTCTCAGTCTTTTTGACGCTGTATTTCTTATCGCTCTCTACTCCATTCACCATGAGATTGACTACCGCTCTGTTATTCAAATCCGAGGAAGCCAGACTCATTCGAATGATTTCACCTCCCAATGGCATGGGATATCCCACCTGACCATGTTGCAATCCACTACCTCCATTTCCGAAAGACCACTCAGCTTTTCCCTCCTCTAAGGTGCCGCTCTCCCCGGCCCACACGGTGATCAATTGTCTAGCATATTTGACTTTCTCCACCACCGAAATCAGGGTGCAGACGTCCGTCATGTTTACGGGATCCGGTAGATTTGTGAGCGTGTGTCCACCCATGTCTAGTTTACCTTCCATGATGTCGCCCTTTCTCCAGACCGAGTTGTCATCTACATACTTCCTGCTGACTGCGCTGAAATCGAATTCGGGATCGTGATTGAGTCCGAATAAATTCTCACCGTTCATGTTGATACCACCCTCCATGGTTCCGCCAGATTGTTTGTTCAGGTAGAGATTGCCCACTTGTGATTCTACATATTCTTGTGATCGTATTCGACAGATTCAATATCTTGTTGAATCCCGCATTCAGATCTGATTTCATTTCTCGTTTGTCAGACTTTCTCTGTTCCAGATCTACGTAGTGTTTGGTCGCCACGTCCTTGGGATTCGTAAGAGTGGCCACGTTCGTTATCTTGTTAGAATTAGCGTTCAATTCCGAGTGCATCGTTTTCTGAATGTATCTATTTCTCAGGTGTTCACTGAATCTCGCGTGAGAGTCGTCAGCATATTTCTTGGTTGCGGCATCAGTGGGATCTATGGGATTTGTGACGTTCACCAAACATTTAGATTTCAGATCGAGATCGTCGGTCATGGCTTTATCCACGTAATTATCTAGCATGATTCATTCGAAATCCACGTTCCCCTGTCGACATATTTTTTAGTCGCAGCATCTGCAAGATTGTAGAGCTTCTTATCGTTCATGTTCAAAGGGTCCTCATGAGGTTTCTATCTCCGAACGTAACGTTCGTCCAAGTTGGCAACGTCGTAACCATCACCGACTTCGAGCGTCTTCCTCTTCTTTTTTAGGTTGACTTTTTCGTCGGCCCTTCTACCAAATTTACCGACTGGCATGTTGTTTTGAGATTTTTGTTTTAAAAATATATTTCAAACGCAGTTTATTAAAAATGAATTATTTCACTTATTTTTATTTTTCGTTTTATTCGATTAAAATTTCTTTAATAATTTTTTTTTACCTTTATATACTATAAAAAAATCTCTCTCTAATGTAAATCATTGAGAATGTCTTGAAACCGATCTCCTTCAGACCATCTCTTGAGAACGTAAAGACACAGGTGACTGCAAAACACTTGATCTGGTGATTGCACTCGTTCCGTGTTGTAACAAACCATCGATTTGTTGAAATAGTTCTTTATTTCTTCCGGCGACAAGATTCCGTAGCTGTCGAAATAATAATTCTTCTTCTTCCCGTTCTTGAACCACGCCACCCAGTGAGTGCCTTCACCCGATAAATCGTCTAGATTTAAAATTCCGCATTCTGATTGTCGAGGTCTTCTCTTCGGCAAGGCATCTCTGGAAAACACACCTAAAAAATCTTTGATTTTCAAATCCTTCACCGCATTCAACAGATCGATGTTGGATAGGGATTCGTTAGGTGAGACGACACCTTCTACGGATATCTCTATTTTCTTATTCATAAATGCATATATTTTTTTTTTTATTTATTTATTTTATTATAATTCACTAAAATGACGTTATTTTTTTTTCTTTTTTTCTTTTTCTTTTTAAACTAACTCTATCGACTTCCATAATCTTGAATCCGTCTAATTCCTTGACTTCCATAATCTTGAATCCGTTTAATTCCTCTTGATTTTCTGGAATCCTATCATCCTAAATCATATCTGGAATCATATCATCCACAATCATATCTGAAATCCTATCATCTAAACTTAGATCCAAAGTCCAATGTCCGAGTGCTAAAGTGCTTATTTTATTGTCTAACACGAATCTATCGTCATCAGCCATCAGCGAAATCTTGTTGACTATTTCCGTATACAAGTCGTGATTTTCGCTTCGAATCGATTTCATAGTCTTATATACCGGAGCACTTCCTAACAGACAATCTTTATACTCTTGGAAAGAGATGTTTTTCTTCACCACGCACGCTTTAACCTCTTTGCACTTCTCGATCTCTTCATCTTCTAGACGATAAGCATACAGTTTAGGTCTCAAGCCCACGAATTCGAGGATTTGTTTACCACCGCTCTCGTCCTTAAATTTACTTAACACCTTCTTGTTGTCGTTCGATTGAATGTTGGACGGGTGATCAACGGGATAATTGCTCGTGTCGAACCACGTGGCCACATCCGGAGATATATCTCGGTAGACGTCTTTCATCTCTATTTCGTAATCTAAACTGTCTGTGTCGGTGAACAGTAGTTTGGCTTTATCACCAAATTTTCGTTTGACGTAATCGTAGTGAAACTCGTACATCAATCGCTTGGTGATAACTAAGGTGATCGGTCTGAGATAATATGGTTTGCTGAACTTCAGGTGCGTCTTTTGCATGTGAACGGCCACTAGATTTTCGTCGAATATGGTTCGGTGTTTGTAATTGGACAGAAAACGGACAGAAAACGGCATCTCGATATTTTAAATTACACTTGCTGTGAGCCGGATCGCGATACAGACCCGTGTAATGATCGTGGTCTCTGACCTTCTTATTTTCCTCCGAATTCTCATCGAATGATTGTCTGCATATGTGACATTCGGTGGCTCTGTTATTTTCGTCCTGCTGCTCTCACGTGATGATCATTTTCGCCGGAGTTTTGAATTTATCGTATAACATTTGAATTTTCGATTCTAACTCTTCCACAAATCTTTGAGCCACGTCGTCGTCTTCACACTGTTTCATATAGATGAAGGGACCCATGTCATGTTGCGAGTCGAAAGCACATTTCACGTAAATGCAATAGTCTGAAGGTATGTGTTTTTGATATCTTTCGACGTAACTTTGAAGAGCGTTAGGTTGGCAGGAACTCATTTTCATGGTGAAACATTTGAAATCGGCGTACACGACGAATGGTACTTTTAACCGTCTATTGCAATTTTCAAACTTCATGATGGTGTTGGGTTTGGGCATTTCAATGTCGACACCTTGATTTTCGTTGCAATATTCCTGATGTTTCGCTAACGATTTTTCGCTCTGAAACACGTTCATGCAGTTGCAACATAAACATATCTTTCCTTTATGTTTATTATTTTGTCTCAACAGTAATCGGCTCAGAGTTTTAACCCAACAATAATGACGATTGTCACTATTCGAAATCAATAATAAATTAATCGTCTTTTCTCTTTCGAGATACGAAGTCTGTCTGAGAGGATAGATCGTTCGTTTTTCATCGTCGTATCCCAAGACGTTCACCGCAAAGGTGGGATTTTGAGCCTCGAAACATTTGATGTGTTTTAACTGCATTGGAAAAGTCACTCCAGTCCAATCGAGATTTTTAGAAGTCTCCTCGTAATGAGAAACTCTATCGGAGTTCATTTTGACAGGGTATAAAGCGGAGGTGACTGCCCATTTAAAACACTGATCATCTTTATTTCTCACGTTGATCACATCACTTTTTTTAGCTAAGAAATACGGTAATTCCACGTAGGAAGACCCTTTCAACGAATCGTTTTCAGTTATATGAATTTCGAGTTTCAACACCTCATCGAACGTCCAATTACTACCTTCACATTGATAATTTGCGAGAGATGTCAACATCTTGTCTTTTATCTTTTCGAAAACGTCCGATAAATCTGAACCTCGAAATACAGGTTCGACGTTAGATCTGAAAAATGTATTTGCCACGATGCTCTCGCCAGACTTCACGTCGATTTTATTCATCACGCAATGGAGTAACATCTTAATTTTTAGTCCCACGTTCATGTGTTTGCGAAACAAATCCAATACTTTTTTCTTCACCCGTTCCATGAACAATTTCAGATCAATTTTTTTGAATGAGGGAACCACATCAAAAGTTTTAAAAATACCTTTGATCGCACTCTCCCATTCTATAGGATTCGATTGGAATAGTTCTGTGACGAGTTGTGCTACATATTCTTCTCCTTTCCCTTCGTTGATTGCTTGTCGAAATTCGCTCGATATATCTCATTTGTCGCTCAGCGTTCCGACCACTCTTTAGATAGAGACCGTTTCCACTCAAAGAGTTGTCACCTCTAATGGCTTCTAGATACAATCCTTTACCGCTGTCGTCTACATGGATGCGACACACGGCTCCTCCCTTCTTCAAAAACAGTCCGCTGCCACCCATTAATTTCTCAACTGCCGAACTCGCGAGTCGCGAGAGAGCTCCCACGCCGAGAGTCTTTCTGAGAAAGGATAATGCTTTTGCGGCAAAGGGTAATGCTTTTGAGGCGATTCCTGCCAATAGCAGCAGGAAACCGCCTTTCATTCTCAAATTGTATCTCAATTGAGCGGGACTCAATCTCACCGTCAACACTCTTCAATCACAAATCACTTTCTCCATCCTTTCTCCATCCTTTTGATTTGACTTCTGGTCCAGGCGATCGAATCCTGACCACCACTCGTCAGATCTTCGTGAGTGAATTTGAATCTCACCGCCTTGCCTCGAGTTGTTAACGCTCTCTTAAGTTTCTTCCTCTGTCCTGCAGATATGTTCACGTTTTTAACCACGTATTGTGTCATAATTCTTTTTTTAAAATATATTTTGTACAATTGTTTTTTTGTTTTAATGATAATATATATTAAATAATTTTTGTATATTAATATTGCGTTTACTTTATTTTGTTATTTATATATACACAATATATTTTTTTTGTTGCTTTTATATTTCTCTTATGTGAAATCGTATCATCACCCTCTCTCCGCAAAGATCTAACAGTTCACCATTTTGATCCGTCAACGTGGTTTTGAGACTATACAATGTATCTAAAATCACTGGTAGATAAACTAAATTGCGAGGTCGTTCCACGATCTTATAACCCGGCGACACGTTTGGAAAGTAGGAATAGATCGTCGGTTGAGCGCTACCATTCACGTAGCTTCCAGCAATCACATCCACGTTCACCAGAATGCTATTGACTGCGAGAATGTCGACCGTATTTTAGATACCGTGTGGCCTCGATACATCTTTCGATCGAATCCCAGCATCTTGCCTATAGAATCGTCCGTATTGAAATCCACTCGAAAATTATCTTCCAAATCCAACATTGTCTGTAAGGTATTAGGATTGGGAGCGAGTCTGATCTTGTTGCTTCCCTTTCCATCCATCTTCATTCGCGTTTGAATGTAATTGTTCAAATCGTCTATGTCGTAACTTCCTTTGGGAATTCGAATCTCCAACCAATCCACTCCGTCGGAATACTTAAACGAGTTATTCTTTTCGGTGACGTTGGGAAAGGAATAATAAGTCTCCAGATTCACCAACGCCATCTCATATCTTTTCTCTCTATTCAATTCGAAGGAAGGTTCGAATTTCGTCGCGAATCGAGTCGAATCGCCACTCACCACGATTTGAATGGATTGTTTTGCAGCCGTATTCTCAGCTATCCATTCTAACAATTCTCCTTGTTCGAACATTATATTTAATTTTATTTTTATTTTTTCAAAAACTAATTATTTGAAGATTTATTATTTTCTAATTTTTTTTATTTTCACGCTCTATCTTATTATCATCAGAAACATAAAACTTGTCAAATCCGCACCGATATTTTCCGCGATTAAATTCGCTAGTCAAATCGATCACGACGAAATTGTAAAGTCCTCCATCCCAAACCCTCTTACAGAATCTCCTGAATTCTACCACGCTCATGTCGTTTGCGACGTGATCGCTGTAGATGTGATTGAGATTCTTGAGATCTTGGCGAAAGAGACATAGAAAATTAGCATTCTCCCTTATCGTCTGTCTGGGCAATCAAAAATAATTCTGCGACAGGTAGAAACAGTCCACGTTGCTGTGACGACCCCTAACGTAACACGATTCGCATCGGTTCTGTCTCTCCAAAAGCAGATCGTCAAAAATCATGAGATTCTTATCTTCCGATTTCAATTCTCTAGGATCCAGAACGTCGCTAGCGTTCTCATAAAATCGACACTCGACGTTCGAAGATGCATTTCTCTTCATCAACTCCGTCGCCGCACCGTCCAAAATGGTTGAAAGAGAAGCTTCACTTTTGTCGAATTCCTCCCTACTGTCAAAGATTCTGGCTATGACGTCCTTAGGCAATCTACGATCCATGCATTCTCGAAGCAATCTGTATTCGGGTTGAAACAAGCTCTTGCCAAACACAAACAATCTGTCGTAATCCATCCAGTTGGGTCGGGACAACAGATTCATCAACAGATTGGTCTTTCCACAATTCGATTTTCCCACTATCAAGCCTCTTATGCTTTTGGGAAAGAACTCATTATTCGACCTCTTAGTCGCGGCGTCGTTCCAAGACATATCTTTAATGTTCATCTTTGTTTATTTTTGTTTGTTCGTTATTTTAGATTTTTTCAAACACAATTTTTTATGTTTTTTCAAACTCAGTTTTTAATATTATTATTTATTTATATTACACTGTCGAGAGTTCTCTTCAATCCAGATCCACTCGTCATTTTGGCTAAATCTTGTATGGGTACCACAGCATCCTTAAAATCTTTCCAACTTTTCGGCGTTCGCTCTAACGTAGCTCGCTTCACCGGTGGACTGATCAACTTGTCAATCAACACGTCGGCTGCCCTCTTGCCAGCCACAGAAGCTATCCTACCACTGGCGTCGGAAGCGGCTTTCTTACCAGCATCCAAAGCCGTCTTCTTACCAACCTCAGATGCGGTCGATGCGAGTTTTCTACCTGTATCACTCGTGAACGCTCGCATTATAGAATCGACGATGCCAGAACCGCCTTGAACGTAAGTTCTAACGTATCCCTGTCCTTTATCACCAACATATTTTTATTTTATAATATATATTTTGTTTTCACTGGTAAATCGTTTCTTGTTTAAATACTTTTATTATTCTAGTGTAAAATTTACTATTTTTATTTTATATATTTTGTTTGTTTATTTCTCTCTACTTATTATATACATCAATCCTTCAATTCGTTCATCAGCCTTTTATAATGGTTTTTATTCAAAACCTTCTGTCTTAACAATTCGTCAGATATAGTAACTATTTCATTATCTAACCCTGTGTTACCAGCACGTCTACTTGCCTTCAACAAACTCAATCTCTGAGACAGAGCGTCAGAATCGCTCGGAAGAAAAGTGGTTTTCACCCCTTTACCAGTCACCGATTCGACGAACTTCTTATTCATATCCAATATGGATTTCACCACTTTCGTCCACTTGTAACCTCTGTTGGCTTTGGGTCTCGTCTCTCTGGCATCGTTATTTCTCTTCATGGCGTGGGTCTGAACCAGAATGTCGCCATAATTGTCGAAATCCTGTTCCGTGTAATCTCCAGGCTTGTCGAAAAGGAGCAATTTGCGCAGTCCATCAGTTATTTTATACTTATTCGAACCGACAATTAAATCTTCATCATCCATTTCCACTTCTGTGTCGCCCACAAAAGTTCTACCGTTCGAATCCTTATAAATTCCATACAACAGATCTCTCTTACCACCATCCTCAGATGACGCGACGCTATCAGTGGTGATAGTCGAAGCTGTATCATCGCTCTTGCTCAGAAAGGTTTCGATTCTCATGGGAACGTAATCCGGTGTAGACTGAAAGGAAAACTGTTTTGTAAAACTACCGGGCAACGAACCCATTCTCAAAGAACTCTCTTTTATGGGTCTCAATTCTTCAACTATCTCCTTCTTGCTTCGTTCTTGAACCTCCGTCACGGGTTTAAATATTTTTGTGGTCTCGCGTTTGAGTTCCATCTCTCCAAGACGTCTGCTTCTGTCAGCCAATTGAATGCTCTTCTTGGCACGTTCATATTCATTTAAAAGCTGATCTCGACGTTTAGCATCCATCTGTAAAAACATTTTTTTTCGTTTTTAAATCATTAATATTCCTTTGAGTATGCTAATGTGAGTTATTTATTATTTTCAAAATTAAATGTATAATTATTTTTATGTTTTTAAGTAAATAAAAATCTTCTGTCTTTAATATAATAACTAAAAAAAACAGTTGAGAAAAAACATTTTTTACATGATAAAACCTCTATAAATGCGTTTTTGCCTCTGAACGCGTTAAAAATCGCATCACAGATTATTCACTCAATGACGAACTGGAGAACTTTGAAAAAGTTTAAAAGTTTTAGTGCATAAGAAACCGGTTTCTGATTTAACGCGTTTGAGAATAATTACATCCGTTAAAAGGGTTTCATTCATATCTCAAATTATTCACTCAGTGACGAACTGGAGAACTTTGAAAAAGTTTGAAAGTTTTTAGTGTATAAGAAGCCAGTTTCTGATTTAACGCGTTTTGAGAATAATTACATCCGTTAAAAGGATTCATTCATGTCTCCGAACATTATCACGAATATATTAAAAATTATTTACCACTTAAACCTTATTAAGTGGAAAATGCGCTTTTATTATCGATTATTAAAACGATCCATTAAACGAAAAACCTTCATTCACACCAGAATAAACATGAGTGTCAGTTTACCTATTAAAATTCACTCAAGTGAAAAAAGTTTTATAATAGAATTTTTATTTGAATGAAACAATTCTACGAACTATTTTTTATTTGAATGAAACAATTCTATAAAGTGTTTTATTAAAATTTATTTCACAAAATTTATTTCACAAAATTCCTAATTTTATAAACTCAATTTTTTTTTCAATGTAAACAGAAAAACCTTCATTCATACCAAAACAAAACATGAATGTCTATTTTTTAGAGATTCAATTTATTGTCGACTCTTTTGAACGAAAACCCGATTTCGTCTCACAAAATTCAAGAGATGAATCGACAAATCGTTTTTTCACCGATCAAATCGCACCCTATACCGTCCCAAACACGATCGGGAACGTGGCAGTGGTTTGCGGGTTCGGTATCACCTTTTTCCATGTACCGTACAGAGGTCGATTTCCTGATCTAGAATCCGCAAATGGGTTTCCCCGATCGGATCGCACTTTAACCGTTCAAATACCCGTTGGTGAACATATACCTACTTAGGTGATACAAGATGATACAGAATCCGCAAACCACTTTTTGATGCTGATACAGAATCCGCAAAACGTTTTATGCTCGCGTTCACCAACGATGGATCGATGGTCTAATCCGCGATGGGAACGTAGAGAACAAATTTTTAATTATATTTTCTTAAAATTTCATACATTTTTTTCACTCTTGGGCGACGTGTACAATGTACGCGTTCGCCAAAGGGTATTTGAACGTTAAAAGTGCGATCTGTGAGCCTCAAAACCAATGGCGGATTCTGTATCACCATAAAAAACGACATTTTGTGTACTTGTACACGATTTTAACACTGAACCCTATGGAGGTGTACATCCATGTACGTGTACATGTACAAATTCGTGTACAAGTGATACGGAATCCGCCTTTTATACCTACTAACGTGTGTAAGTTTAATCTCACTTTTTGTAATAAATGAGTATAACAATAATGTTGTTGCTTGCTTCGTTAGATACAATGTGGAAATGAGTTTTTGTTACATAAGATACAAATATGTTATGGGAGAGACCCATAGGCGTATGGGAGGTAGAATTTTTTTTTTTTTCGGGGGGGGGGGGGGGGAGGGGGCAATAGAGAATTGCCAACAGAGGTTTGGTGTGGGGATGGCCGACCAGCCGACAGTGTCAGCCAGGCCGCGATCATCGGTCGCTTGCCTACAGCCTGTGGAACAACCTGCTTCTGGGCGCCTTCGACAGTGCCAGTTGGTACAGATGGTTGAAGTGTTTTCAGCTTTGGACTCTAAGCTGAGTTTCAAGGCTATGGAGACTTCATTATTCAGGGTAAAATACTCAATCAAGGTATTTTCAGGAGGGGCATATGGCCTCATTTTTAAAATTCTTAATACATCAATATCTACTGAAGTACATTCTATTCCTGAGACCCCATGCATGTCAAACCACTTTGCGACGATACTTCCAGAGGAAAGTAAAATTTGTCGTCTTTGTCTGATTGTGGAAGTCGTTATTGCTAGTTGTGTCTCGAGATACTATCATGAGTTCTGAAGCGGGCTGCGGATTAGAACTCACAAAAAGATAACGACATCCACGCCACGCCATCAGACAAAGGTGGGAAATTTTACGTTCAGCTTGCAATCTTTGCCGACAATAGCTGTGCAGCCAGGGCTATCGGTTTTCTGTATTTTTTCTCGACTATCAAACATACCAATTTGTCTTTGATTCTTTTCCAGAACGCTAATGAATTTTATGTATACGTCCGAATGTTGCATAGGGTGAGTATCCTTATAGCCCGAATCAAGCGTGTTCTGCTTTCCTGTTTTGATCGTAAACAGAGGTTTGGTGTGGGGATGGCCGACTCCCGATTTCCAAACCAGACCAAACTTGACAGTTAACTCGGAGAAGTTAAAGCGTTAGGTTAATTCCTGTAATCCTGAAGAAATTTAAAGGTGGGGATTTAAGAAGGCTATTTATCAGGGACTTAGCTGATTATTAGCCGCAAATTAATTTGTCATCAAATGCCCATCATTGTTAATCTGTTAATCCTTTTGCTTTCTCTGTCCAATGTTTTGCCAGAAGTTAGGAGGGCAGTTGCCCCCCTGCCCCCCCCCCCCCCCCCCCCCGACTCGTACGCCCATGGAGAGACCTAACATTGTAAGGTGATCAACATACTATGCACCAGCAGAATTAACAGCGGTTGAAGACAAATGCGCCAGCGACGTGCAGTACACCTTAGTACACAGCACCACCACGTGTCCAAATTGGTCATTCGGGATTAAGTGACTTGCCCAAAGACACAACACACTTGCCACTGGTCAAGATCGAACCGTCGACCTCTTGGTTTACCGGTAACCCTTTATCCAACATAACGGCGAAAACCGGCCAGCGTTATTCACAGAAAATCGCCATTCAATTTTCATTATTTTTTTCGATTTTCTTTGTCACAAAAACACAGCTTATGACCCCTCATTGGAACGAGCTCGTCGTGGTCACTCCAGTAAGCGGCCATAAGCTATGTTTTCGACGTAAAAAAATTGAAAAAAAAATTAGTTATTCAAGAATTTTGTTTGCAAGTATGGTCTGTGTTTCGTGTAAGGTAACGGATTAAAGTCTAATGATCTAAACACAGAATTACAAAGTTCCGTATATAATTAAGGCATACTTGGGGTGCACAGGACGTTCTGCATAAGTGTATCAATATTAGGTTGTCAAGATGTTCAAAATTTCCAACCCGTAACCAAATAGTCCAGACATGTAACACCCATTTCCTTACTGCAACACTTGAATGATATACCTAACCTCCCAGAACCTTCCGCGTTATATTTATAATGTAAAACACGTCCTATTATAAGTTATGATCAGACGATCTTGTCGAAATGGCTGTTATCTTGCTGGTGAAGTATTTCGTTCTGGGACAAATATAGGTGTAACAGCGATGCCTCGTTGAAAAAATTCAAATTTAGGGTATTTTGGTATTACGCTTAATATTTACATGGAATTGTTTTATTTGGCAGAGACTATGGAATAAAATATTTATAAACACATATACGTTACAGTACAGGCATTTTCGTTGCAAGAAGTGAACTTCATTTGACATATGGGAGCTCAGGGGCTCAGTGGTTTTAGAGCCTTGAACTTTCAACCGAAATGTCGACGGCTCGATACTGACAGCGGCAATAACGTTGTGTTCTTGGGCAAGATACTTACTCCCGATTGTTCACTTGGGGCGTTGTGTACTAAAGCGTACTGCACTTTGATGGTGCACTTGCCTTCAATCGCTGCCAATCCCTGTTAGTGCCGAGTTAGTTCGTTGGGGAGTTTGACAGTTGCGCCCCACTGCTTGGTGGTTCTCTGAGAGTACTCTGGCTTTCTCCATTCTTGCTTTAACCCTTTACCCAACGAATCGCCCGCATCCGCCCGCGTAATATGCAAATTCAGCAGTTGAAAAAATATTATTTTTCAACAAAACCATATCTATGTGACCTCTCGTTGGAACGAGCTCGACGAGCTCGTTCCAACGAGGGGTCACATGATATGGTTTTGTTGGATTTTTTTTTTAAATTTCAAAAAATGATATTTAAAATAATAAATTTTGATATCGTCTGCGTTGGGTAAATGGTTAAGACCCGTTAGACCCTTTACCTGACACAACTACCATGAACGCCATTCAAAATTGATTATGTCTTGCTTACAAAGCATAACTTATGATCCCTCATCGAGAGCTTTCCAATGCGATCATAAGATATATTTTGGAGTCAGAAAAACGAAATTTTCAGTTATTCCAAAAAAAAAAAAAAAATAAAAAATAAATAAATAAATATAAATAAAATAATAAATTGCAAGTGTGGTCTTCTAGTCAGGTTATGTTTCTATAAAGGATTAACTGGGGACGCGGTGGCGTCGCGGTAACCGGTTCTCGTCAGATCACCGAAGTTCAGCAACGTCGAACGCGGTTTGTAGTTGGATGGGTGACCATTTCAGCGACTGATTCGCGCTCCCGCGTTGTGTCCTTGGGCAAGGTACTTAACCCCAATTGCTTACATGGGGGCACGATGACGCCGTGTACTAAGGCGTACTGCACGTCGACGGTGCGCATATCTTCAACCAATCTAACCCTGCCTGTGCCGCGGTGCAGAGTTCAGAGTTACGATGTTGGAGAGCTGACAGCTGCCCGTCGTTGCTCGGTGGTTCTCTCCGGGTAGTCCGGCTTCCTCCACCCGTAAAACTGTCATCGACATGGTATGACCCTGCTGTTATTGTGTCGTTAAACCCTAATAAAAAATGAAAGTGTCAATGACACTGTCCTCAACTTGTCAAGACATGTACATGTATAGTATGTGACACAGCAATGACAAACATCTAGGTAATGACCTGATAACAAAGGTACATATAAAGTATTGTAACGGTCTGTACATAAATACTGACCGTAGCCTGTAACAAATGTATAGGTAGAGTATTGTAAAGGTGGGTGACAGTCAGATGCTAAACTAGAAAAGAAATCTTTTGAGTCCCAGAGTGGGTCTGACTGAACCCCAAAATATTTGTTCTCATAGCACAGTGATAACAAAGGCACCCCAAAACACACTCATTCCTGTCCCAAGGTGAAAACAAAGGTACCCAAGAAGTTTCGTGAAGATCAGTTCATAGATACGAGCTGTATAGAAGTTGTGACAAAAAACTGATTGGACCTAATTTCGGTACAAAATGGCCACTGGCAGCCATCTTGAATTTTGGACCGCACTCAGAAACACTCATTCTCGTCCCAAGGTGATAACAAAGGTACCCAAGAAGTTTTGTGAAGTTCGGTTGATAAATACAGCCTCCAGCCCGAGCCGCATTGACATGTGCACTTACAGTGTATAAATAGCACTAAATAAATCAAAATTCATCTAATTTGCATAATTTCTGCACGAGAAAAAAACCCGTACTATATGTGATGTATTCCATTTTACTAAACATTCATAGAAAAATTTATTCAAATCAGAACTTTCATACAGAAGTTCTGTACAAAAGACTGATTGCACTAATTTTGGTACAAAATGGCTGCTGGTGGCCGTCTTGAATTTCGGACCAAACCCCAAAACACTCGTTCTCATCCCACGGTGAGAACAAAGGTACACAAAAAGTTTCGTAAAGATTGGTTCATAAATATGGCCTCTAGCCTGAGCCGTATAGAAGTTGTGTACAAAAAACTGATTAGACCTAATTTCGGTACAAAATGGCCACTGGCAGCCATCTTGAATTTTGGACCGCACTCAAAAACACTCGTTCTCGTCCCAAGGTGATAACAGAGGTACCCAAGAAGTTTCATGAAGATCGGTTGATAAATACAGCCTCTAGCCCAAGCCGTATTGACATGTGTACTTACTATGTGTAAGTAGCACTGAAAAAATCAAAGTTCATCTAATTTGCATAATTTCTGCACGAGAAAAAAACCCGTATTATATGTGATGTATCCCATGGTACTAAACATTCACACACATTTTTTTTCAAATCAGCGCTTTCATATGGAAGTTCTGTGCAAAAATCTGATTGCACCAAATTTTGTACAAAATGGCTGCCATCGGCCATCTTGAATTTCGGACCGCACCCCAAAACACTCGTTCTCGTCTCACGGTGATACCAAAGGTACCCAAGAAGTTTCGTAAAGATCGGTTTATAAATACGGCCTCTAGACCGAGCCGTATTGGCATTTGCACTTACAGTACTGAAAGTAACACTAAATACATCAAAGTTAGTCTAATTTGCATAATTTACGTACGAGAAAAAAACCCCGTATTATATGTGATGTATCCCACGATACTAAACATTCATACAAAAAATTATTCAAATCAGCACTTTCATATGGAAGTTCTGCGCAAAAATCTGATTGCACCTAAGTCTGTACAAAATGGCCGCCAGCGGCCAACTTGAATTTCGGATCGGACCCCAAAACACTCGTTCTCGTCCCACGGTCATAACAAAGGTACCCAAGAAGTTTCGTAAAGATCGGTTCATAAATACGGCCTCTAGCCCGAGCCGTATTGGCATCTGCACTGACAGTGCTGAAAGTAACACTAAATAAATCAAAGTTAGTCTAATTTGCATAATTTAAGCACGAGAAAAAAACCCGTATGATATGTAATGTATCTCATGGTACTAAACATTCAGACAAAAAATTATTCAAATCAGAGCTTTCATATGGAAGTTCTGTAAAAAAAAAACACATTTCTGCATCGTCGGTACAAAATGGCGGCTGGCAGCCAGCTTGAATTTCGGACCGCACACCAAAACACTCGTTCTCGTCCCACAGTCATAGCAAAGGTACCCAAGAAGTTTCGTAAAGATCGGTTCATAAATACGGCCTCTAGTCCGAGCCGTATCCAATTGTTGACGTACAGACAGACGGACAGACGGACGACGGGCCATGACAAAAGCTCAAATTCGGCTTCGCCAAAATTAAGCTAAAAATAAAAAATAAAGGATTAACTGAAAATTCGTTTGTATATAAGTGTACGTGGATATATATGTGTGTTTTCTTATGGCCCACGGATAAAGTGATGGCGAAACTATGAACAACAGAAAACTTACCAAATCTCCATATCTGTACCACCAGTTCTGAAATGAAAATATAAAAAAGTACAGGAATGCTGACGCCCCCACATCATTAGGATACATGCATGAACGCGCGGAGATTTGTTATTTTAAATGGTACATGTAATGTACGTTAAACGACATGGGAAGAGTACCCCCCCCCAAAAAAAAAAAAAAAAAAATAATCCCCACGGCTTATAAAAATCCTGAATTCTGCGAAAATTATACATAACACGCCACGCTTGCTGAAATTGCAGTTCTTTTGCTCCTCGACGTGTCTCCAAATAGCACCATTTGGGGCTTGTGTTTTAAAACATTACTTCGGAGCATGCCCTAACCTGATGCTCACCTCAGAAAATTTTTTAAAAATTTCTCTCTCCCGGTCTGATCTGCGTGCGAGGGACGTTACCATTACCCCCGCACATTTTGAGAAGGTATCAACTTTAGCAGTAGTGCTTGCACCCTTCTCTCCCCCTTTTTTGGGGGGGGGGGGGGGGGTGCGGGGGGGGGGGTCTCATCGAGGGTCTCATGTAACGCCATAGTCACATGACCCAGTTACATAATTGTTTAGTTGTCGCGATAGCCGGCGTAAGCGGCCATGTTGTGAGTCATTACCGTAGTGATACATGGTGTTAATGCGCATGCGCAGCAAGAGTTGTAAAGGTGACACGTGTTTCCCTCGTGTTTTGCCGCCATCTTGGTTTCCGAAACGTGATTGCTATGAGACTCCAAATCCTCTAATAGGAGGGAGGTGTGTTCGGGGTCTGTTCGATTGAACGGGCGTACATCTACCTGCCACAATAACTCAACACCTACCCAAAATCACCCCCAACCCACCACCCCTCCCCCCCCCCCCCAAAAAAAAAAAAAAAAAAAATTACGGAAACGGACTTTATTTTGGCTCGGATTTGCAAGAATCCTCTTCAGTAAGGCAGCACGTAATGCTATATATATAGATAATTTAATGACAATAACGTCCACATGAGACAGATTCCCGTAAATAATAACAATAGACAATATAAAGATAATCATACAGTTCAGTATCTATTACTCAAAACTTAGAGACTAATCGCTTCACTGGACTTGTAACATGAAATAATTCCTGAGAGGTGAGGGACGTTGTACAAACACGAGTGCGCGAATGCGCACGGGTGTTTTACAATATAGTCCCTCGCCTCGAATGAATTATTTCACGTAACCAGTCCAGTCAAGCGATTACTCTGTTTATTACTTTTCATTATTAACGATAATTATATTATTTAACCCTTTAACTAACGTAACGGCCAAAACTGGCCAGCGCTATTCTCAAAAATCGCCAATTAATTTTCATTATTCTTTCATTTTTTGTCTCTAAAACATAGATTATGACCCCTCATTGGAACGAGCTGGTTGAGCTCGTTCCAATGAGGGGTCATAACCTATGTTTTTGAGACAAAAAATGAAAATAATAGTTATTCAAGAATTTTTTTTGCAAGTGTCGTCTGCTTTTCATGTTAAAGGGTTAAAAAAACAATGAAGTCCCCATTACACCCACGGCAAAGCGTCTTCGTTTGCGCGCACGGACACATGACCCAATTGTTGATTGCATAATTCACTTGTGAAGTTATGGTTTATAATCAAACCCGGAAATCCCAGTTAATCACACTTTGGAAAGTAAAAATGTATATAATGAACACTTATTGGGTGAATCATTTCTTTTTCGAAGAAATGATCTAATCATGTTGCAGATGACGTTGCATGTATCACTTCTCTTGTTACTCATACATATGAATTACTGTTTGTCGCTCATGTTTGTAAAGTTTAGATTTAGTTTCCCAATTTCCGCGAAATATTGCTTTCTGAGTTCAGTATATATTGGACATCTCGTGATGAAATGCTCTTCTGTTTCGATTTCAGAATTACACTTTTTGCAAATCATTTCATTAAGAGGTTCTTTGGGTTGCCTGTGTCGGCCTTTCTCAATTTCCAATAAATGGCTACTAATTCGTAATTCACAGGAGAGTTTTCTCAAGTCTATAGCTTTAACAGTTTTCAAATATGATTCTACTTCATAATCAGATTTAAATGCTCTGTATGTTCTTAGTTTGTTCTTTCCACTTGGTCTATCGTCATCAAACATGTTTGTCATGGAATTAGAAATATAGTTATTCTCCAGTTTAATGATGATGTTATCTACCATAAAAGAATGTTATTATCGTCATTCGTTATCTCGATTATCATTGATTCTTTATGAGATGCATCAAGTTTTGAAGTGTATTTAACAGCGCAGGTCAATGTTTCAATTACAACTGAATATCTACAGAGTTCCGCGCGCACTGCATGATTTGACGATCTTCTATTTACACCTAATGCATACTTACAAAATTTAATGTGTACCGTTTCGCATGACACGCTATCAATTCTGTTTAAGTTCATCGACGAAGCCCATATTTCGCTACCATACAACACGATTGATTTGATCAGTTTATAAAATAATTTTATCGACGTTTCAATCAATGATATGTAATGTTCCCGTAAAGACGTTTCCAAGGAAAATAATGCTTTCATACCTTTACTGGCCATTTCCGCTTGGGCCTTCTTGAACGACTCAAGTAAGGATATTCATTGACGACACCAACACCAGTACCGCCTGTTGTGAATGATGGTATAGCTTTGGGACATCCTTTACGGAAAACCATGCATTTAGTTTTATCTGTATTTATAGCCAGTTTATTTTTCCGCGAATACGTGTGTAACGCAACTAAGCACTTTTGTAAACCTTTGTTTGAGATACCATGACCAAATCATCTGCAAACAGAAGATGATTTACTAGTTTATTATCAAAGGATACCGGTGCGCAATTTCGATCGAATTCTTCTTTTATAGCATCAATAAACATTTTGAATGCGGAGGGGATATCACAAAGCCTTGTCTAACACCAATTTTTTATACGGATGGGGGTCCAATTCCCTCCCTCATTTGTGTAGCATAAGAGCTAGTTTCATACAAAGATTGAATTGTTTTCAAAATAGACCCACTTACCCCCAATCTCTTTAGTTTCTGGAACAGCACACATCGATTCACCGAATCAAATGTCTGACGAAAGTCGACAAATATCACATACAGGTGTTTATTTTGGTGCCTGTATCTGTTAACCAATGTTTTCATGATGAAAACACTATCAATGGCACTACGATTTTTTGAAAACTCAAACTGATTGTCACTTGTTATCCCATTTTCTTCTAAGAAACATATAAGTCTTTTATTGAGTATTTTATTGAATAGTTTTCCAAAGGAGCTGCTCAGTGCAATAGCTTGTAGTTATTTGGACCCCTTTTTGTGGATGGACTTAAAGACTGATTCACTTCAAACCTTAGGATAATGTGATGATTAATATACAATATTAAAAGTTCGTGTTACTTCAACGACTGTGAACGGTAAAACTGCCTTAAGAAGTTCGTTTCTTATTCTTATTCTTCGCCCGGACACTTATTATTTTTCATTTCTTTTAATGCATCAAGAACTTCGCCTGGTGTAATGTCATTATCCTTGAAACTATATTTTATTGTTGGTGCCTTGTCATTTGCCAGTTTTACGTGCCTCGTTTTTGTGACCATCATTGCAATATAAATTACTGAAAAAATCCACCGATGTGTCAGTATCGAGGTAATCGTAATCCGACATTTTACGGGCTCTCGTGTTTTTAATCATATTTAAATACTCACGTGACCCTAAACCCTCTAATATAGGAGTCACTGGATCGAGCAATTGCTCGATACCTCATTTGCGCGGTAAGATTCGAATCTTCCGAGCGATACCTGTTCTTGCTACTGCACAATGGACACTTAGACTTATTCGTATAAGCCTTTTTCGAAACTGCCATCTTGACTTTTAATCTATGCAAGGTCACAGGTCGCGGGGTGTAAACAAACCAATTTCCATGTTCGTCGCGTTGAGTTCTGTATCAGCCAAGGCAACTAGTTTCTTGAAATATCAAGTTTAAATTCGTAGAACCGATGTCATCATTCGAATTAACAGAAGTGGCAACCCTGGATGATGTTAAACGATGAGATACCGCAGGTTTAAATACTTTTTATACGGAGGAGAGGACTTATTTTGAATGGCAACAAGGAAACACTCGTTGCACGGAGTTTCTCGTCTTGGGGAATCCCCGAAAGTTGTTGAAACATTGCCCACGGCCACAGAGTCTCGACACGGTGTGCATTCAAACACCATTTAAGTCGATGGGAACTCAATTCGAAATAATGAAAGTTCTCATACAATATTGTCATTGTCTTAAACAAATGGTATCCTTGGCTACAAGTTTTTTGAATTCGCACTAATGAACGAAATGGGGTCCGAAGCACCTCACCCTCTCTCTTCTCCCATTGCTTACGTGTTTTCTTGAAATGTTTACACCTCCCGACCTGTGATATGCATAGATTAAAAGACAAGATAGCAGTTTCGAAAAAGGCTTATTGATATGATAATGGGCGGGGTTTAGATGAATCGAGTGATCTGATTGGTTAATTAGCAGTAAAGCGATCTGAATGGATGGTCGGATAAACGAAACATGACTCATGTTATTAAGAGCAAGAACAAGACTACCTTGATGTAACCCCATGAGCCCCCCCCCCCCCCCCCCCCCACCTCTACTAATGTTTTGGGTTCTTTCATTAGCAATACAATCGAATTGGTACTGGACTATCATCACAGAGCCGCAGCGTGAAACTAGCAAGACAAGTGTCTGCAAAGCAAAATTTCCTGTTTTCCACCCCCCCCCCCCAAAACATATATAACCCTTTTACCCGCAGCTACCCGTATCTTGATGTCCACGCCGCTTTATCTCTCCATACACTTTGCGTGAAATGCCCATTTGAATTCAGGTGTGAATGGAATGTTTAAAACAACTCATGTCGTACAGTGAGAGGCAGCAGTTATAAAAAAAAATCCGCAGAGAGCTATATTCATCAAGTGGCTTTTCATTTGGAATTGGAGATGGGCAATGTACCGAAAAACCGAACCGATACCGACATCATGGGCATATCGAAAAACCGAACCGCCGAAACCATTCATTGAATACCGAAACTGTCTGAACTTTCAAATTTTCTACATCCACTTTTAAGGCCCTGTTGAGGCTTGATAGCAGTTGAGAGGTTCATTTTGATGCAACAAGTGGCGGATTTGCTTTTCAGTTTTGTTAACCCCAGGGGCCTTGGCAATTGTCCTGAATTCTCACTGGACTACAACCTGTGTATGTCCAGTTGCCTAGCAGTGATTTCTAGCCAAGTCTTGGCTGCCTTAACAGGCAGCCAAGACTTGTCTAGAAATCACTGCTCGGGTGCTTTGTCTATTTTTAGCAGGACCTCTTGAAGATGATAGGGTCAGGACACATGCTGAGATGGCATACGCCTGAAATAGGCCTGTAAAGGTTAAGGTGTGTTTAGAACAAGTCACAAAATTACTATGGATATGATTTGTTTTCGTAAAAGAATGCCACTGTTGAGCTATTTAGTAATGGCATTTGTGGCTCCGTGGTAGAATAATACAAGAACAACTTATTCTGAATTTTCCTGGTGTGAATTCCCTTTTGGAACTATCAGCAAATCTCAGTCAGGTCAGATACCGAATACTGAACCGATACAGAGTTATACCTCATTAAAAATACCGAAACCGACACTGAACTGAAAATTCCAATACCACCCAATGAAGCTCCATTGCATTTAGAAATTAATAATTTGTTGAGGATTTATCGATGATTCACGATAGAAGGCATTATTTATTTGTGTTTAAGGTCACATATTTCTGCACAATGGCTAATCATGACCACGACAGTTTTACGGGTGGAGGAAGCCGGAGTACCTGGAGAGAACCACGGAGCAACGGCGAGCAACTGTCAGCTCTCCAACATACTAACTCCACACAAGCAGGGTTAGCATTGGTTGAAGACAGGTGCACCATCGACGTGCAGTACGCCTTAGTACACAGCGTCACCGTGCCCCCACGTGGGCAATGGGGGTGAAGTGTTTTGCCCAAGGACACAACGCGGTTGCCGCAGGTGGGATTCGAACCGAGGACCACTCGGCTTGCAACCTGCACCTCTACCAACTGAGCCACCGCGCCCCCCGATAGAAGGCATAAACTGCATCTCGTACGATATATCATTCATGATCCTACGATGCATGCACCAGTGAAGCGTTACAACACTACTGACTCGTACTTACTCAGTACCAAGAGGCCAGTGGTGCGCAACTGAGAAAGTTGCTCAAAAAAAGGTTTTAAGGTTACGTTAAGAATTTGTGGCTAGTTAACACAACAGAGGAATGAAGTATTTATTTATTTATTTATTGGTGTTTAAGGTCACATACTTATGCTCAATGGCTAATCGTGATCGTGACAGTTTTACGGGTGGAGGAAGTCGGAGTACCCGGAGAGAACCACTGAGCAACGACGAGCAACTGTCAGCTCCCCAACATTCTAACTATATTTCAAGCTCCGCTCAAGCAGGGTTACAGCAGTTGAAGACATGTGCACAATCGACGTGCAGTACGCCTTAGTACACGGTGTCATCGTTCCCCCAAGTAGGCAACCGGGATAAAGTGCCTTGCTCAAGGACACAACGCGGTCGTTCCGGACGGGGATCGAATTCGGGACCTCCAGGACAGAAGTCTAACAGTCCACCGCGCTCCCGAGGAATGAAGTAATGCAATTATTTAGAACTCTCCTGTCTGTGTCAGATGATTTTCCTATTATTCAGACGCCACCACAGAAACAATGCATGAAATAACGACCAGTGTTCAGTATTCCAAGTAAAGCTAAAAGGTACGTTTTTCCAGGACATGGAATTCTAAATACCTTCTTTACAGTTTCCATGATAAGTAAGGTTTAATACCGGGGACGGGGATTTAACAGCTCTACCAAGCTCTGCGGCTCCAGGTTCTGAAAGTCAATCACGATACCCGCGAAATCCATAGACCATGGTATCAATGATTGCGTATTCTAGTTTCAATATGAGATTACGGCGAATATCAATTTCTTCCGAGACCAGCATCGCCATTGGATCTATGGTTTAATGTCGCGAAGGGGAATTTCCCGGTTACCGGTTCTGAAAATCAGTGGTAGTACCTAGGAAAGTCACAGAATAGAATCGAGAATCAAAGGTTGCGGGACGCAACCTTTGATTCCCAGTTCTGTCTTATGAATTTCCCGGGTATCGGGACTGTCATTCAGAAACGAGAGCCAGAAAATTCCCGGTCCTGGTATTACACCCTAATGATAAGATGCAAACCTTGCGTACAAACTCCCATGTGTCAGCGTTATATTCTTAACGTGGGAGTGGTGTGGGGAAGAGTCCTTTGGGTGAATTGTTTATTTTTTTATTTGAAGTGAATCTTGAAGCCTTTTGAATGATTTGGTACAAAAAATTACCCAACTGATCCGCTATGGAAAGGGGGCGTGTCCCAGTCAGTTGAGGGAATTCTTTTATGCCCCCAAATCACTCAAAATTCTTCAAACCTCATTTTAACCTCACCCCACCCCATAAAAGAAAAAAAAAAAAAATCGGCCCATTTCAAAATCCACCCACCCACCTACTTACCCATCCAATGCTATTACCAAATATCAAAAGATTCCGACCTGGTGGATCGGAAGAGGATCTTTTGAAGGATATTCCTCAGAGTGCACGAAGCTAAAATTTGGCCTCCCAGAAGGAGCTCAAATGTCAACCCAATGACCGGAACACATTTGGATCTGCCCCAACCCAAGGATGTTGTATACCAAATATAAAAATATTCTGACTAGGGATTTAGAGAAGACTTTTAACCCTTTACCTAACGAATCCACCTGCGTAATATAAATCCATAAGTTGAAAAAAAGTTTATATTTCAAACGATTTCAAACAATTCGTCTGTCGCGTTCTTTCCAAAGAGGGAGTTTGTAACAACAAGTAGTGTAATAATCAACCAGTAGTGTAATATTAACCAATAGAGTAACAAGAGGCCCCAGGGGGCCTGAGGGCGCTCACCTGACAAGGTAGACTAAATATCAACCCAGGGAATTGATTTCAACAAGTTGCATCTGCCCCTCCTAAGAAAAGCTTACACCAAATATCCAAAGATTCTGACTGGTGGATCTAAAAAAAAAAGATTTTTAAAGAATATTCCTCATATTGAACTAAGTTATAATTCTGGCTCCCACAGGGAACCCAAATATGAACCCAGGGACTTGGCTTGAACAAACTTGAATCCCCCCCCCCCCCCCCAAAGGACGCTGCACACCAAATATCAAAACATTCCGACTGCTGGATCTGAAGAAGATTTTTAAAGAAAATTCCTCATTTTGAAGTAAGTTACAATTCGAGCGTCCGCAGTGAGCCCTAATATTGACCTAGGGACATGGCTTGAACAAATTTGAATCTTACCCCCTTAAGGATGCTGTATACCAAATATAAAAAGCATTCTGACTGCTGGATCTGAAGAAGAAGATTGTTAAAGAAAATTCCTCATTTTGAACTAAGTTATCATTCGGGCTTCCACAGTGAGCCCAAATATGAACCCAGTGACTTGGCTTGAAAAAACTTGAATCTCAACCCCTAAAGATATTGCATGCCAAATATCAAAACATTCCGACTGCTGAATCGGAAGAAGAAGATTTTTAAAGAAAAAATCCTCATATTGAACTAAGTTATAATTCGGGCTTCCACGGGGAGCCCAAATATGAACCCAGGGATTTGGCTTTAACAAACTTGAATCCCCCCCCCCCCCCCCCAAGGATGCTCCACACCAAATATCAAAACATTCCGACTGCTAGATCTGAAGAAGAAGATTTTTTAAAGAAAATTTCTCTTTTTGAACTAAGTTATAATTCGAGCTCCCACAGTGAGCCCAAATATGGACCTAGGGATATGGCTTAAACAAACTTGAATCTTACCCACTAAGGATGCTGCATACCAAATATCAAAACATTTCGACTGCTGGATCTGAAGAACAAGATTTTTAAAGAAAATTCTTCAGTTTGAACTAAGTTATAATTCGGGCTCCCACAGTGAGCCCAAATATGAACCCAGGGACTTGACTTGAACAAACTTGAATCTCACCCCCCTAAGCATGTTGCATACCCAACATCAAAAGATTCTGCTTGCTGGATCTTGAAAAGAAGATTTTTTAAGAAATTTGCCTGAAATGCACTAAGTTCGAATTCGGGCTTCTATAGTGAGCCCAAATATGAATCCAGGGGGCCGATTTGAACAAACTTGAATCAGATCCACCCCACAATGTTGCTTACCAAATATCAAAAGATTCTGCCTGCTCGATCTGGAGAAGAAGATTTTTGAAGAAATTTGCCTGAAATGCACTAAGTTCGAATTCGAGCTTCTATAGTGAGCCCAAATATGAATCTAGGGAGCCGATTTGAACAAACTTGAATCAGATCCACCCCACAATGTTGCATACCAAATATCAAAAGATTCTGCCTGCTGGATCTGGAGAAGAAGATTTTTAAAGAAATTTGCCTGAAATGCACTAAGTTCGAAATCGGGCTCCTATACTGAGCCCAAATATGAACCCAGGGGGCCGATTTGAACAAACTTGAATCAGATCCACCCCACAATGTTGCATATCAAATATCAAAAGATTCTGCCTGCCGGATCTGGAGAAGAATATTTTTTAATGTTTTTCCCATTGCCAACAGTGTTAAAAAGTGCTGACTCAGCACTTTTTCAAAGTCCTGAAAAAAGTACCTTGTGATCAAACCGATAGGGATTTTTTTAACCATTCTATTCTACTGGACAAAAGTAAGCTTTATACAAAATAAGAATTCTCTGTGCTGTGTAGTTTTGAAGACATGGCAGTTTTAAAGTTTTTCCTATTTTTAGCTCCTGAGGTTCCCACGGGGCAATGAGAAAAAAGTTTTTTGCATAAATCAACTACTTATGACCCATTATCATCTCATATCAAATTTGGGTCAAATCGACCTCACGGTTCTGAAAATAGAAATTTTAGGCGTGGCCAAAATGTTTGCCCCTCCCATAACGAAAGCAAATGATGCCCGACAAACTTCTCTTGAACAAACTTGATCCTAAACTTCAAAAGGACTCTTTATGCCACATATCAAGTCTCTGCTATTGGTGGTTCATTAGAAGAAGATTTTCAAAAAATAAGGCCATTTTTTCCACACCCCTCTGCTCAATAAGAGCCGAAACCTAATTTGCATAAAAATCAAAATGCCCCTATATAACCACTACTTACATGAAATTTAATTAAAATGTGGCCAATGGTTTAGGAGAAAGAGGCTCAAACACCACCTTCACGCAGGACGACAGACGGACGAAGAGTGATAAGAAAAGCTCTCACTGACTTTCAGTCAGGTGAGCTAAAAAGCCACGCATACTGACACAGCGACTGAAATGGGTGGATATGAGAGAGACCTTCAGAGATTCGCCGGGGCCGTATTAAATATTATAATTGGAGACAACGCAGGAGATCACACAATTCTAGCTCTTGAATACCACATTTTATCACTCCTAAGTTTTCTGGTATGATAGAACCTGACAACTTATACCTGGGGAAGCAGTCTTTCAAAAGCACAGCATTACTATAAATAATTGGCCAACTTTGAATTTCCATAAAGCCACAGATGCAGAAAGTGACATTAAACACCAGAAAATGCGCACATCACATAAAAATCATAAAAATACATTTCCTCGTCGTACTGAACACACGAAATAATGTTTGACCTGCAAAACGCCTTTAAGTGTACGATAAAATGATTAAAAATCGATAAGATGTACCCAAACTATGATTTGAGCCACCCCAAATTTTTTCAAATTTTGTTGAAAAATTGTTGGTTTTCATGGATGTTTAAGTTTATTACACTACTGTTTTTTTGTATTACACTACTGGTTGATTATTATACTACTGGTTAATTTTTATAACACTACTGGTTAATATTACACTACTGGTTGATTATTTCACTACTGGTTTTTGCAGGGTCCCATGATATGGTTTTGCTGGAATTTTTCTGAAAAATTAGAAAAAATAATATTTAAAATAATAAAATTTGCTATCATCTGCGTTGGGTAGAGTGTTAAACAATATTCCCCATATTGCTCTAAGTTAAACTTTGGCTCCAATAGGTAACCCAAAGACGAACCTGGGGATTGGATTTGAACAAATCTGAATCTGACCTCCATAACAATGCTGCATATCGAATATCAATAGAAGTTAGAGAGCGCGGTGGATCAGTGGTTTCGCCATTGAAGTTCAAACCAAAAGGTCCACGGTTCGATCCACGTCAGGAGTAACTGCGTTGTGTCCTTGTGCAAGGCACTTCATCCCGATTGCCCACGTGGGGCATGGTGGCGCTGTGTACTAAGGCATATTGCACGTTGATGGTGCACTTGTCTTCAACCAATGTTAACCCTGCATGTGCGGAGTTAGTACGTTGGGGAGTCTTGACAGTTGCTCGCCGTTGCTCGGTAGTTCTCTCCGGGAACTCCGGCTTCCGCCACCAGTGAAACTGTCTGACACGAGGTGACCGTGGCTGTCGAAAGCAATAAATAAATAAATAAATGTTGACCGGTGGATCCATAGAAGAAAAGAAGAAGATTGTAACAGGACATACCTCATAATGGACTTTAAAAGTTAACATTCGAGACCAAATATAAACCCAGAGACTTGATTTTAACAAACTTGAGTCCCCGCCCCATCCCCACCCCCTTCCCCCAATGAAGCTGCATACCAAATATCAAAAGACTTTGACTGGTGGGTGTGGAGAAAAAGATTATTTCTCTTATATCACTCACATGAGGAGCCTAAATATTAACCCAGGGACTACATTTGAACAGAATTGAATCTGACCCCCTCAAGATGTAGTTTACCAAATATCCAGGTAACCGGTTCTCGTCAGATCACCGAAGTTAAGCAACGACGAGCCCGGTTAGGCCTTGGATGTGTGACCATCTGAGCGATCGATTCGGACTCCCGCGTAGTGTCCTTGGACAAGGCACTTAACCCCGACTGCCCACACGGGGGCTCGATGTCGCCGTGCAGTGAGGCGTACTGCGCGTCGATGGTGCGCATGTCTTCAACCAATCTAACCCTGCCTGTGCTGCAATGCGGAGTTACGATGTTGGGGAGCTGAAAGCTGCTCGTCGTTGCTCGGTGGTTCTCTCCCCACCCGTAAAACTGTCACCGACACGATATGACCTTGGCTGTTAAAGTGTCGTTAAACCTTAATAAATAAATGAATACCAAATATCCAAAGATTCTGACTGGTGGTTCTAGAGAAGAACATTTTTATAAATTTGGGTCCCATTTGGAGTCCAAATATCACCCCTGGGACTTAAACTCTTGAATGAGATCCCCTGTGGATTTTGTATAGCAAATAGCAAACGATTCTGACTGGTGGTCTGGAGAAGATTTTTAAGGAATATAAGCCCATATTGCGTTCCGGTATGGTGGTTCAGATTTACTTTGAAGAAACGTAAATCTGATCCACCTAAGAATGCTGTATATCAAATATTAAAAGATTATGAAGGTTGGTTCTAGAGAACCAGAAGATTTTTTTCATGTTCGAAAATATGCTAACTCACTATTTTTAGTCGCCCCTACGGTACACTATGACACAACTGATTGCATTTTTTTACCATTCGACCCTTCTGGTCCTAAGGCTGCTTCATACCAAATAACATTTTATTTTTATTCCGTGCAGTTTGGGAAATATGTGCGTTTGAAAAGATTTTTATTTTTAGCTCCTGGGGTTCCCACGGGGATGCGAGAATTTTTTACACGAATCAAGTACTTATTACTCAATACTACCACATACCAAATTCGGCTCAAATAGGCCTTTCGGTTCAGAAAATAAAGGACAAATATCTTGCCCCTCCCATTTGGTTATAAAGGCAAATATTGCCCTACGGACTTTGTTTGAACAAACTTTATTCAACACCTCGAAGGCAGCCCAGTACCAAATATCAGGTCATTGTACCAATCAGCTCATGGAAAGATTTTTTTTTTAATTAGGGAGCATCCCCCCCCCACCCATCCCTTCCCATGGGGTTGGACAACTTGATTAGAAGAAAATAAAAATGCGATATCTTAACAAGCACCTCAAATTTCACTGTAATCGGTTCAGCGGTTTTGGAAAGGACGGTTGAATGCCATCTTCACCGACGAAGGATGGACAACAGGTGGTGGACGACGGATGAAGAGTGATCACTAGATCTCACCCTTAATTTCAGTCAGTCTGAGGAATGCCGGATCTCCCGACCCGTGCAATGGCCACACAGAGGAAATGGTGAGAATCCAAGCATAGTTATTTGTGCAAAGGTGGGGTATAGTCTTGAAAGTTTCCATATATCCTCTTCCGCTTGTCCACATGCAACATCATATTAAATTTCATAACATTTGGTATTGAATTAATTGAGTTATAGCGATTTTTGTTTGTCCCTTACTTGATTTTAAAAACTTTTACTGACTGGCGAATTTGCACAATTTATGCAAGAAAGAACAACCTGAGCACTATTTCCTGTATATTGTGACAGTTATACCCAAAATAATCAAAATCAAATCACTGTTTGGAAGTTCTTGCTGAAAACGTGTAACTGCTATTTTTGGATTAAAAATGCCTTGGTTGATCATTTTGGATCGCTACCAGACTTCCCCTTCGTCTAAATAATAATAATAATAACTCTTCGGCCGGCCGCTGATTTGTCGCGGTTCTCGTATGAGAAGGCCTTGGTTACCCATGTTCTACCAACTGCCTCCCTATTCCCGCGCTTCTTCTCTCCTCCAACACTCGGAGACGAACTGCTTGATGACATCCCTTGCCCCATTCTTCCCAATCTCTTCGATTAGTAGATTAACCCTCTCCTTTGAGTCGCCACCTATCCACATGTCCTTCATTCTCCCATCCCACTTCCCCATTATACTCCCCGTGAATCTTGTTCTTTTAGACTGGTATTTTGGGCATTCTATAAGAAAGTGTTCCAGGGTCTCCACCACGCCCAAGTTACACATCTGGCACTCCTTTTCACTGTTTTTCCCAATTTTCCCCCTCAGCTCCAGGGACCGCGACCTCAGCTTGAACAACAGTGACCCCCCAATGCATCATTGTATCAAGTTTCTTAACCCTTTATCTAACACAGTATTTTTAAAAAATAAATTAAATTTAACATTCTTCAAAAACAAATTTCACAATTTTTCAATAGAACCATACAAATATGGATATCATTAGAACCAGCTCGTCGAGCTGGTTCTAACGATATCCATATTTGTATGGTTTTATTGAGAAACTTCTTGAGGTATTTTAGGTTGTGGTAGGCTTATTCGGCTTAATTTTCTGACCATTTTTTACCGTTATGTTCGGTAAAGGGTTAGCAATTGGCCTTGAATTGATTGAGTTGCTGTGATTTTTGTTTTTCTTCTTCAGACGGACGGCCAGATATGGCAGCAAGTCTATTATGCATTTTTTTAACGAAAGATTTTTGAATAATTGAAGAAAAAATTTTTTTTGCTACTCGACCGATTCCTGAAGATTTCGCCGTTTTTTATTACATTTCTACATCTCAAACCAACGCGTTGTCACAAGTCGCGACTTCGTGCTCGCCATTATGCCTAATAGAACAATAACAGACTAAATATTTTAATATGAGCATTAATTTATTATCAAATCGAACACAGTTTACAAACTTGAAATTCAGATTTATTAAATTGAAATTTTAATTAATTCAGTTGAAATTCTGATTAGTAACAAATTTTCAAATTAGAAAACCGAAATGTCACTTTAATAAACCTAAATTGGAGTTTAATAACCGAAAGTCATTTAGCTGTGTAACGCAATCACAAGAATCCGACCACCTCTGCAATAATTTAATGATTTATCCAATGAACTGGAGTGCGTTCGATTCTGAACTTTGTTGTCCTTCGTAGTAATAATAATAAAAAGAAGAAAAATAAAAACAGAAACAAAACAATACCCCCCCCCCCAACAAATAAAAAACAAGCCCAAAACAAGCGAGAACATGGTCTATGAAGCCACGCAAAAGAATAACAAGTCCTAAATACAGCCCCACACTAGATACTGTAAATGGAGATCTTTAATAATCCCTTTGGAATATGCACGATAGAAGAAATTGCACTGAGCTAAACTGGTCCCTGCAAAAGATATCCTCCTCATGCCCATCGGTCAGTTTGCGCAACCTTTCCATTGCCCAATGCGATTTTCAAATAAAGAAATCCAAACATCGCTAAAACGTAACAGAAATAATAATAACAAGAGCTGGACTGTCGTCCGGTGCATACCCCCACGTGGTGTACCGCCTGGAGTGGGCATAGCTATGACCAACAAATATTATAGAAAATAATGAAAGTTATGAATATTCTCTGACGGACTCACACACGGACGGATGCACAGATGGACGGACGGATGCACAGACGGACACGTGTAATGCAGTATACCCCCCCCCCCCCCACCCCTCCCCCCATTTTCTTCAAAAGTGGGGGTATAACCATTTCCAACAATTTCTAAGTCAAAAGGTATGGTAAATTGTTTGTGTTTGGAAGTTTTATGCAATGAGGCAGAAGCCTTTGTCATAGGCAAACTGCATGCCATATTTCACTGAAATTTGATAACCCATACCTGAGATACAGGCTGAACAGACAAATAATGTCTAAGTCAAAAAAGGGGGATAACTCTAAACAGAGAATGTGAGAAATATCGTTGAATCCTTTTTTAAAAGCCCATACCATAAGCAATGTTCATGGCAAATTTCATTGCAATAGAACATTCGATACCCGAGATACAGACTGAACAGACACAATTTGGCTCGCACGGACACAATTTCTAAGTGAGCAAGTAATAAAAACAAGTAATAAAAAAAAATAAATAACCAATGTGGGCATACCTATGACCAACAAATATTATAGAAAATAATAATTTACTTAAGTTATGAAAGTTATGAATATTCACGGACGGACTCAGACACGGACGCACAGGCGGACGGACGCATGTAATCCAGTATACCCCCATTTTCTTCGAAAGTGGGGGTATAACAAGGGAACCGACGTACGCAAAAAATTGTATATTTGAAATGACGTTGGTCAGTTAAAGGAGAAGAAGCAAAGTGTGAGTTGCAGAGGAATGGGGGGGGGGGGGGGGCATAAGGAAAAACGGGGGGTTAATGGAACAAAAATAGAAATTTCTTGGAACGTTGTGTCTTGTGTCTTCAGTAACACAGTGTACTCAAATAACTACGAGTTCTGAGGTATCAAATATCCCAGTGCATTCCATATATTTTCCAAAGCACAAAACAAATTACCAAATTTTCAATAGAAAAGTGATCTATTTTTTTACATAACCATTCTGAGGAGTATTTACGTTATTTGAAAATTAGAATTCTTGTTCAAGAATGCAATATATAATTCTCTCTGCTTCAAAATTATTGATATATCTTGCTTAAAAAATTGACAATAATTTTTAAATAAAGCACTTAAGACTTTACACAGCTACCATTAAATAAATATATAGAAAAATTACAGACAATAACATACACTGTGTAATGTGTGATCATTCGAAATACTGATAGAGGAGTCAGGCCTAAAGCTGGTGGGGTGACGTGAGCGGTTCAGGCAGCGATGCCAGTGTCTGTCAGATTTTTTGTTGTCTGTTGTAAAACATGTTGGTAACCCGAATGCCAACACTTTCTCTGAAAGCCACTAATTTGGAAAAAAAGTTGGCCACTTGGAGAAATCACAATTCTCATTATGCAAAAATACCCCTATGATCCATATATTTTTTTATCATATCACTCGTCCGTTTTGTTCACTTTAAAACATTTGATATTTTGTTTTCATATTAATCAGTGATAAAGCCTTCCGTCAATTTCATTGGTCAATTTCAAAACTAGACAATTTGATTGGATGAATAAAATACAGCCGGGCCACATTTTTATAATTTGCATAATTAGAGTTGGGAGCTTTCATTGGTCAGTTTCAAAACTGGACAATTTGATTGGCTACACACAATACAACTGGGTCACATTTGCATAATTTCAGTGAGGAGAATTTACGTTATCTGTCCTATTTAGGGTGGGTTTTATTGTATTCATCTTTTACCTAATGTAACGGCAAAAACCGTCTCGCGCAATACAAGAAAAACGCCATTCATTTTTTTTTATATTTTCACTTTTTGCTTTCAAAATATAGATTATGACCCCTCATTGGAACTAGCGTGTCGCGTTTGTTCCAATGAGGGGTCATAACTTATGTTTTGGAAGCAAAAAATGAATTTTTTTAGTTATACGAGGATGTCTTTTCCAAGTGCCATCTGGACCTCAAGTTAAATGATGGGTTAAAAAGTCATACTAAGTGGCTAATTTGTGCGTGTGTGTGTCATATGATAAATAGAATATGAAATGAGTGTTTTTCTCATATAATATTTATGAAACTCGTCCGAATTCTTAGACTCGTTTCATAAATATTATATGAGAAAAACACTCATTCCATATCCTCTATTTATCATAGCATAACATAACACAACATTTATTGGCATAAAACATCCTGCACAGGACAGTATGCGATAATCTACAAGTGACATGAACAAAAGTAGTACTTAAAACATTACAATTTCATCCACCAATTTTCCATGATCAAAGTTCTATATTTTTTATTAATTTGATACGCAAAAGATCGTGGAGATGTGAACTAGAATTTCCAATACACATCACTAAACATATCATAATCGTCTGGCGAAAAAATCGCGGATCACGCTGCAGATTTTATGGCATAAACTGGGGGTTCTATTTTCAAATATTAATTTGAATTTCTCAAATTTACTTAGATCAATAAAACCGTCGATCTCACTGTTGATCAGAACAAATAGTTCTGATCGAAGCTCTGAATAATGTGAACATTCCACACGAAAATGGTATTCGTTTTCTATTTTCTCAGAGTTAGCTTCACAGTGAGTACATATCCTGTCCATAACAGGCTTCGGCGGTTGATAATGTCGCCCTTTCTCAATAGCTAACTTATGATTGCTGATACGAAGCTTAGTGAAAATTTTCCGGTCTTCCGCCGAGTTCGTTTCCACGAAGTACGTTTCCACGAAGTACGTTTCCATTAAATAGTCATTTTTAAACAACCTGTAAGTTCTCAGTTTATTGTCTCCATTCTTTTTGCAGTCCTCAAACACTGACTTCTTGAACATGTTTACATGCTGCAAGCACAAATTATACTTGAGCTTACCTATAGCATTAGTGTTAGTGATAATTGGATGTTGAGGGACAGTGAGACCGTATCTTTCCAGTAATTTGAAAGAGGATTCCGATTTGCCTTTACGATTTCTTTGTTCAACTACCACATTCACATCAGGTCATTATGATTCTCAGATATTTTGACTGCGAACGAAACCATCCTACTTACCGCCTCGATATATAGCGGATATCGACCAAGTTCTGTGCGGACCGCGTTGTTGGAGGAAAATTCCCCAACGCCCAAGACTTTTTTTTAACTAGAACTATCAGTGAAGGTGATTAATACCCCCGCTTTGGGTTTTTAGAGGAATGCACTTCTGATCATGTAGGCGAAGGCCATAAGGAAATGTATACATAAAGATCATTTTTTTTGTTGTTGAAATTTGTATTTGCATGTGGCCTTCCACAGAACAGCACTGAATACTTAAAGAGCCCACACATATATGGTTTACATTTGGAAAAACACATTTACAATGTGCAACATGTATTCAAAATCGGTTCATTAATGTAGGAGGAGTTGCACACACAAGCATCCCATTTGAAAACCCATAATAAATCCATGTTAAAGGGAGATAACCTGGTTAAAATTGTCGCAGATCAAAAATTTGAGAATATGCGTATGTTCACTTAGTTGTGATAATGTTTGAAAGGTTTCGTCAAAATTGATTGATAAATGTAGGAGGAGTTGCACGCACAAGAATTTCATGTAGAAACCCAAAATAAATCTAAGTTAAAGGGAGATAACCTAGTTAAAATAGCCACAGCTCAAAAAATTTGGAATATGCGCATGTTCACTTAGTAGTGATGATGTCTGTAAACTTTCGTCCAAATTGATTGATAAATGTAGGAGGAGTTGCGCACACAAGAATTTCATGCAGAAACCCATATTAAATCAAAGTTCAAGAGAGATAACCTGGTTAAAATTGTCGCAGATCAAAAAGTTTGGAATATGCACATGTTCACTTAGTAGAGATGATGTTTGAAAGGTTTCATCAAAATCGGTTCATTAATGTAGGAGGAGTTGCGCACACAAGAATTTGTTCGGACGGAAAGACATAATAAATCTAAGTCAAAGGGAGATAACCTGGTTAAAATTGTCGCAGATCAAAAATCTTGGAATATGCGCATGTTCACTTAGTAGTGATGATGTCTGAAAAGTTTTGTCCAAATTGATTGATAAATGTAGGAGGAGTTGCACGCACAAGAATTTCATGTAGAAACCCATAATAAATCTAAGTTAAAGGGAGATAACCTAGTTAAAATTGCCACAGCTCAAAAATTTTGGAATATGCGCATGTTCACTTAGTAGTGATGATGTCTGTAAACTTTCGTCCAAATTGATTGATAAATGTAGGAGGAGTTGCGCAGACAAGAATTTCATGTAGAAACCCATATTAAATCAAAGTTCAAGAGAGATAACCTGGTTAAAATTGTCGCAGATCAAAAAGTTTGGAATATGCACATGTTCACTTAGTAGAGATGATGTTTGAAAGGTTTCATCAAAATCGGTTCATTAATGTAGGAGGAGTTGCGCACACAAGAATTTGTTCGAACGGAAAGACATAATAAATCTAAGTCAAAGGGAGATAACCTGGTTAACATTGTCGCAGATCAAAAATCTTGGAATATGCGCATGTTCACTTAGTAGTGATGATGTCTGAAAAGTTTTGTCCAAATTGATTGATAAATGTAGGAGGAGTTGCGCACACAAGAATTTCATGTAGAAACCCATATTAAATCAAAGTTCAAGAGAGATAACCTGGTTAAAATTGTCGCAGATTAAAAAGTTTGGAATATGCACATGTTCACTTAGTAGAGATGATGTTTGAAAGGTTTCATCAAAATCGGTTCATTAATGTAGGAGGAGTTGCGCACACAAGAATTTGTTCGGATGGAAAGACACAATAAATCTAAGTCAAAGGGAGATAACCTGGTTAAAATTGTCGCAGATCAAAAATCTTGGAATATGCGCATGTTCACTTAGTAGTGATGATGTCTGAAAAGTTTTGCCCAAATTGATTAATAAATGTAGGAGGAGTTGCGCACACAAGAATTTCATGTCCGGAAAGACGTACGGACGGACGTACAGGGCGATTCCTATATAGCCCCCACTTCTTCGAAGCGGGGGTATAAAAAGGAAGTGTATAATTTTTCACAGGCTATGTTGTAACGCTTACCGTACGTTATTTCTGCTCCCCAGACTTCACTCCCATATAAGACATATGATTCGTCCGCTTTGTTCACTTTAAAACATTTGATATTTTGTTTTCATATTAATCAGTGATAAATAAAGCCTTCCGTCAATTTCATTGGTCAGTTTCAAAACTAGACAATTTGATTGGCTGAACAAAATACAACTGGGCCACATTTTCATATTTGCATAAGTCCTCTCTTCACGCACAACGGAACAACAACATCGCCGTCCTCAACTACACCAGGCAACATCATCAACTAGCACAGAACCAACTGTCAAACAACGAACAGCCCAAGAAGTCTGCCAGTGCCATAGAAAACGTCAAGGGGGATTGAAAGGCAGCCGCAATAGCAGCCGCATACCCTTCCCCAGGCGCCTTCGGCGCCTAAAACACCATACCAATTGATTTGCATAAGTAGAGTTGGGAGCTTTCATTGGTCAATTTCAAAACTGGACAATTTGATTGGCTATACAAAATACAACTGGGTCACATTTGCACAATTTCAGGAGGGAGAATTTACGTTATCTGTCCTATTTAGGGAGGTTATAATGTATTAATCTTTCAGCTACAAGAAAAACGCCATTCATTTTTTTTATGTTTTCACTTTTTGCTTCCAAAACATAGGTTGTGACCCCTCATTGGAACTAACGTGTCGCACTCGTTCCAATGAGGGTTCATAACCTATGTTTTGGAAGCAAAAAATTTAAATAGTTATAGGAGGATGCTTTTTTCAAAGTGCCGTCTGCAACTCTAGTTAGGTGATGGGTTAAAAGTCACACTAACTGGCTAATTTGTGCGTGTGTGTGTCATATGATAAATAGAATATGAAATGAGTGTTTTTCTCATATAATATTTATGAAACTACTCCGAATTTTCCGTCTGGGCTCGCCAGAGGCTCGCCCAAACGGAACATTCTTAGACTCGTTTCATAAATATTATATGAGAAAAACACTCATTCCATACCCTCTATGTATCAAATCGCTTGTTTTTAGTATATGGCAATCGAATAGACATGTATAGACATGTATACGAAAAAAAAATTATGCGATATTATAATATTAAAGAATTACTTTCGTTACACGAAAAGTAATTCTTTAAAATAATAATAATAAACGAACGTTTCTAACTGTTCCGTTTATTATTGTTTTAACCCTTTACCTAACATGAAAAGCAGACGACACTTGTAAAAACATTCTTGAATAACTATTTTTAAAAAAAAAATTTGTCTCAAAAACATAGGTTATGACCCCTCATTGGAACGAGCTCGTTCCAACGAGGGGTCATAACCTATGTTTTTGAGACAAAAAATGAAAAAATAATGAAAATTAATTGGCGATTTTTGATAATAGTGCTGGCCGATTTTTGCCGTTACGTTGGGTAAAGGGTTAAAGAAGTATATTGAGTTAGGTTTCGAGTTTTCTCCAACGGTCAACGACCCGTGAACACTGTCGGAAAATTTAACTCCACCGCACCGCAAATTTCACATTTCATCGATAGCGAACTTGGGCTTCATGATGTTCGGCTTAATTATAGAGACGTTTTATGCTATATTACAGTAAAGTCTTCTAAATCTGAGACATTTCGTCAAGGTGTCACTATACCACTTTTTAAAAACAACAGCATAGTCTGCCCTTTTATGGCAATCCATAGATATTTGCCTTACAGACTGCCTGTAGGAAACAATGGGGCATTCTTTGTGTTAGAAAATGACAAGCCCTAAACTAGGCAGTTTTCATACAAAATCTGAGAATTATTTTTTCTAGGTTAGGATTTAATTAATAGACCTTTTCATCGATGCGGAATCGGAATCTCGATCTCATTCGCGCAGAGGAGGTCATCAAACTCGGTCGCATTCGCACAGAGCAGATTATCAACCCCCTCTGCACAAATGCGAAATTTCCGATTTCTCATTTATGAAAAGGTCCATTCGTTTCGGCGCCATTACCGGGTTATTGTTTTTACTGTTTTATAAATATACAAAAACATGGCCAATTTCGAAATTTCCGTTGATGCCTCGCGAGTATTCAAATGACGAAAATTAAAGGATAAAACATAGTTTGGATCAATAAACTCTGCTCAAATGTAAGGAAATACGTGTACTATCGACTGCAGCCGGTAAAAAGGACGAAAGCTTGATATATATTCCTAATTTCCAGTTTTGAGTTCCCATAAAAACTTGATGGGGACTTTTTCTATAGGATTGAATGTTAAGAATCTGAACGTACAGGGGTAGCCACTGCGTTCGGATCGCCGAACTAGCTGAATACCCTTTATACTTGGAATAAACGCAGCAAAGAAATGAAATTCATTAATGTCAGAGGTAGTTCACCTATCAGGGTGAGTTGAAATCCATCTCCAGTAAAATAAACACGCATTTTATTAGTGAAACTATAAGTTCTATGTTACTAGGCCCCGTAACAAACAATGTGTGAGTGACGGTTACAATGTGGAATGCAGTAGAGTCTCATCGAGACAATAATAAAACCATGTAAAGCAAGTTTATTCACATTCTGTGGTTAATCGCGGGTAGAAAATGTTTATTAGATGAGTAACGTGTTGGGTATGGACGCCCTCGTATTTCAGAAAACAAACGCGTTTTAAAATCCGTATGCCCAATAAACTGTTGAAAACCAAAATATCGGATAAACCCTTAGAGATATAAAAAACACGAAATCACTGTCATGGCAACGTATAAACAATTTATGTGTGCAATTGCGATGCAAGTGGACAACATTTATGCAAAATAGCTGCTGTCCTTCACTGAATATTATCTTACATTTATAAAGAAAACCTACCCACATAAAAGATTGGCAGACTATTTATCCTTTGATAATCCGTGTGGAAACACCGGGAAACGTTTGATTGCTAAGCAAAACTAGAACTATCACGGAAAGTGGTTAATAGTCCCGCTTCCGATTTACCGGAATGCACCTCTGAATGTTGAGGTTGAAAAACCAAAAATAAATGAAAGTTCATGGGAGATAACTTGGTTAAAATTGTCGCAGTTCAAAAATTTTGGTATATGCATAAGTAGGTATATATTGCGGATTTACCAACCACTTTGTACATGTACGTGTACAACATACGTACACGATGCGTTCACCAACGTGGAATTCAGTGTTAAATCGCACGCTTGTTCACAAAAATGTACAGTGGTCTTGAATCCCCCATGTTTTTTGTGACTCCTAGATCGCACTTTTAACGTTCAAATACTCGTGGTTAACGCGCGTTTTTAAAAAAAGGTGAAATTGTACATCTTCACTTTTATCTTTTACTTTAAAAATTTTTGTCGACGTTCCCATCGCAGATCAGACCATCGATCCATCGTTGGTGAACGCGAGTAAAAAAATTCTGGGCCATCGTCAAAAAACGGTCTGCGGATTCTAGGCCAGTGGTCCAGAACCCGCAATTGTTTTGAGGCGGTGGGTTTTTCCCATTTATGACGTCATTAGGGGAATTCCCATAGTGGGGAATTCCCAAACTCAGCTAATCGACCGATCGGATCGCTCAATTCTCCGCCAATTAACCGATCGGATCGCTCGATTCTCGTAAACTCGATCTGAATGAAGAGTGTTGTCGGTGTATTAGAAATTCGCGAGCCCGCTGTCACGTCTTCCTGAAGTAAAACTAACACATGTTATCGTTATGATTGAATGAGGTTTTTTTGTTCAAAAAGAGTCGATTATGAAAATGGTCTGTATTATAGTCATTCATGTTTTCTCTTGATGAGACGGATAGAAATTGAGTTTTGGAGGATATTGTTTTGAAGGAGTCGATCTGTAATAGACATTCGCGTTTTGTCTTGAATGAGATGAATAGAAATTGAGTTTTCGAGGATATTGTTCGAAGAGGCAAACACTTAGTGGAATGTTTAAAACGCATTTTCCGCTCAATTAGGTTTTTGAGTGGTGAATTTTTAATATATTCATGATAGCAATCAGAGAGAGATGAAATAGGTTCTCAGCGTTTCAGTTGTGTGTTGAAACTGTTTAACAGTCATCAAAGGGATTCTCTCTTAATTCGACATTGAGTGAATGGTTGTTTGATGTGTGAATGGTGATCTTTTGACAAAATGTAAAAAACTACTGTCAAAATGCGTTAAATCAAAAACCGGTTTGTCATGTACTGTTTAAACGTATTCGTAAACTTCACCAATTCGATTAACAGTCAGTTTATTATATTAAAGACGGAAAGATTTTTATTACTTAAAACACAAAAATATACTTAAACATTTAATTTTGAAAATAATAAAAACAATGAAAACGAAAGATGTTTTTACAGATGGATCCTAGGCGCCGAGATTTAATTTTAGGCGAGTATGAACGTGCTAAGAAGGGCATTCAGTCTCCTGACAGAAGCAGACGTCTTGGTGAGATGGAACTCAGACGCGAAGCCACAAAAATATTTAAACCCGTGACGGAGGGTCAAGAGCAAAGCAGGAAGGAGATAGTTGAAGAATTGAGACCCATAAAGGAGAGTTCTTTGAGAATGGGTTCGTTGCCTCCTAGTTTTGGAAATCGGTATTCCGTTCAATCTACACCGGATTACGTTCCCACGGGAATTCAAACAGATTTGAGCGAGAGCGACGATACAGCTTCGACTATCACCACTAGTAGCGTCGCATCGTCCGATGATGATGGCGGTAAGAGAGATCAGTCGTATGGAATTTATAAGGATTCTGAGGGTAGAACTTTTGTGGGAGACACAGAAGTAGAAATTGACGATGATGAATTGATTGTGGGTTCGAATAAGTATAAAGTAACTGATGGTCTGCGCAGATTGCTCCTTTACGACAAGCCTGGCGATTACACGGAACAGGATTTCGATAATTACGGAGACATTCTGGTTCAGACCCACGCCATGAAGAGAAATAACGATGCCAGAGAGACGAGACCCAAAGCCAACAGAGGTTACAAGTGGACGAAAGTGGTGAAACCCATATGGGATATGAACAAGAAGTTCGTCGAATCGGTGACTGGCAAAGGGGTGAAAACCACTTTTCTTCCGAGCGATTCCGACGCTCTGTCTCAGAGATTGAGTTTGTTGATGGCGAGCAGACGGGCTGGTAACACAGGATTAGATAATCAGATAGTTACTATATCTGACGAATTGTTAAGACAGAAGGTTTTGAATAAAAACCAGTATAAAAGGCTGATGAACGAATTGAAGGATTGATGTGTATATAATAAGTAGAGAGAAACAAACAAACAAACAAACAAACAAAAATAAAACAGTAAATTTTTACACTAGAATAATAAAAGTATTTAAACGACAAAAACGATTTACCAGTGAAAAAAACAAAAATATATCATAAAAATAAAATATGTTGGTGATAAAGAACAGGGGATACGTCAGGACATACGTTCAAGGCGGTTCTGCCATCGTCGATTCTATAATGCGAGCGTTCACGGGCGATGCGGGTAGAAAACTTGCATCGACTGCATTTGAGGTCGGTAAGAAGACGGCTTTGGATGCTGGTAAGAAAGCCGCTTCCGAAGCCAGTGGTAGGATAGCTTCTGTGGCTGGCAAGAGGGCAGTCGATGCGTTGATTGACAAGTTGATCAGTCCGCCGGCGAAGCGAGCTGCATTAGAGCGAACGCCGAAAAGTTGGAAAGATTTTAAGGATGCCGTGGTACCCATACAAGATTTAGCCAAAATGACGAGTGGATCTGGATTGAGGAGAACTCGCGACGGTGCGATATAAATAAATAATAACATTAAAAACAGAGTTTGAAAAACATAAAAAATTTGCGTTTGAAAAGAATCTAAAATAACCAAAAAAAAAAAAATAAAACAAAGATGAACATTAAAGATATGTCTTGGAACGACGCCGCGACCAAGAGGTCGAATAACGAGTTCTTTCCCAAAAGCATAAGAGGTTTGATAGTGGGAAAATCGAATTGTGGAAAGACCAATCTGTTGATGAATCTGTTGTCCCGACCCGACTGGTTGGATTACGACAGATTGTTCGTGTTTGGCAAGAGCTTGTTTCAACCCGAATACAGATTGTTTCGAGAGTGCATGTTCGTAGATTGCCCAAGGACGTCATAGCCAGAATCTTTGACAGTAGGGAGGAATTCGACAAGAGCGGAGCTCCACTTTCAACCATTTTGGACGGTGCGGCGATGGAGCTGATGAAGAGAAATACATCTTCGAACGTCGAGTGTCGATTTTATGAGAACGCTAGCGACGTTCCGGATCCTAGGGAACTAAAATCGGAAGATAAGAATCTCATGATTTTCGACGATCTGCTTTTGGAGAGACAGAACCGATGCGAATCGTATTACGTTATGGGTCGACACAGCAACGTGGACTGTTTCTACCTGTCACAGAATTATTTTCGATTGCCCAGACAGACGATAAGGGAGAACGCTAATTTTCTATGTCTCTTTCGCCAAGATCTCAAGAATCTCAATCACATCTACGGCGATCACGTCGCAAACGACATGAGCGCAGCGGAATTCAGGAGATTCTGCAAGAGGGTTTGGGATGGTGGACTTTACAATTTCGTCGTGATCGATTTGACAAGCGAATTTAATCGCGGAAAATATCAGTGCGGATTCGACAAGTTTATGTTTCCGATGATAATAATAAGATAGAGCGTGAAAATAAAAATTTAGAAAATAATAAATCTTCAAATAATTAGTTTTGAATAAAAAAAAAATAAAATTAAATATAATGTTCGAACATGGAGAATTGTTAGGATGGATAGCCGAGAATACGGCTGTGAAACAATCCATTCAAATCGTGGTGAGTGGCCATAGGACTCGATTCGCTACGAAATTCGAACCTTCCATCGAATTGAATAGAGAGAAAAGTTACGAGATGGCTTTGGTGAATCTGGAGACTTATTATTCCTTTCCCAACGTCACCGAAAAGAATAACTCATTCAAGTATTCCGACGGAACGGATTGGTTGGAGATTCGAATTCCCAAAGGGAGTTACGACATAGACGATATGAATGATTACATTCAGACGCGAATGAAGACAGATGGAAAGGGAAGCAACAAGATCAGACTCGCTCCCAATCCTAATACCTTACAGACGATGTTGGATTTGGAAGATAATTTTCGAGTGGATTTCAACACGGACGATTCTATAGGCAAGATGTTGGGATTCGATCGAAAGATGTATCGAGGCCACGCAGCATCTGAAAATATGGTCGACATTCTCGCTGTCAATAGCATTCTGGTGAACATGGACGTGATTGCTGGAAGCTACGTGAATGATAGCGCTCAACTGACGATCTATTCTTTCTTTCCAAACGTGTCACCGGGTTATAAGATCGTGGAGCGACCTCGAAATTTAGTTTATCTACCAGTGATTTTAGATACGTTGTATAGTCTGAAAACCACGTTGACGGATCAAAATGGTGAACTGTTAGATCTTCGCGGAGAGAGAGAGTGACAATATGATTTCACATAAGAGAAATATAAAAGCAAAGAAAAAAAAATATTGTGTATATATACAGATAACAAAAATAAAATAAACGCAATATTAATTTTACAAAATTATTTTAATATAATTATTAAACAAGAAACAATTGAAGTAAATAATTTAAAAAAACAGAATTATGACAGAATACGTGGTTAAAAACGTGAACATATCCGCAGGACAGAGGAAGAAACTTAAGAGAGCGTTAACAACTCGAGGCGAGGCGGTGAGATTCAAATTCACTCACGAAGATCTGACACGAGGCGGTCAGGATTCGATCGCCTGGACCAGAAGTCAAATCAAAAGGATGGAGAAAGCGATTCGCGATGGAAGAGGGTTGACAGTGAGAATGAGTCCCGCTCAATTGAGATACAATTTGAGAATGAAAGGTGGTTTCCTACCGCTATTGGCAGGAATAGCCACAAAAGCATTACCCTTTGCCGCAAAGGCGCTACCCTTTCTCAGAAAGACTCTCAGCGTGGCAGCTCTCACGGGACTTGCTAGTTTGGCAGTTGAGATATTAATGGGTGGCAGCGGACTGTTTTTGAAGAAGGGAGGAGCCGTGTGTCACGTCCACGTAGACAACAGCGGTAAAGGATTGTATCTAGAACCCGTTAGAGGTGGCAACTCTCTGAGAGGAAACGGTCTCTATCTGAAGAGTGGACGGAACGTTGAGCGACTCGGCAAGGGTTTGTTGCTCGGTGAGAATTCGCCGTTTAAGAATATACCGATTTTGAATATGTTATTATAATATAAAATTATATAAAATATAAAATCATAGAAAGTATAAAATAATATATTTAAAATGGATAAAAAGGTAGAGAAACAATTAGACGATAATGACGAATATCGCGAGACAGAGTGCGAAGAAACAAAAAAAAAAATGAGATCAAAAGATGATCTCATTACTTTTTTTTTTTTCATTTTTCTTCGCTAAAAATCAATCTCTCTATTGTTTATATTTCCAAGTCCGTTATTAGCATGTTGACACTCGTGTCTTCTCCTTTTTCGAAAAGGTGTTGAATGTTTATCTTTACTCTTTTGAGTTTTTTTACATCGGTCAACTCGCTCTCACCACCCAATTTCTTCACGAGTTCGAATGAGATGTTTGGAAATATGTAATTTCCATAGGGCAATGACAAGTCGTCCTTGTCTTTACTCTTTTGAGTTTTTTTACATCGGTCAACTCGCTCTCACCACCCAATTTCTTCACGAGTTCGAATGAGATGTTTGGAAATATGTAATTTTCATAGGGCAACGACAAATCGTCCTTGTCGAATTCTCTATCTTCGGCGATGATGATGTTCTGCAGATCGCTTTGGTACTTGTAAATCAAATCGAGCGCGGCTTCGTCCACTTTCAAAGGCATCTTATATTTGTCGTATTTGTGCTCTAAGCCCTTCGTCTCAACCTCGTTCAATTCGATGGGATCGTCTCATTGTAATCTATAGATTTTATGACCGAATTTCTTATTCATTTCGACTCATTTCAATTTCAATTCGCATCTTTTAGGTGTTGTTGTCCTCATGATCGATTATTTGTTTTTTTGTTTTTACGAATTCTTGCAAATAATGTATATTTTAAATTTTGTATTTAAATAATAATTTGTTTAAAAAGTTTTTTTTGCTCTTTATATATATATATAAAAAAGTTGTTTTTTTAATTTTTAATTTTATTTAGTGTAAAATTTTTTAGTAAAAGTTTTGTTTCTCTTTATATATATATAAAAAGTTAAATTTTAACATTTCAATCTCTCTATTGTTTATATTTCCAAGTCCGTTATTAGCATGTTGACATTCGTCATTTTTCCACTTACGAAAATGGTGTGAATGTTTATCTTTACTCTTTTGAGTTTTTTTTTCATAGGCGAATGCGCTCTCACCACCCGATTTGTTCACGAGTTCGGGTGAGATTATTGGATATATGTAACCTCCATAGGACAACAATAAATCACCCTTGTCGAATATGCTGTCTTCGGCGTCGATAATATTATTCAGCAGATCACTTTGGTACTCGTAAAACAAATCGAGCGCGGCTTCATCTACTTTCAAACACATTCGATATTCGTAGTAGTAGCGCTCTAAGTCTACCATCTCAACCTCGTTCAATTCGATGGGATCGTGTTGTTGTAATGTATAGATATCAAAACCGCATTTCTCATACCTTTCGACTAGTTTCAATTTCAATTCGCATCTTTTAGGTGTTGTTGTCATGATCGGTTATTTGGTTTTTATGAATTCTTGCAAATAATGTATATTTTAAATTTTGTATTTAAATAATAATTTGTTAAAAAAGTTTCTCTTTATTTCTCTTTATATATAAATAAAAGTTAAAAAAAAAAAATATTCTTACAAACTCAATTTTGAGGTAAAAACAATGATCAAGTCCAAACATCCGAATTATAGTCTAGAACGTGCAAGACTTCAAATGTTTAAAAATTGGCCTACGCATCTCGCTCAAAAACCCGAAGATTTAGCCGCCGTGGGTTTCGTTTACGTGGGTAAAGGTGACAAAGTCAAATGTTTTTGTTGTGACATACATTTGATGAATTGGGAACCTCACAACGTACCTTTACTAGAACACATAAGTAATATTGAAAAAGGCGAATGTGATTATTTGAACAAGATCCTAACGTTGGGATTGATCAAAATCCAAGACGAAGAGAGGGATAGAGATAAAAACCAAAAATTATTGATGGATATGTTACAACTTGGACACACCAAGGAACAATTGTACAATGCGTTAAACAATGCGAACAAGACCCTGTCTCAATTCATAACTTTAGAACATCTCCTCAAATTCATGGCGGAAGCGGACGAGTTATCGTCACTCGTCGAAAACGAGCTGAGCAAAACGTCCACCAAGTGTCTGGTCTGCGAAGGTGTCACAAACGTGTTGTTTCTACCGTGCGCACACCTGCGTTACTGTAGAGAATGTTATTCCGAAGACGAGAAAACGTGTTCGTTTTGCGAACGAGAAATAAAAGCGGTCTTAAATTGTTTTTGAATAAAAAACACATTAAAGAAAATAAATTGAATTTAAAATTTAACTTTTTTTTTTTTTTTTTTATTATATATATAAAAAGAGTAAAAAAGCAAAACTGTTGTAACAAATTATTTAATACAAAATTCCAAAAAAAAATATTCTTACAAATGAAGCAAACAGATAAAACAATGGTAAATTTAAATGAGAAAAACATACCTCAGTTAAACGAGATTTGTAAACTATTACAAATTTCAGATTTCAGAAATCATAGAACTAAATCAAAAAAAATTGATGTCATACAAGAATATTTGCGAAACGCTAGAAAGGCAAACGAAATGTCGATAGCAACAACGTCAAAAGATGCATTGGTTGTGAAAAATGAGAAGATAGTAAAAGGAATCGAAATGCCGACGTCGAAAAAAACCAAAAACGTTTCGATTGTGAAAAATAAGAAGATGACTAAATGAAAAGCCGTTGAAGAACATCAAGTTTCCGAAGAAAAGAAAAGAAAAACTAAAACGAAAACGAGTGATGCACTTCAGATTCAAGACAAACGAGATATATCGAGCGAAATTCAACGAGCAATCGACGAAGAGAAAGGAGAAGAATATGTAACACGACTCGTTGCGGAACTATTCCAATCGAAACACGTAGAATGGGAGAGTGCAATCAAAGGCGTTTTTAAAACTTTCGATGTGGTTCCCTCGTTGAAGAAAGTCGATCCGAAATTGTTCATGGAACGGGTGAAGAAAGAAGTATTGGATTTGTTTCGCGAATACATGAACGTGGAATTAAAAATTAAGATGATACTCCATTGCATAATGAATAAAATCGACGTGAAGTCCGGCGAGAGCATCTTGAAAAATGCATATTTCAGATCTAACGTCGAACCCGGATTTCGAGGTTCAGATCTATCGGACGTTTTTGAAAAGATGAAAGACAAGATGTTGACGTCTCTCGCGAATTATCAACATGAAGGTAGTAATTGGACGTTCGATGAGGTGTTGAAACTCGAAATCCACATAAATAAAAACGAACCGTTGAAAGGATCTTCCTACTTGGAATTACCGTATTTCTTGACTAAGAAACACGCCGTGGTCAACGTGAGAAATAAAGATGATCAGTGTTTTAAATGGGCAGTCACCTCCACTTTATACCCTGTCGAAATACACTTCGATAGAGTTTCTCGTTACGTGGAAACTTCTAAAAATCTTGATTGGACCGGAGTGACTTTTCCAACAGAGTTAAAACATATCGAACGTTTCGAGGCTCAAAATCCCACCGTAGCGGTGAACGTCTTAGGATACGACGACGAAAAACAAAAGATCTATCCTCTCAGACAGACTTCGTATCGTGGAAGAGAAAAGACGATTATTTTTTTATTGATTTCGAATGGTGACAATCGTCATTATTGTTGGGTTAAACATCTGACCCGATTACTGTCGAAACAAAATAATAATCATAAAGGAAAGATATCTTTATGTTACAATTGCATGAACGTGTTTCACAGCGAAAAATCATTAGCGAAACATCAGGAATATTGCAACGAAAATCAAGGTGTCGCCGTCGAAATGCCCAAATCCAACACCATCGTGAAGTTTGAAAATCACAATAGAAGGTTAAAAGTACCATTCGTCGTGTACGCCGATTTCGAATGTTTCACCACGAAAATGAGTTCCTGTCAACCCAAAGTTAACTTCAAAGTTACGTCGAAAGATATCAAAAACACATACCTTTGGGCTATTGCATTTACGTGAAATGCGCTTTCAACTCACAACACGACATGGGTCCCTTCACCTACATGAAACAGTGCGAAGACGACGAGGTGGCTCAAAGGTTCGTGGAAGAGTTAGAATCGAAAATTCAAATGTTATACGACAAATTCAAAACTCCGGCGAAAATGATCATCACGCGACAGCAGCAGGACGAAAATAACAGAGCCACCGAATGTCACATATGCAGACAATCATTCGACGAGAATTTGGAGGAAAATAAGAAGGTCAGAGACCACGATCATTACACGGGTCTGTATCGCGGTCCGGCTCACAGCAAGTGTAATTTAAAATATCGAGATGCCGCTTTCTATCCGGTGATGTTTCACAATCTCTCAGGTTACGACAGTCATCTGTTCGTGAAAAATCTCGGCACCTCACACGAAGAATTAAATTGCATCGCAAACAGCGAAGAAAGATACATTTCCTTCACGAAATGGAAGAAAAGAGTAATTGACATAAATACGTTGAAAGAAAAAACGAAATTCATTCGTAGATGCATACGTTTCATCGACAGTTTTAAATTCATGTCAACCGCTCTGGAAAAATTAGTCGATAACATGAGCAAGGATAAATTTAAAATCACGAGCGAACATTTCGGAGAACGAGTAGATGTCATGTTGAGGAAAGGAGTCTATCCTTATGATTACATGAACGATCTAAAGAGATTCGAAGACACCGCACTACCTTCGAAAGAAGATTTTTATTCGAAATTATACGAATCCGACATTTCCGACGAGAATTACGAACACACCAAAAACGTGTGGAAATCATTCGATATGAAAACCATGAGAGATTATCACGATCTCTATCTAAAGACTGACGTTCTGCTCTTGGCAGATGTGTTCGAAAATTTTCGAGACGTCTGTCGTCGAAATTACGATCTGGATCCCGCTTGGTATTTCACCGCACCCGGTCTGGCGTGGGACGCTCTGTTGAAGACCACCGAAGTCCAATTGGAATTATTATCCGATGTGGACATGTTGCTCATGTTCGAAAGGGCTGTGAGAGGTGGCGTCTCGATGATCTCCCACAGATATTCTGAGGCTAACAATCCCTACATGAAAGAAGGTTTCGATTTGAAACGGTCGACTAAATACATACAGTATTGGGACGCTAATAATCTGTACGGTTGGGCTATGAGTCATCCTTTACCGATTAGAAATTTCAAATGGGTAACGGAACCAAAAGAGATGCAAAAATGGAGAGACTATCCTTGCATTTTAGAAGTCGATTTGAACTATCCGGAAGAATTACACGATCCACACAATGATTATCCGCTTGCTCCCGAACGAATGGAACCGAACGAAGGAGACGAGGAAAAACCCATTCCCAATTTATTTAACAAACGTAACTATGTCGTCTACAGCGAGAATTTGAAACAGTACGTCGATTACGGAATGAAATTAGTCAACATACATCGCATCACTCGATTCGACGAAGAGCCTTGGATGAAAAAATACATCGATCTCAACACGAATCTCAGAACTTGAGCCGAGAACGATTTCGAAAAAGATTTCTTCAAACTCATGAACAACTGCGTGTACGGCAAATTAATGGAAAACATCAGGAAGAGAACCGACGTTCGACTCGTCACGTCTGAGAAAAGAGCTAAAAAATTAGTGGCGAAACCCAATTACAAACACCGAACCATATTCGACGAAAATCTAGTGGCCGTTCACATGCAAAAGACGCACCTGAAGTTCGACAAACCGTATTATCTCGGACCGATCATCTTAGATATCAGCAAGCGATTGATGTACGAGTTTCACTACGATTACGTCAAACGAAAATTTGGTGACAAAGCCAAACTACTGTTCACCGACACGGACAGTTTAGTTTACGAGATAGAGACGAAAGACGTCTACCGAGATATACCTCCGGACGTGGCCGAGTGGTTCGACACGAGCAATTATCCCGTCGATCACCCATCCAATATTCAATCAAACGACAACAAGAAGGTGTTGGGTAAATTTAAGGACGAGAGTGGCGGTAAACAGATCGTCGAATTCGTGGGCTTGAGACCCAAACTGTATGCTTATCGTCTAGAAGATGATGAAGAGATCAAGAAGTGCAAAGGAGTTAAAGCGTGTGTGGTGAAGAAAAACATCTCTTTCCAAGAGTATAAAGATTGTCTGTTAGGAAGTGGTCCGGTGTATAAGACTATGAAATCGATTCGAAGTGAAAATCACAACTTGTATACCGAAATAGTCAACAAGATTTTGCTGACGGCCAACGACAATAAGAGATTTGTGTTAGACGATAAAATAAGCACTTTGGCACTCGGACATTGGACTTTGGATCTAATTTTAGACGATATGAATGGTGATGATTGGATTCTAGATACGATTGTGGATGATAAGATTCCAGATACGATTGCGGATGATAGGATTCCAGAAAATCAAGAAGAATTAGATGAACACAAAATTATAGAAATCGATAGTGACATCGAGAAAGTTAGTTTAAAAAGAAAAAGAAAAAAATAGAAAAAAAATAACGTCATTTTTAGTAAATTATAATAAAATAAATAAAAAAAATATATACGCATTTATGAATAAGAAAATAAAGATATCTGTAGAAGGTGTCGTCTTACCCAACGAACCCCTATCCAACATCAATCTGTTGAATGCGGCAAAAGATTTGAAAATCAAAGATTTTCTAGGAGTGTTTTCCAGAGATGCCTTGCCGAAGAGAAGACCTCGACAATCGGAATGCGGAATTTTAAATCTAGACGATTCATTGGGTGAAGGCACTCACTGGGTGGCGTGGATGAAGAACGGGAAGATGAAAAATTATTATTTCGACAGCTACGGAATCTCGGTTCAACAAATCGATGATTCGTTACAACACGGAACAAGTACAATCACCACATCAAGTGTTTTGCGGTCACCTATGTCTCTACATTCTCAAGAGATGGTCTGAAGGAGATCGATTTCAAGACATTCTCAATGATTTACATTAGAGAGAGAATTTTTTTTTTTATAGTATATATAAAGATAAAAAAATTATTTAAAAAAAATTTTAATCGAATAAAAACGAAAAATAAAATAACATAGTTCATTTTTAATAAACTGCGTTTGAACATATTTTTCTAAAAAACAAAAAAAAAATCCCACAACAACATGCCAGTCGATAAATTTGGTAGAAGTGACGACGAAAAAGTCAACCCGAGAAAGAAGAGGAAGACGTTCGAAGTCGACGATGGTTACGACATTGCCAACTTGGACGAATGTTACGTTCGGAGATACGAACCTCGAGAAGAACCTTTGAACATGAACGATAAGAAGCTCTACAATCTTCCCGAGCCGATAGATCTCGCAGATTCTGCGACTAAAAAATACGTTGACAGGGGGAACACTGATTTCAAACGAATCCTGCTAGATAATTACATGGATAAAACCATGACCGACGATCTCGATCTGAAATCCAAATGTTTGCCGAACGTCGTGAATCCCGTAGATCCCACCGATGCCGCGACCAAGAAATACGCGGACGACTCTCACGCAAGATTCAGCGAACACCTGAGAAATAGATACGTTACGAAAACGATGCACTCGGAATTGAACGCCAATTCTAACAAGATAATGAACGTGGCCACTCCCACGAATCCCAAGGACGTGGCGACAAAACACTACGTAGATCTGGAACAGAGAAAGTCTGACAGATGAGAAATGAAATTGGATCTGAATGCGGGATTCAACAAGATATTGAATCTGTTGAAGATCGACAACACGGATGCGGACTCAACCGTGGTCAACAAGGGCTACGTAGATTCTGCCGTGATACAATCACAAGAATACCTAGAATCGCAAGTGGACGATCTCTACCTAAACAAACAATCTGGCAGAACCATGGAGGGTGGCATCGACATGAACGGTAAGAATTTATTCGGACTCAGTCACGATCCCGAATTCGATTCCAGCGCAGTCAGCAGAAAGTACGTGGACGACAACTCGGTCTGGAGAAAGGGTGACATCATGGAAGGTAAACTAGACATGGGTGGACATGCGCTCACAAATCTACCGGATCCCGTGAACATGACGGATGCCTGCACCCTGATTTCGGTGGTGGAGAAAGTTAAATATGCTAGACAATTGATCACTGTGCGGGCCGAAGAGGCCGGTGCCTTAGATGAGGGAAAAGCTGAGTGGTCTTTTGGAAATGGAGGTAGCGGATCGAAACATGGTCAGGTGGGATATCCCATGCTGTTGGGAGGTGAAATCCTTCGAATGAGTCTGGCTTCCTGGGATTTGAATAACAGAGCGGTCGTCAATCTCATGGTGAATGGTGTAGAGAGCGATAAGAGATACAGCATCGAAAAGACTGAGAATCAACACGCGAATGTTAGCACGTTCGGCACGCCTCTCAAAGTGAACGCCAGAGACAGGATTAATTTCGTTATGAAAACCAATAATCCCGAAGCCACCACTTCCGTGGTGAGTCTACTGATCGAACTAGATCCTTTGAACAAACAGTGAACGCGTGGAAAATAATGAATTAAAAAAAAAAAAAATAATGTGTGATTATTAAAAACAAAAAAAACCAAAAAAACAAAAAAAATGAGATCTAAAGATGATCTCATTACTTTTTTTTTGTTTTTCTTCTTCTTCACTATCACCATATATTATAATGACGTTTCCTTTTCTCTCAATTTTCAGCGTCGATTCTTCTTCTTTTTCTTTTTTTCTTTTTCTTTGTGATATGATACGTTTATAACAACACTTTTGTTGATCCGAATCATAATTATGAACGAATGTTGTGCATCTCTTGGTAACACTCGCATCATTACCATTCTCTTCAGAAGGTAGTGGTGATGGTGGAACGCGTCTCATTCTTTTCATTTCCAACCGTCTATCCCGCTGTTTACCTAACCATTTTTCCACATCTTTTTTTTTTGTTTTTTGGCTTGCAACACAGGATGGAACATCTGACAGAAACGGAGAGATGATCGCACAGGATCGAACAATCTAAGATCTCTTCGAGTTTTAATATCTTCATCACGAAATATCCTTTTTGTTTCTCTCGAGTGAATAGCACGCGATCTTTTAAATAATTCAGAACGTTATCGTAAATGTCTTTTTTTTTTTCAAACATGAAAATGGAATGTGTATTTCGTTTTCTACGTGACTACTTAGGAATTGTAACATTTTGTACGTTGAGAATGTTGAAAAAAGACGATTTTTTCTCGGATGAAACTTTTTTTTTTGTTAAAAAAATATCATTAAAAACGAATTTATTTTTTTATTCTTTTTTTGTTTTTTGTTTTTAATAATGACTCATTACTTTTTATTTTTTTTTTTGTTTTTTATTTTTTTCACACACTCGTCCCTCATTGAATGATCGACATCTTTTTTCCATCCGATTCGAATTGTAATTCTCTGTCCGACAGGACCAGGGTGAAGGCTTCGGTTTTTCTCGGCACGTTCCTATCAAATTGCATCTTGATCTGAATGTCTAACATGCTACTCTTGAGTCGTTCACTCTGTTTACTGACGTCGAATACGAACATGGGATACATCGACTTGTATTCTCCGGGAGACATGTTAGGGTTGCTCATCAATTCGTCTAGACCGTGATACTTCTTTCTAAAATCAGCGGCGTTGCCGTACAGTCTGCAGAAATCGTTCTTGTCGAACGACACATTGTAATCGATTGCTGGATATCTCGTGGCATTCAGAAACACTTGCATGTTTCTCAAATGGCAGTGATCAAACAGCGACGCATTCTTTTCCGGAGACCCGTCCCTATCGGTCTGAAATGCAACCACGATGAAACATGGTCTCTCGGAAGCGGATTTCACCATCAATCTCCAATCGAAGTGATTTGTGGAGGGAGGAATGCTAGCCGTGTCGCACTGTCTCATTCTAAATCCCACGGGTAATTTACTCTTGGATTCTATGATCTTGTAGAGACGCGCTTTCTCCATGATCAAAGGCTCCACGTGCAGAACGAACCACGATATCTTGTGTAGAGTTATCTTACCCACATCGGTCACAGTGAGTCTCACTATTGCATTGTCATTTCCTTTTCGAATCAACGTTAGATTATGTTTGAATCCGTACATGATCTTGTTGTAATCATCCGCAAATCCGAAGATGTGTTTCAAAGGTATCCTGAACGAAAACGTTCCTTTAGGTCTGGACGTCTTGACGACGTAGTCGAATATCAAGGCGGCACCTGCACTAGCAGGGCCTATGGTGTCTTTCACCCACAACTGATTAAGTCCTCTGGATTTTGAAAAATCATCAGGATACGTCAAGAGTCCGAACATAGTGGTGGCCTGACCGGGATGAAACACAGATTCTATCTCTTGTCCGGTAGCATGTATTTTATGTTACTGAATAGATGCATGATGCCATTATTGGCTAGAGTAACCATGTCGTCGTCGGCGTAGTCGCTCCCATCTTCCTTGGTGAGACGTCCCTGCCCCACTATGTAACTCTCGCTAGGATGTACAAATAGATCTTGAGTTTCGACGTTGATTCTTATCTCTCCCGCATTGTTCAAACTCGTTCCGGTTACCGGTTCGTATTCGTGAACCTCATATTCTTGAATACTTTCATCTTTCACTATGCTTTGTGCTATATCTAGTATATTTGTCATTTTAAAGGATTTTTTTAGTTTTTTTGTTTATTAATTAACTTGCTTTCTTTATCTAAAAATAGTTTTTAATTATTTTTTATTATTATTTTTTTCTCTCTTATATATATGTGTGTAAACAAGAAAATGTCAAAGAGAGTAAATAAAAAAAAAAATTTGTCTTCTTCATCAAAACTTCGTCTTCTGTAATTGTTGTTCGTAAAATTTTCCGATGATCTCTTCTCCATCCAAAGCTTCGATTTCGTAAGTCACCGGATCGGTGTGAAATATTTTGATGATCACGAAAATTTCTGAGGTCCATCGAGGAGTATAACCCTTTTCGAAGTGCTTCTTATAGCATAGATTCTCACTCGATCACCGACCGCAAATTTCGGTGTTCTAGACTTCTTCCTGATCTTAGATCTCTCAGGATATAGATTCGCATAGACCCGTTTTTCGTTTCGAGGATCGCTAGCTTCCGTGGGAGTCATCTTGATCAATCTGTGTCGGGTGTTGTTGTAATCTTTGACCAGACCGTTCAGAGCGTATATGTATTTCTTGGTCGAATTCGCCGTGAAGTATCTGTACATCTTTTCCTTCATCGTTCGATTCCAACGTTCCACCACGCTGGCTTTCTCTTCGTTTTCGATTGAGTAGAGGTCTACCAATCGACGAACGTCCTTGTTGTAGAATTCCTTTCCTTTATCCACCCACAATTTACTCGGTTTTCGAGAAGACGAGTCGAACACACTCTTCAGAGCCTCGGCGACGCAAGGTCCAGATTTATTCTTCAAAGCTCTGATCCAACCGTATTTGGAAAACACGTCGATGACCGTCAATAGATATTTGACGTTCCAACTCGAAAACGATCTCATGTCGACCAAGTCGGCAGACCAAATATCATCCAGACCCTTCATGAACACCCTTCTCTTTCGAAATTTATGCACTATGGGTTTGTGTAACTCCTCGGCCAATTCGCTCGTCAATAATCGTTTCTTCTTCTTTTCAGATGTGCTTTTTTTTTTGAACGCCCCATCCGAATCGACGTTTCAGATTGCCGACCAGCGAACGTTCCATCTTCTCTCTCCTGGTCGGATTTGATATGCCTCTCAATCTCCCCAACATGTTTTTGTCGCAGAAATCGTTGGAGTCTTGGTGTCGGGATGTCCAGCGTAGCACAGATCGTGATCATACGCGGCCGCGTCCACCCTATTCACGGGTTTGCTCCAAGATTTGGGAGTCAGATCGGCGTTGAGTCTCTTGTTCAATTTCGTTCCGGGTCCCGTGAAACTGTGACCGGGCAGATGCATTTCGAAAGGTAGATTGTTGATCATTTTATTCATGATGCCTTTACCTTTGCTCGTGTTCTTTTTTTTTGACGAATCGTGTCTTGACAGAACCACACACGTCGCAAATTCCGCAAAGCATCCATCTGTCGTTTTTAGTTCACACTTCTCTAGAATTATTCGTCTCGGTAACTCTCTTACACTTTACGCAATACATTTTTTTAAGAGTTATTTAAATTAATTTCGTTTTTTTTATTTTATATATAAATTTAATATTTTTTTTTTTTTAAATTCTGTTCTTATTATATATATATATATTTTTTTTTTCAATCGCTGCTCTTGAGTTCTATCATCTTACTGAATTCCTCCCTGGCCTCTTTTCTCCCCTTTTCCACGAGAGAATCCTTCATCTCTTCCTTGATGATCTGACGAGTCTTGATTCTCACGGCTTCTTTCATGGCATCGTATTTCGTTTTCTCACTCAATATCACGAAGTATTCTCCGTCCGATATCCTACCATCTTTCAATGCCATAGAGATCATTTCGGATATCGTGTCGATCTTGGAGTCGGCCAAGACACGAATCTTGTCGTGTTTCCTTGCCTTTGGATATAATTTCCTACTCAAAAAGTTTTCGAGCGTGCTAAACAATCCGGCGGCGAGAGCCACTCCTTCTATGGTCAACACGATCGGAATGCCGACTGCGGTCGGCAAAAATCCGATGCCGGCCGCGTGTAAACCCAGGGAAATCGTGATGAGTGTCGTGTCGATCGCGTTGACGACTGTCAAGAAACGCGAATATTTTTTCTTAGGGAATGACGAGAATCTCTCTCTCGAGTTAGATATGCTTGAATTCTACTGATTTGATCGATGCGATACCTCTCTCCTCTTTCTTTTTCTTCTAGCGGCGCCATCGGCAAAATGTTGATCGGCTTCTCGTCCTTGTCGTCCACTAACGTCAGATACAATTTATTTCTGGTTCTCATTTTTTGTTTTTTTTCTTCTAATATTAGATAGAAATTTTATGTGTGTATTTATTTTTTTATTTTCTACTCTCCCTTATTTTATATCAACGAAAAAAACTTAGACGTATGCTTCGTTCAGCAATAATTTCTTGATGCATCCCTTGTCTTCTAAAGTCAAACTTCTACGCGCCAATTTCAGTTCTTCCGAATCTGTAGGCCTGTCTCGATTCTTACAGAAGACTAATCTCTTCCAAAACGTGATCACATCATTGAATTTAACGCGTTCGAACGCTGGTTCGAAATACATGACGACCATATCTTCCCTTTCCATCGTCAGACACGAATGATTCTCGTAATCGAAGTCTAGGTGATCCCGACATCCGACGCATCGTTCTAACAAGATGGGACGTAGTTGTTCGTTCACGCAGATTGCGTATGCTCTCATCAGCATGTTTAAAAGAAACCTCGCTCTAATAGTCTGAGAATCGCTCATGATTTACGTATTTTTTTTTATTATCTATTCGATTTGATATATTTATTTTTTTAAATAACTATTTATTTATATTTTTTTTCTCTCTCCTATATATATCGATCACTTTTTTTCACTTATTTCCTCGGGTATTCCCCCCACCCACCCCACGACGAGGGGAGATAACTCTGTATGATTGAATTTATGAGAATCGAGAGATCCGATTGGTCAATAGTGGGGAATTCCCCTAATGACGTCATAAATGGGAAAAACCCACCGCCTCAAAACAATTGCGGGTTCTGGACCACTGGCCTAGAATCCGCAGACCGTTTTTTGACGATGGCCCAGAATTTTTTTACTCACGTTTCCCAACGATGGATCGATGGTCTGATCTGCGATGGGAACGTCGACAAAAATTTTTAAAGTAAAAGATAAAAGTGAAGATGTACAATTTCAACTTTTTTTTAAAAACGCGCGTTCACCACGAGTATTTGAACGTTAAAAGTGCGATCTAGGATCACAAAAAAACATGGGGGATTCAAGACCACTGTACATTTTTGTGAACAAGCGTGCGATTTAACACTGAATTCCACGTTGGTGAACGCATCGTGTACGTATGTTGTACACGTACATGTACAAAGTGGTTGGTAAATCCGCAATATATACCTACTTGCATATGCCCACTTTGTAGTCATAATGTTTGAGAAGTTTGATCAAAATTAGTTCATTAATGGAGGTGTTCCACGCACAAAATTTTCATGTACAAATCTATATTAAATCTTCGAAGTTGAAGAGGAGATAACCTCGCGAAAATCACCACATATGGAAAATTTGAAATATGCACATGTTCACTCATTAGTGGCCGTGTTTAAGAAGTTTCCCCGAAATCGGTTCAATAATGTAGGAAGAGTTGCGCACACAAGAATCACATTTGAAAATCCATAATAAACATAAGTTCATGGGAGATAACCTGGTTAAAATTGCCGCAGATAAAAATTGTTAGAATATGTGCAAGTCCACTTGCTTGTCAAAATATTTGAGAAGTTTCATCAAAATCGGTTCATTAATGTATGAGTTGTGTACGCAAGAATCTCATTTGAAATTCCAAAATAAATCTAAGTTCAGGGGAGATAACCTGGTTAAAATTGTCGCAGATGAAAATTTTCTAACTGTGCGCATGTTCACTTGCTAGTTATAATGTTTGAGAAACTTCATAAAAATCGGTTCAATAATGTATAAGGAGTTGCGTCCACAAGAATCTCGTTTGAAAATCTATAATAGAACTAAGGTCTGGGGAGATAACCTGATTAAAATTGTCGCAGATGAAAAAGAAATTGGAATATGCGCATGTTCACTTGCAAGTCATGGTGTTTGAGATGTTTCATCGAAATCGGTTCAATAATGTAGGAGGAGTTGCGCACACAAGTTCGGACGGGCGGACAGACGGACGGACGGGCGGACGTATGGCCACACAAGCCGTCGACAATATAATAAGTTATATTTTGTGAAAAGGGTGACGTAAATGAGTTGTCTCTCACTGGGACCGACAACCAACGTTTGGGCTGTGTGTCTTCATTGGTGTGGGAGGAGGGGGGGGGGGGGGGGGGGCTAGTACTGATAGGTATAACCGATTGGCTAAACATGAATTTATACTTTAGTTATGGTCACTATTGGTTGTGAAAGCAACGTTATGCACAAATAAATGAATCATACCTAGACAATTGTTGCAGAGATTAACAGTTGCTCTGCATAGAATGTTAGTATACCACTGACGAAGTCTCGGTCCTGAAACCAAGAGCAAAGAAGTTTGGCATTACACTGTACGGTGGGTGTATAATGGATTACCACTTAAACACCCGTGGAGTGGGATTTCGACTGAGAAAAAATACCTCATTGCCTTTGTAAAAGCATAAGAATGACAATCAAAGTCTCAGATAATGGACATCTGAACCGGGAGGTTCATTGGCTTAAACAATATTACAAGCAATAAATTAGTTAACCGGTAAGAAAGAAGTTTGAGTAAAGAATCACCTAAATCCTTTCAACTTTTTTATTTTCAAACACATTTGCAATCTCTCATACAGTAATGATGGCCTATTGTAGCTTACACAATAGGGTAACTTTTGGCAGACTTATTCCAGCATTTCAGTAATGACGAACAAGTGAATAGGATGCATTCATTAAAACTCCTCTCTCCCAAAAGGTACTGGTCTGTTGTGGGAGCGTATGGGGGAGTCTGCACGTCATCTTTGGTATGGCATGACGCAAACTCCGAAACTAACAGATCCAACAATCCTTACCCCATAATGTACGTTTGCGTGGAATTCCCTGTTACAGATCGAAAAATAATTTGTATTGGTGCCAATGGGAAACACTCACCGATGTTAAAATTGTATAAAAGGTCGCAGTTTTTCGAATAACCTGCCATGCATTCTTGTCATCATGATGATCTTCCGTTGATCGCCATGTCTTTATGATAAAACAATGATTTAAAACTCTAATTTCTGTTTTCAAATCGAGATATATTTTGCCTCACGAAGTGTATATAAAAAGACGAAATCAACCTTCCGAGGCAAATTCAAAGTTCACAATTTTTTTTGGTTTCCTTTTCGAGGCCCAATATATCATTTAATATAGTTTAATGTTCAAACTTTATTAATCCGCAGAAATATTTAATCCTACTTGTTATGTTTTTCTTACTCCCATTTCACTTTTAAACAGGTGCTTTTACATATCTTCCTCATTTTTTCAAACAGAACGATTCAAATAACAATCCAGACTATTTGTCTTTTATTCACATCTGTAATCTAATTGCTCTGGTTACCTGGTTTAATTCACTAAGAACGCGTGACTTTTAAAGATGCGTTATACGATTGTAAAGGGATTTACCGATTTAAAAATATCATTTTGGGGAAGAGTGAGGGAAGGGGATGTGACGATAAGGACGAAGTTTATTAAATTACTTAAAGGAATATGTTTATCTGATCACCGGCGTTGACTATTCCGATATCTGGGTTAGGTTGTGTTGCTAGTTGAAAAGCAGAGGTGCCATATTACGAATTACGTATTGTGAATTAAGAATTAGTAGTCATTTATTGGAAAATGAGAAAGGGCGACACAAACAACCAAAAGTACCTCTTAATGAAAGGATTTGCAAAAAGTGTAATTCAGAAATCGAAACAAAAGAGCATTTCATCATGAGATGTCCAATATATGCTGAACACAGAAAACAATATTTCGCGGGAATTGGGAAACTAAATCTAAACTTTACAAACATGAGCGACAAACAAAAATTCATATGCATAATGAGTAACAAGAGAAGTGGTACATGCAACGTCATCTGCAACATGGTTAGATCATTTCTTCGAAAAAGAAATGATTCACCTAATAAGTGTTGATTATATACTAATTTATTATGCCAGAAATTGTTATTGACCAATCAGCTTCAAAATCAAGTAACCGTATATGAGACTGTGTATCGTCGAGCTGACCGTATATAGAGCTTATATACGGTCAGTTCCGACATTTTGTTTTTGACATCCATCGCTCGCTTCCATGTTTCCGCGTGTGTGTCTGTTGAACAACGTACAACTATAATACGTTTCTTCCAGTCTTTGAGAAATTTTAATAAACAAATGTAAATAAATACAATAAATAAACCACTAAAACGACATGCATAGAAGCCAACTGGCACTGTCTGAGAAGAACTCAAGCGAGAATCCTTACCCGAATAATCTGCCCTTCTCAGTCCATGCAAATATTTTCGAGTTACTCCCCCTGGACCGTAAATTTTATCGTCTGTTTTGTTTTGATTTGAATGATTGAACTTGAAGGTTGATCGATACCGAACGTAAATTACACTTATGGTTGTGTCTCTTTCAAAGGACTGGCATAATAAATACGTTATGAGGCTTTCAGGGGGCGGGTATGGTGTAATGTAAGGCTCAGCGAGATCAATATTAGGTTCGGCCGAATCGGCCTTCGGCCGAGCCTGATATTGATCTCGCTGAGCCTTACATCACACCATATCCGCCCCCTGAAAGCCCCATAACTTATAATATACTGAAATGCATGGTTATCTTTATATTGTTTATTGTTATTGTTTACTGGCATCTGTCTCATGTGGATGTTATTGTCATTAAACTATTTAACTTAAACTATCTATTGTTGTTTATGGGTTGGGTGGGGAGGATCGGCCTAGGGCGGGACGTGGTCTCTATCGGGGGCGGGACAGGCAGCATTTTGTGGTGGGGCGTGAAGGTGGGGTGTGTGTGTTGAATAATGTTCCGAGTGGGGGTAAAAGAAGACAGTAGCACCACTTGTGCATGCGAGTAACATGGCGTCTTTTAATGCCATGGACTGACAATTATTTAGGCTCGTGTAAACTAACAGACTGCAGCCAATGGTGGTCAGAATATTATGCTTGGGTCGGCGAGATCGAACGAAGTCACAGTTACGCAAAACAGGTTTAATTGAAAATTGGGCACCATGGTGGTCAGAGAACAAACTGTTGATCATTTCTTTGTATGATGCTTGGCAGGGGTGGTGTAGTTTACGACCAGGGCACTCAAATACTGTCACCTTGCAGGTAACAAGTACTCCCGTCGATGGTTAGTTATTTGAAGAATTACCGAAATTGATAATGAAAACATTCTTCTCGAGAAATGTAAAATGATTAATTTATAAATTAATCATGTAGCATTTCATTTTTGCTGTAGCATCTCCCAAACCTCTTTCTAACTTGAATTTTTTTATGACCAGTAGAGATCCAAATGAGTTCCCTCTCCATTTTCATTTCAATTTAGATATATTTGATCAATCTGTCAGCAAAAGAAGAGAAAATCAACCATTTTTAGGGTTTCTGTATGACTTATCCTACCCCTCCTCAATTATCACCAGTGTCCTTCAACATAATTTTAACGAATAAATAATTTTCATATCGAACTCTTGAAAAAATATTTGAAAAGAAGGAATTGCCCAGCCAAAACATTACATTCATTGACAGTCACAGAATAAATACTTTCTTGCACACCACCCTAGTTCCCAGGAAAATGAAGGAGACGATACATGGACCTTTTATCAACGGTGTTTGTGAGTGTGGTGGTGGTGTTGGGGGTGGGGGTGCTTTGTCACCAATAATTGTATGCAGGTGTGGTGGACGCATAGGACACTTTTACCCTTACTGACTGGAAACCGACAATACCGCAATGTATTTCGTTGTTTGTGTTTGTATATGTGCATGTGTATGTGCATTTTCGTGTGTGGTGGTGTGGTGTCACCTGGATGTACGCTGCAGAGCATATTTTTCGTAGGGCTCATCCAATGCCACCCTCCTTCCCAAAATAAATCTCAGTGAATACAAGTTTTAAGAAATCAAAATTATCCAGATCAGTTGTTAGCTGATGGTTGTAAAGCGTCAAAAAGATGCTTATTTTCATTGAAATGAGAAACCATTCCACAAACAGTTTGTCTCTACACAGATTTAAATTGCATCCTTTCGGAGCAGACGAATTTTAGATTAGATCTGTTTAGCAAAACTTATCCGATACAGCACCCTCAACACTATAATTAGGCTACTATATGCAGTTAGCAGTGATAGATGTTTTCGTTATTTTGTCCATATCTGACTGAGAAAAAAGAAGAATGACGGCCAAATTTTAAACACCAAGATCTCTCGATATCATCAACGGAATAAGCTGATCTCTTCAGCTATGAATTGTGACAGGTAGCTTATGAGAAAACATGTCTTTTTTCGCGGAAATTTTGTTCGTAAAAGGGCGAAATACAAAAACTTCAAAACATTACCCAAAAGTCGTTCATTTTTTGCCCCCTGTCAATATCTGTATCCATACTCAAATTCCAACCTTAAAACCGACAACCTTATTCTGGAGTAAAGATTAACCAATGCATCCCTTCTAATGTCCTCTTTCCAGTAAGCAACTCAGATAAACAGAACACACCAATAATGACAATGATTCAACATCGTCCAACAGGTTACATTATACTGCTTTTTTACATTGGCGACAGTACAAACCAATTCCTCTCTCTCCACCTTTATCAAGCACATTTCGGCAAAAAACAACCCAATAACCACTTAGTTTTTCACCTCTTGAAAAAATAAATAAACAGAACTCAACAACGATGACAATGATTTGGCATCATCAAACAGGTTACAAATACAAAACACTCTTTTTGTTTTTTACACTGGCGACAGTATACAAACCATTTCCACTCTCCCCAAGCACATGTTGCGAAAAACAACCTATATCCACTTAGTTTATCATCTCTTGAAAAAATACACTCAAAAGAAATACAGGTCACCTTGTGACTATTGCCTTTAAATTCAGTCATTCCTGTACTATGTCCAATTTCGCACTAAATAAAATACTTTTACTTTACCCATCCAATTTTAATGTTCTCTTACACTACCATAACATTTTATGCACGCTTACAAATTCTGTCGATTTCCCACCAACTGGATACTACAATGAACGTTTATCCTCCATTAAATGTTGGGGGTGGAAACCGCTAGAGGGGCTTTTTGTTGGAAAATTGTGTATTGTAGGGGTACGTTTCCGTGAGCTCTTCTGGTTTACGTAATTTATTGTGAGCATGCGCAGACATACGGAATATTAACCAGGTTGTTTCATTGAGCAGTTTATATTCTGGTTTATCCGCATTCTGGATTAAACCATCTAAACGGCCTTGAGAGCAGGATTGTCGTTCTCGATTGTCGAGTTTAGCATTCTATTCTTGACATGCGCACTGGAGCGCACATAAAAGTTCTAGACCTTTCACAACAACAATAAAAAGATATTCTTATTTCGATGTCAAAAAAGAAATGAACAATGTCGGGTACATATAAAATGCAATAACTAAAGGGAGAAAACCGATAAAAAATTAATAACGTTTATTTAGCCCATAAAAGCGGTTTTTCAAAATTATTTTGTTCTCAACTGAAAGAGTATTTTCCACTCAGAAAAATTGCATTACAGCTTTCAGAAGTACGTAGAAGACCTTTTTTGGCCGTTTTATTTCTATGATAGCAGAAACGCAATTTCTGACACCATCATTGGAAAGTTTCTTTTGAGGGCCTTTCAAATGTTGGTTTTCTGATATTTAAAAAATGAAAGCAGGGATGTTTCTCCCACTTTTTATATCCCTTCTCCTGATAATATGCCCATACTGCACATTTCCTAGTGACATGAAGCCAGTTTTACGTGGAATAGTATTCTCATCAAACGCACCTTCCATTGGGATTATTAAACAGTAAACCAGGTAAACCGGAATAGTTCACTGAAACGTACCCATTGCCAACAACCGAGTAGGAAGGCATGAGAGGCTAAACTCTCTTTTATAGACTGGACACATGTATCGACATGAATATTTATATGTTTATGCGTTAAGTGGGGATAGTGTTATGTTGCAAGAGAGAGGGCGTGGAGAATATTGCGTTCTATTTTAAACTTCTTACTTTGGGAAAGGGAAGCGCGAAATTGTTGTATCTCCACACCTAATCTTGAAACTTTTAAGGCGATGCGCAGTTTGAAGCTGACGACTCTCTTTAATTGCAGGCGCTGTCAGTTTTTCTCAAGGAGCTAGGTCCATCTCATGGCCACGTTCCTAACAGGGGGGGGGGGGGCTGGGGGGGGGGGGGGGCTTTTTTTAACGGCCTGATTTCTGCAAGAAGAATCAAATCTACCAAGTACACGACATTTTGATTAGTTTTTTAAATGGAACTGCTCCGACGTTCACTTGCATCGAGGGGTGTTTGCAATGTGTCAAATGCCAAGTATGCTAACCCCCCACCCCCACCCCCACCCCCCACCCCCCAAAAAAACCCCAAAAATGCAAACGGAGTAAAATTGAGTACTCCTTTCAAATTTCGTCAAATCCATAAGCTAAGAAACTTATTATATAACGTATACGCAACCCAAATCCTATAGGAAACAGCGCATTTCCTCACGCTGAATGTCAGAATCACAAAGCAGTCTTGGAGTATTATATTACTTTTCGACTGATGAAAACGGCTAGTTGAAAATAGGTTTAATTTGCAATGCCTACTTTGGAGAAGTAATCAATTAGTATAGGCGTATTAGAGGATATAAGGCTGGAGAGGGGTGATCGAAATTTTAAAATTTCGCCATATTTTCTACAATTCCCTTTCATGACGAGGATTTACCTTGATAACCTCATAAAGTACCCCATTTATGACATAAAAATGTTAAAATTTGTGGATAGTGGTTAATATGTTGGAAGTTACCTAAGCAAGATATCATTCAGTTTCCCAGCGTCGGTGATGGAGTATGGCTTGTTTGTTTTTTCATGTCGAAACATGAAGTTCTATTTATTGAAGGGAGAAAACCCAAAACAAACCAGTCCACTACTTCACGAGAAAAAAAAAAAACCTTTAAACATGGGAAAATATTTTTTTTAGATGCCTCATCTGGCTGTTATTCCAGCTATACGTTCCAAGTGTGTGTTTCCTCAGTCTGAGCTAGGGCAGTCGTTTCTCTTTTGCAAGGGCGAAAAGTGAAACCCAGTTTCCAAAGGGCGTAGTTTAGTTTTAGCACTACAACCTGTCTTTTTTCGTGGATGGCTGAAAATACTGCAGTCTTCCAAGTCGAAGAAAATGCTTCCCTGCAGCGGCAGAAATAAGAAAAAACAAATTCTTGGCATTAAAAATGTAGTTTTAATCGGATTATTTAGAACTGACAGAACATTTGATAATAATCTACATGGGCCTTATTGCCTGTTTTTTTCTCCAATACAATTTTGGTGCCGTGTGCTGCCAATAATCTTGGCCTTGTTGTGGAACAAAGATCACAATTAATTAAACTGAATGGTGAGACACATTATCATTGATTATGACGCAACGTCGAAAACATTATCAATGATTTTATATTTCTTTTGTTTTCGATATCGATGCAACCTATATCTCTGCTTATTCTACAGCAAGGCTAAGATTACAGGCATTATATACCCATCTCTTTCGGATAGCTTTTGACTGCTGAATTGTTTTCTTTTTGATTGTCAGTTTATATGGTGAGCGCTTTAGAGCAGTGTTTTGCTGATAAAAGCGTTATATAAGTAAATTATTATTATTATTATTATTATTATTATTATTATTATTATTATTATTATTATTGTTGTTGTTGTTGTTGTTGTATAACCTCCAAACGGTCAGCTGAGACGAAATATCGTTTATTTTAAAATTATTGCATCACTCAAAACGCTCTCATCGCGACTCGGATGTAAATGTATGATTGCTTTTGAAAACTAGAGAAACAGAATTTACAGTGATCAAATTTATGAAGGCTTATTTTCGGGAATAAAACATCTTTTAAAGAAATTAGAAAAGGGTATTCGGAAACAGTGTTTCAGGATTTTCATACAGGAATCACACAAGAAATAACTTCTAATCCAATATTTTCTATCAGGCGCGCAGCCAGGATATCAAAGTTAGGGGGTGGGGGGGGGGGGGGGTCAAGAGTAATATCTAGGGGACATACAGAATATGCTTCGCTGCATCATCCGAGCCATGCAGCAGCAAGATGTGGGCGAACACAAGAGGGAGTGTCCCCATCTCAATTTGAGGGGGGTCCGGGGGCCTTACACCGGGAAAAAATTAGAAATTCGAGACAAAAAGGTCGCAATGTGAACTAACAAGTTGTGAAAAGGCATCAATAATTAGGCCACATTGTGGCTTAATTATTGATGCCTTTCACAACTTATAAATTATGGACCGTTATTAATTATTGATGCCTTTCACAACTTATAAATTATTATAGACACAAACGGACTCAGAATCAAGTAAATTGCTAGATATTAAAATGTCTTGCCTGATGTTCCCTATATGGTGAACAGGGGGGGGGGGGGGGGGGGCTGAAATTTGGACCCCCCCCCCCTGGCTACGCCACTGACTTCTGTACTCAGCATTCAAAGTGTTCTATAAAGAAAACAGAAATGAATATCTTTGGCTCCACCCACTTTTTTGAGTGAAGAAATACAAGTATGAGCTTCAAAAATGCAAAATGCTTTGGGGGTTATAAAATGCAAGTTACAGCAATTCTGAAAAAATACACTTAATGACCCCTGCATAACCCCAGCGACCTGGACCCTTGTGTTGAACCTCCACCGAGTTTCGACCCAATTGGTGTTCCAGGTAGGGGTACCATGCTTAAGGTATGAGTGTAACCTACTTTAAGAATTTTTGGCTTCGCCCACTTTTCTGAGTTATAAAATACATGTATGAACTTCAGGAATTAATTAGGGAAAGGGGGGTGTCCAGCATTTATGATAAATGCCCTCAAAGACCCCATGGGTGACTTATTTGATGGTCTATGGTCCATAGGTTTTACTATGTTTGAGATATGAGCGTGACCCACCTTCAAAATGTTTGGCCCCGCCCACTTTTTGAGTGTAAATGTATATGTATGAAGCCCGGGAATGCATTGGGGTAATAAAACGTGATTTCATGCAATTCTGGAGATGCACTCAGTGATCCCGGGTGACCTGTGACCCTGTCCAATATTTTGAACTTCCGTTGTGTTTTGACTCATTTGGTGTTTGTCCATAGGTCATACTGCGCTTGAGATATGAGCGTGACCCACTTTCAAAATGTTTAGCCTTCTGTGTGTAAAAATACATGTATGATCTTCTGGGATGCATTGGAGATCATGGAATGCAATTTCTGGCAATTCTGAAAATGCACTCATTGACCCATGGGTGACATTCGTGAATCCCACCCACATCTTGACCTTCCATTGAGTTTGGACCCGTTTGGTATTTGCCCCAGGTTCATAGGCGATACCATGCTTGAGATGTGAGCGTGGCCCACTTTCGAAATGCTTTGTCCCGTCCACTTTTTGGATGTAAAATTTCATGTATGAACTTCGGGAATGCATTAGAGAGGGGTGGGGGGGGGGGGGGCATAAAATGTGATTTGCAGCAATTCTGAAAAACGCACTTAATGACTCCTGGTGACCACAGCAACCTTGATCCATATTTTGAACCTCCATTGAGTTTCGACGGATTTGGTGTTTGTCCCAGGTCCATGGTTGGTTCCAGGCTTGAGATACTAGCGTAACCCACTTTCGAAATGCTGGGCCACGCCCACTTTTGAGTGTGAAAATACATGTATGAACTTTGAGAATGCATTAGAGGGGGTGATTTCCATCAATTCTGAAAAATGTAGAGCTGAAACGGTTAAGGAGTTTTCTTGATCGATTAATCACGTGGATTAACCTTGGTTAACAGATTAATCACTTGTCTAAATAGATATCTGAATAATTGACATACCGTTGATGATTTACAGCATGAACCCTTTACCCAACGCTACAAAAAAACCGACCAGGCCTATATACAAAAATCTCCTTTCAAATTTATTATGTTTTCAATTTTTGTCTAAAAAACATAGCTTATGTCCCTCATTGGAGCGAGCTCGTTGGGCTTGTTCCAATGAGGGGTCATAAGCTATGTTTGTGAGACAAAAATTGAAAATGTTTAGTAATTCATGAATTTATTTTGCAAGTATCGTCAAATACCCGCAATAGGTTAAGGGTTAAGAATGACCATTTCCAGCCACTGATACAGCCTGATGATCATGCAAGTAAACAAGTTTGTCAGCAAGAAACTTGCATGCTTTACTCTGTGTCATATAATTGATGTGAGTCAGTGTGACAATGTTTGCCTGTTTTGGATCAAGTTTGTTCCTTTCTTAACCCATATAATACAGTAGATCAAAAGTAACGGTTAATCGATCAATTACTTTTTGGATCGATCAAGATGTAGATCATTGATTAATCGATTAATCGGTTAACCGTTTCACCTCTAGAAAAATGGTTGTGTGGGTGGGTGTGGGTGTGCACTTATATTGTCCCGACTCGGATAGCTCAAATCTCAACTGATAAAATATTCCAACAACATAATAAAGACTTCGTTGACGGCATGCCTTGAAGATGTAGTTGGAATATTCGTCGATCGGGATTAATGGTTATATAACTTGAGACTTCTTGGAAATTAGTAGTGTATAGATAAAATATGTATGTAGTAGTCGTGGTCGTGTCGAATGTTCTTTATTGGGGGCGGGGTGTCAACCCCAAACTCCCCTTATGGACGCCCCTGATTACCAGTGCATCTTCAAAGTTGAAATATCCCATTTGGCTCCAATAACAAAAAAACACACACAATAATTACAGAAAAATAAAACTTGGAACTCTGTAGATCTAAAAATCGAAATCAGCGTCTGCCTGATTTCTTACTCCCATTTTAATTTGAAAAAGAGTGTTTTTTCATCTGTATTTGGATTTAAGATTGGTCAGTTTCAGAAGACAGTCGTTGAACACTTATAATTGTCATAAATACACCATTGCTTACACTGTCTCTTAAAGAATAATTGGTTTAATCACATGATCTGACCATTTTTTTTTCGACCATAACCCTTAACCCGAGAGGACGCTTTTCCACCCCATGAACATGATATGTCATTAAGTGTGATGGCTGCTAAGTTAAAGGTGGGGTAGACCAAATCAATATTTTCAACGTGCAGCCCCACGGCTGCACGTTGAAAATATTAATTGGTTTACCCCCAAATAATAAATATGGACTCTTCAAGTTGCTTCCATTGAACTGATTTCAAACAGTTAAACCCAGACTTTAAAAATGATAAAACACGATCAATTAATAACACATAGGAAATACCCCCAAAATGTACGCTATTGTATCCTTGTATTCTTGAAACTTCGTTGGTTGGCAGTGACTCAGCAGATGAGGAACTTGTGTGGAATAAGAAACCTCCCAGTTAATCTTTTAATGAGTTTTGAGCATTGTTTTAATAACATTTATTTATTTATTTATTTATTTATTTATTTATTTATTTATTTATTTATTTATTGGAGTTAAACGGCACTTTCGACAGCCACCTCGTGTCGGAAAGTTTTTTGCGGGTGGAGGGAGCCGGAGTACCCGGAGAGAACCGCAGAGCAACGGCGAACAACTGTCAGGCTCCCCCACGCAAGCAGGGTTAGCATTGGTTGAAGTACGCCTTAGTACTCAACGCCACCGTGCCCCCACGTGAGCAATGGGGATGACGTGTCTTGCCCAAGCACAGAACACGGTTGCCGCAGGTGTGATTCGAACTTCCATTCGACTTGCAGCCTGCACCTCTAACTACTGAACTACCATGAAAACATACTTTATTCTATCCTGTATAATGCGACCTTACAAATGATATCACGTCCGGTATGACATACCAACATGTCTGCCTGCGTAACGACCAATATAACTATAACGACCAATATGCGTTGCGACTATAACATTATTAATTCTGCGAAGGATAACTATCCTCAAACAGGTATCCTCTAAAAGGTATCCTACCAACAAGTAATCTACAGCGAGGAGGTTAACGATAGAACTATTTTAGCGTTGTTAATTTTATTATCTTTAACTACTTACCGTTACTATTGCAACAAGAGTGCTCACTGAAACAAAGAAATAAAAAAAAAACAGTCAGGTTCACTCACAATACACAAAAGGATTAATCCTGAAGACAATTTTTAAAAACGAGAAATAATGAGAACAGATTCACAATTGGGTGACAATCTTGAAAGCAATCATCACTTTTTGATGCCCCCCACCCCACCCTAAAACACACATTTTATTTTGTTTGCCGCGCCTGGCCTTCATAACAATTCATAACAATTGGCCTGGAGCGGGGCACTCGTCGACAAGATTCCATAGTTACGACTCATCTCAGCGACAAAGACCTGCTATTCTGTTGAAAATGAAAGTATCAATGACACTGTAGCTCAACTTGTTTAACCCTTTACCCAACGTAACGGCCAAAACCGGCCAGCGCTATTTTCAAAAATCGTCAATTAATTTTCATTATTTTTTTCATTTTTTGTCTCAAAAACATAGGTTATGATCCCTCGTTGGAACGAGCTCGACGAGCTCGTTCCAACGAGGGGTCATAACCTATGTTTTTGAGACAAAAAATGAACAAAATTAGTTATTCAAGAATTTTTTTTGCAAGTGTCGTCTGCTTTTCATGTTAGGTAAAGGGTTAAGACATGTACATGTATAGTACGTGGGACAGCAATGACAAGCATATAGGTAATGACCTGATAACAAAGGTACATGTAAAGTATTGTAACGGTCTGTACATAAATGCTGACCGTAGCCTGTAACAAATATATAGGTAAAGTATTGTAAAAGTGGGGTGACAGTTGGATGCTAAACTAGAAAAGAAATCTTTGAGTCTCAGAGTGCGTCTGACTGAACCCCAAAATATTGTGATAACAAAGACACCCCAAAACACTAGTTCCTGTCACAAGGTGATAACAAAGGTACCCCAAGACGTTTCGTGAAGATCAGTTCATAAATACAGACTCTAGCCTGAGCCGTATTGACATGTGCACTTGCTGTGTATAAGTAGCACTGAACAAATCAAAATTCATCTAATTTGCATAATTTCTGCTCGAGAAAAAACCTGTATTATAGGTGATGTATTCCATGTTACTAAACATTCATACAGAAATTTATTCAAATCAGAACTTTCATACAGAAGTTCTGTACAAAAAACTGATTGCACTAATTTTGGTACAAAATGTCCGCCGGCAGCCATCCTGAATTTTGGACCGCATCCCAAAACACTCGTTCTCGTCCCAAGGTGATAACAAAGGTACCCAAGAAGTTTCGTGAAGATCGGTTCATAAATACAACCTCCAGCCCTAGCCGTATTGACATGTGCACTTACAGCGTATAAGTAGTACTGAATAAATCACAATTCATCTAATTTGCATAATTTCTGCACGAGAAAAAAACCCGTATTATATGTGATGTATTCATGTTACTTAACATTCATACAGAAATTTATTCAAATCAGAACTTTCATACATAAGTTCTGCACAAAACAACTGATTGCACTAATTTTGGTATAAAATGGCTGCTGGCGGCCATCTTGAATTTTGGACTGCACCCCAAAACACTCGTTCTCATCCCACAGTGATAACAAAGGTACCCAAGAAGTTTTGTAAAGATCGGTTCATAAATACAGCCTCTAGCCTGAGCCGTATAGAAGTTGTGTACAAAAACTGATTGGACCTAATTTCGGTACAAAATGGGCACTGGCAGCCATCTCAAATTTTGGACCGCACCCAGAAACAGACGTTCTCGACCCAAGGTGATAACAAAGGCACCCAAGAAGTTTCGTGAAGATCGGTTCATAAATACAGACTCTAGCCTGAGTCGTATTGACATGTGCACTTACTGTGTATATGTAGCACTGAATAAATCAAAGTTCATCTAATTTGCATAATTTTTGCACGAGAAAAAACCCATATTTTATGTGATGTATTCCATGTTATCAAACATTCATGCAAAAATTTATTCAAATCAGAACTTTCATACAGAAGTTCTGTACAAAAAACTGATTGCAGTAACTAAAGTACAAAATGGCTGCTGGTGGCCATCTTGAATTTTGGACCGCACCCCAAACCACTCGTTCTCGTCCCACGGTGATAACAAAGGTACTCAAGAAGTTTCATAAAGATCGGTTCATAAATACGACCTCTAGCCGCCCGAGCCGTATTGGCATTTGAACTTACAGTGCTGAAAGTAACACTAAATAAATCAAAGTTAGTGTAATTGGCATAATTTACGCACGATAAAAAAACCCGTATTATATGTGATGTATCCCATGGTACTAAATATTCACACAAAAAAAATTATTCAAATCAGCGCTTTCATATGGAAGTTCTGCGCAAAAATCTGATTGAACCTAAATTTGTACAAAATGGCTGCCAGCGGCCATCTTGAATTTCAGACCGGGCCCCAAAAACACTCGTTCTCGTCCCACGGTGATAACAAAGGTACCCAAGAAGTTTCGTAAAGATCGGTTCATAAATATGGCCTCTAGCCCGAGCCGTATTGGCATTTGCACTTACAGTGCTGAAAGTAACACTAAATAAATCAAAGTTAGTCTAATTTGCATAATTTACGCACGAGAAAAAAGCCCGTATTATATGTGATGTATCCCATGTATAAGAGTCGTAGTAAATTAGACCTCATTGAGGGATTTTTAATACGACTCTTATCCTCATTTCAGAAAAAAGGGATTATCCAGAAGGCACCCCAATTTCGGCACCCCTTTTTAACAATCCCATTTGCGGAATCCATTTTTCTGAAATGAGGATAAGAGTCGTATTAAAAATCCCTCAATGAGGTCTAATTTACTACGACTCTTATCCTCATTTGACAAAAAAGGGATTCCACAAATGGGATTCCTAAAAAAGGGGTGCCGAAATTGGGGTGCCTGGGAATATGGCCATTGGATATAGGCTTTTATTATACACAAGGGAGATAACTCTGCATACAGATTATGGGAAATCAAGCAATCTGATTGGTTAGTTATAATTTATATAAATGATCTAGATAAATGAAACAACAAGAGTACTTGGAATAGGGTCAGAACTACTGCTATTACGTACCATCTTACCAGTAACAGGATGATACAAAGCATTTGGTAGGTTAATATTATCAACGGTTAGGATGGGACCTACAGGGGAATATACCTACCATACTCTGCTGCCGTTCTGTATTACCAGGCATTGACCCCACCCCAGAATACCGCTCAATAATATGAAGCATCTGGTGGATCAGTAGTACCAAGGGCCAGCAAGAGAGACCTACAGGGATATGTACAGCATATGCTATACTACCGTTCTAAACAACCAAGCATTACCCCTACCCCCACAAAATCACTAGGTCTACCATAACGTACTACATATACCAGCCATATAATAAAACAAAGCAATCGGTTGGTTAATAGTACCAAGCACTAACTGGGGTCTATAGGTGTATAAACCGCCCATACTATAGTACCGTTCTAAACTGCCAGGCAGTACCCATATGCCTAGTATTGCATACTTCCTATACCAGTCATAGGATAACATGAAGCATCAGGTGGATTAATAGTACTAAGGGCCAGCAAGAGACCTACAGGGATATGTACAGCCTATATAGTATCCTCAGATAAGTATCCTATAAAAGGTATCCTCGATAGGTATCCTCGATAGGTATCCTCGAATAATACAATACCAGGCCATAGGTATCCTCAAATACTGAAATGAGGCTAAGAGTCGTAGTAAATTATACCTCATTGAGGGAATTTTAATGGTCCTCATAACCTCAAAATTCAATGAGGCTATGAGGCATAATAAATGAGGACTCATTGAGGGCTTTTACATAGCCCTCATGGCCTCATACGACAAAAAGGGATTCCACAGTCACAGTCGTTTTCCAAAATGGGCTTCCATACGATATACCTGTTAAATACTGAAATGAGGCTAAGAGTCGTAGTAAATTATACCTCATTGAGGGATTTTTCAAGGTCATCATAACCTCAAAATTCAATGAGGGTATGAGGGATAATAAATGAGGACTCATTGAGGGCTTTTACATAGTCCCCATGGCCTCATACGACAAAAAAGGGATTCCATTGCCACGGTGTTTCCCCAAAATGGGATTCCATGGGATATGGCCATTGGATATAGGTTTTTATTATACACAAGGGAGATAACTCTGCATACAGATTATGGGAAATCAAGCAATCTGATTGGTTAGTTTTAATTTATATAAATGATCTAGATAAGCTAAATATAGTAATAATAGGCAGAGCTGTTCCAACTGATAGGCTCTTCTACGCTACTGGAGTATACTCCAGAACAAAGGAACATAGTCAGATGGACAAAAACTATTACATATATAGATAGAAGCAGAGAATTCTGAAAGAATTCGAAATAGTAAAAGTTGGGATAGAGTTTGGTGATTTGGAGGGATTGTCGGGTTAATTGTGGTAATTCTACGAATCGGGAAAATACTCTTCTGCAAAGGAACATACCCTCCGAACATACCCCGTCCTATTGCAGAAAAACTGGGTAACATAGCAACCACGTGCTACCATAGAAACCAAGATGGCGGCCTCCAGTATACAAAATGGACCACGGAAACACGTATCATCCTAACAACACGCGGTGCGCATGCGCACTCACACGTATCACAGTGGAGATGACGTCACAAGATGGCTGCTAACGCGGGTTACCATGATAACACAACATGGCGCCACTAGGTCACGTGACATGACGTCACTTCCGGGGTCCCCCACCGGGGTCCCCCACCGGGGTCCCCCAACCTTTACCTGTAGGGGATCATACACTACTACTCACCCCCTTAAGTGCACGTTACAAATATTTTTGTTGCGAATCGGAAATTGCGACGAGATGAGAAAAAAAATATTACCATAACTTTTTTTAGGCGACCATTTTCCAGATTCCTTTAAGACTTAAGCACGTGAAGGACAAAACAGTACTGAATTGGTAACCAGTCAGTAGCGGCTGAAGCTAAATGGAAGTGGGAGAGGGCACAAGTGCCCATGACTATAGATCGACCCCGTGGGAAAAACTAAAATATGGATCCATAAAAATGAATTTATCTTGTTCCCATGCTCTCGGTTCTTAATGAGTGTGGCGGGAGGTGTTAAAAGTGTGTGTGTGTTTGTGTGTGTTTGCGTGTTGGGGAATGACGTTGTTTAACCCTTTACCTAACATAAAAAGCAGACGACACTTGCAAGCAAAATTCTTGAATAACTATTTTTTTTCATTTTTTGTCTCAAAAACATAGGTTATGCCCCCTCTTTAACGTAGGTTATGATCCATCTTTGGAAAGAGCTCGTTCCAAAGAGGGATATCAATCTATGTTTTTGAGACAATAAATGAAAAAAATAATGAAAATTAATTGGCGATTTTTGTGAATAGCGCTGTCCGGTTTTGACCGTTACGTTGGGTAAAGGGTTAATGTGCTATATCTTCAAAACAGCTGACAGTATCCTTTTGTGTCGTCACTGTCGTGTCACATAATATTACACCCCCATATCGTTTGGGATGTATTTATTGCATAAATAAAGTACCTCCTGTACCATAATGGTTTGAGTGAATAAATAGAAATAGAAATATTGATGTACACTGTAAAATCAGTTGGGTTAAAAATTAACCCAAATCAACTGGGTTGAGTGAATATGAACACAACTGTGTTCATATTCATTTTAACTCAATCGATTTTAGAGTGTATATATATGGATTACCTATAGATTAGTGCTGTTATGTGGAAAAGTTGATATGTAAAAAAAATTACCTCCCCCCCACCCCCCCCCCCCAAAAAAAAAAAATACCCCGCAAATGAACAATACCGAATGGCCACTCTTTCTTTCGGTGTGTACGTTTCTTTTTGTTCATGGTTTAGCCTATTTCTTCTACTTAACCCTATACCCAATGTAACCTTCAAACCGACCAGCGCTATTCACAAAATTCACCATTCAATTTTTATTACTTTTTCATTTTTTGTCACAAAAACATAGCTTATGACCTATCATTGGAACAAGCTCAGCGAGCTGGTTCCAATAAGGGGTCATAAGCTATGTTTTTGACGCAAAAAATAAAAAAAATTAGTGCTTCAACAATTTTATTTGCAAGTGTCGTCTGCTTTTCGTGTTAGGTAAAGGGTTAAACAATTTTCAATCTGAAGGTTAGCCTGATGGTTGAACTATTTCTATCCACCTGGATGCGCATGCGCGAAAAACACGAAAAACAATGTTATTTTCTGTTTCCAGTTTACTTTAGCTGTCAATTGGAGAAAGAGGTAACACTTTATTTTTCACCCAAAATTGTTTTTCCATCATGTGGTCAAATTGTCTAGGATATACTCTTTAAAATAAAGTTAAATTCTCACTGGTAGACAAAGTTCTTCATATTTCTATTGATGTTTAAAGTTTCTCTCTATTGATGTTTAAAGTTTCTCTTTTTATCTGTGTATTTCCTTATAAATTAACGAAAAAAGCCTGTCTGGGGTAGCTTTATGGTTAAAAAAAGATATTAACTTCCTATAGCATGATGTATGTGTTCATCATTCCGAAGAAAGCAATCTCCAAATTATTTGATGGTTTAAAAAAAATTTGGTTATGGGTTAGTTTTAATATTTCCATCTTACTTTGAAAAATAGTGGTTTTAACTTAGTGCGAATTCGACAGACTTCAGCCCCTGCAGCGTGTGCTGGAGTAGCACGTGAAAAATAGGGTGGGGTGGGGGGAGGGAGACAACTCCATATTTTTGGCTCAATACTTGAACCGATTGAGGACGGAGTGTACACTAAATTTGTTACATTCGCAGATAATATATTATTACGTGTATCTGTTTGTTGGCACATTATAAAACTCCCTGTGTAATTATGTAGCATGCCTGTAGAATAAAAGTGGCAGAGAGGGGCATGTGTCCCTTGCCCCTTAACCTGTTAGTGCATAGTCTGAGGTGAGAAACCTAGAAAGCAGCAGTTTGTTTCTGGACTTCCCTTTTATCGATTTCACATGTCAGGGTGGCGCGGTAGCTTAGTGGGTACGGCATTGGACGGTTCGCTACCTGCCAGAGGCAAGGCACTTAATCATGATGGCCCCTTGGGGGCACGGTGGCGCTGTGTACTAAGGCTAAGTACTGCACGTCAGTGGTACACTTGCTTTTACTCAATGCTACCCCTGCGTGTACGGAGCTGTTACGTTCAGGTATCTGACAGTTGCTCGCCTCAGCTCGGAGGTCCTCCCCGGATACTCCGGCTTCCTCCAGTAGAACTGTCCGGTGACCCTGTCGAAAGTGTCGTTAAACTCTAATAAATTCTTTTATATATCCCATGGTTAAACATTTATACTCATGTCGTCACAAACTTCACTTTTATATTGTTTGAAAAAAGTTGCCCCAAATCTAATTTTCCTTCAGAACTCATACAATAGGCTGCATTTATTTTGGCAGTGTTGTCCTACCAATGCTGGCTACCTGTACAATGCGGTCGAAACATTGCTATATCATACGCAGCTGTGTTCACTCAGGATCGTAAAAAGTATAATCTGAGGTTTAACGGGTTAAAGAACACGAAGCTTTATTATCATTGAAATAAATTCAGTCAGGGCGGCGGAAGCTCGATAAAAGTGGAGGGGCACAAATTTAAAATGCCACCATGGTTCGACCCAGTCTGAGAAAGGTAACAATCGTATATAGGTAAATATGCCACGACTCGCTGTAGTCTCTCGTTTAGATGAATATGCCTCTGTGTGGTCACTATCCTGTCCGTTTCTTCTACTTCAACCATATTCCAACCCGAAGGCCAGCCTTCGGGTTGGAAGATAGATGAAGTAGAAGAAACGGACCGGAGCGACGAAAGTGGGATTTTGGGGCTAAATATTGTTTGCATTTGCAAATGTTACAGTAATGCCTGAAAATTGACACGTTTGCATGCGCCAATTTTAACTGATTGTGCAACTGCGAAACATATCTGTGGACAAAAAGTGGAGGGGCACGTGCCCCTGTGTCCCCTGGCTCCGCCGCCTCTGAATTCAGTTCATTATAAAACAGACCATGGTCAGGAGTTATCCAAAAAGCAATTCACGTTCACGAAGACTTCCATACTATTGACTAAGGTATTTGAACGCGGGCGAGAGTTACGATCGCTCGCCAAATCTGTACATACCCGAACCAGTCAAATGAGCCATTCTTATATTTCTTGTTTGTTTCTTGCAATGGAGTTGTTTTGGAGGTTGCTATGAATAACTGTTTTGTATTAGTCGGGAAGGAGAATGATTTAACCGGGAACAAACTCCAACAAAAGCGGATTTGGTATCAATCGACGTGGAAATCATCGTTCAATAACATCCAAAATCCATCTTGGGGAATTTTTTTTATCCAAGATGGAAGCCACAACTTGATACTTTGCGTAAAGTAATTCCAACAGCACCACATACCGTCAAAACGTCACAAAATATAATCTGATACGAATAATCTCTGCTAAATAGCTTCTCCGTTTTCTTTGGCATCAAATATGACTACCTAGATCAAAGATTGCCCCCAAACCAGCGGCTAAAATATGAAAAAAAAAATCAGTTTTATTCACGTATGTATTTATTTGACGTTTTTACACAAACAAAATGCCGGATAAATAAACACAATTCGCTTATCGTTCATACCTGGAGTTACTTAACAGATTATTGTCGGATTGGTGTGCAATTTTGTTATCAGGATTGATCGCGGTCGAGATGACACACATAGGAAAAGTTACTGCTACTTCTTATCATTTTAAACATTTATTACAAATCACTGTCATATGATGTTGAGATCGTAGTTGTCACATACTGGGATATTTCTATTATCAAATTATTGGTATCATATGTTCTGCCTTAACGTCGATTCACCCAATGTCATGATCGCCCTCATGAACTACACCTTCTGAATTTTGACAAACATCTTCCTGACAATTTCTACAGGCAGTGAAGCATTTTAGCCCATTCTTTCTACATGATCACAAATTGCTTGCGCATGGGTTCCGTGATGTCTTTTTGAATTTACATCTGACAAATTTAAGAAGCGCATCAGGTGCAACTTCCAGATTTGTCATTATCGTTTCAAGTCTTGTTCCCTGATTCTTCCAACCCCAGTTCTCGGGGTTTAGTGCATCATTCATGATCATTGTCTAATGTTTTCCACACCATTACCTGCAAATGTATCCTCAAATTATGGAAATGAGCAGCCCTTTCAGTGGAGGGTAGTTTCTGTGGGTTGACCGTCATTGTGCTGGACGAAACCATGTTCATGAATTTTGCATATCGCAGTGTGTTAACCCTTTACCTAACCTGAAAAGCAGACGACACTTGCAAAAATAATTCTTGAATAACTAATTTTTTTCATTTTTTGTCTCAAAAACATAGGTTATGACCCCTCGTTGGAACGAGCTCGACGAGCTCGGTTCCAACGAGGGGTCATAACCTATGTTTTTGAGACAAAAAATGAAAAAAATAATGAAAATTAATTGGCGATTTTTGAGAATAGCGCTGGCTGGTTTTGGCCGTTACGTTAGGTAAAGGGTTAAGGTATCTTTGAGTTTCCCTGAATGTAAAACATTCTTTCGTCAGCTTGGCTTATTTGATCCAGGGTGGCGTTTTCGTCACTGAATACCGACGATATATGGCACAGTTCTTCTGATAACCGCATCTTATTCAGAAGATGGGTTTTACCATGCACGTAGGTCGCTGCTGTGGTATGGCAACCACTCCAGGCATGAGCAAAGATAAGTGATGCGGTAATATGTTTTCTTGTCTCAGAACACCACCAGAACAACATTTGAGATTTTCCGGATATGTTTGATGTCTGCTTGCTGACCTTCTGGGCGTCTGACTTGAAATATATATGTCAGCCATATTGTCGCGCCAATGGTACAACAGCAAGACGACCACACCTGTGTCATCAGCAACGACCACAACGTCTCTTCCTCGAGAAGCCAAATCGACAGCATAATAAACTATCTGCGTATCCGCATCACCACTGCAGACGCGAACCGTGTGACCGTCTGACTGAAGGAAATTCTACGAATTGGCCTTCATTCTCAATATCTCATGGTTGTTAAAGACGGCTATGTTTTCTCTCAAGCGGATTTCCACAAATGTCTTTGTGAGGCGTCTACGATACTCATGACCTTTAGTAGACCGAATCTCTTGGTAACCATCAAGTATGATACAGGTCAACCCTTACTTGACTCCCTTGTAGGCAACATACTACCCAATAACATCTGCGTAACAACAATTTTTCTTCCATTTAACCCTATGAAGAAGGGTTCCCTCGTCGAGAACGTCGACAGCAGCATCTCGAGGGTTTGAGAGAGCCAATTTATCTTTCAGCGCTTTAGCAAGCTGTGCTTTCGTACTTTTTCGCATTAATGTGTCTTCGAATAGTGCTGCAGGGGTGGTTGTCAGCTCGTATTAGAAAAACTTGGCCATGTCAGCTTCCCGTTGGGTAACAACGATCGGTCGAGAGAACAGCAAGCTTGGGTCGACGAACTATGATACCAGGGAGCAAGCTGTCTAACCTCCTGCACACTGATGTCAAAATATCTAAATTTTAGACAGAAAAAATTTCCCATAATGTAACTAGAAATTTAACCAATTCAATCTCGTTTGACAGAGCTCATTGAGCTCTGTCAAACGAGATTGAATTGGGTAAATTTCTAGATGCATTATGGGAAAAAACAGCTTCCTGAAATTTTGGTATTTTGACATCAGAGTGAAGGGTGCTAAGCATATTATCTGGTCACTGTGTTTTATTGACGCCATAGTAAAGGTTTCGTCGCTCAGTTTCTTGTGAATCGGCTCCCCTGTTGACTCTGCTTATTCATTTTGTCTTTATCGACAGCAGTGAGAGGACAGAGAGCGGAGTTTACGTCCAGCCAAGTCGAACAGCTCATATTGATCGAACCAACTCACAAACTTCTGGAAGTCTTCATAATCCCGTTTGGCTATAGACGCGCCCAATTCCGGATGATGGTCACTCGTTCTGTGCATGTCTGTCAGCGATCGTAATCGAGGAACTGGACACAAAAATAATTTCTCAGGTCCCTCAAATATGTTTCGGTGTAGTTATCTCCGTTGTGTGTTAAGTTGTATATGTGACAATAGGCTGCTGTTTATTTATATATTGGGGTTTAACGACACTTTCGATGTCCAGTGACACCTCTTGTCGGACAGTTTTACGAGTGGAGGAAGCCGGAGAGAATCGCCGAATAACGGCTAGCAACTGCCAGACTCCCCAATGTACTAAAACCACACAAGCAAGGTTAACATTGGTTGAAGACATGTGCACCATCGACGTACAGTGCGCCGTAGTACATAGAGCCCCCGTCTTTCCCAAGGACACAACACAGTGTGTCCTGGTGGGGATCGAACCGTGGACCTTTCGGTTTGAAGTAAAATGCGGCTATTAAAATAAATGTCTAATTTTAAGCAAAAATACCAACCCCACTTTGGGTATAGCTACCAAAACCTTTACCCACAGCGGATTTTGGATATGTTATTCTACGATAATTCCGCGTCGATTGATACAAATTTTCTTTTGTTATAATTTGTTCCCGGTTCAGGCACAAATTCGGTTTCTCTTTCCCGACTATATATAATCTTGTCAATTTCTTGAAATCAGTAGTTTGGCTACCGACTTTGAGCTGGAGTACGGCAGGTTTCCGTCGTTAAATGTAAATAAATGTTTAAAGTTGGCAAGCGCTTTTAGTGAACTAATTTTCCCACAGTTATACGCTTTATTACAATACTATGTCAAATTTGTGTAACTTTTCTCAAAATTTCAAGATCGTTTCTCAAAACTGCGGGATACTATAATAATATTTCTACTATCTTTTCTCAAAATTTTGAATATTTATCACATGAAATTCAAAATGAAAAAATATATAGAAATAAAGAGATCTACTCCGGTAGGAAATCATTAAAATTTTGATTCAGCAGCTACATCTGATATCGAAAACTTAGCCCTTTGAACTCGAAAGGCCGTTTTCCCGTCCAGGATCGTGATACGACCCGAATTCATAAAGTAAATAGTTACTCACTGAATTTGTGTGGTGAGCTACAGAGCTAGTCGATATATTGCCATAGTGCAGAAATATGTGACCTTAAACACTGATAAATAAATAAATAAATAAATAAATAAATAAATAAATAAATAAATAAATATGTTCAGCCCAAATGCTGCACGTTGAAAATATTTATTGGCTTTTCCCAGGTAACGAATACAGACTGTACCAGAAGATAACAAGTTCAAGCTGACGCAAATCGTGGACTAGTGGAGAAGGCGAGATAACTCTATCGCTTGCGTACTTCTACATTTAACTCTTTGAAAACGGCAGTCGAGTTTTCTTGCCTGTAATGTAATACGGCAGGTAATCTGTGACGGTTCGGCTATCTTTGGTCTGGGATAGAACTAAACACTGAGCAGGAGCTTCTAGTCAAGTGTCGTCTGCCTGAATAGGCAGACGACACTTGACTAGAAGCACCTGCTTCACTAAGTTTTTCGCGGTATGTCATGTTCAATAAATTCATTCTGGTCCCCCGGCTTCAAGGAGTTAATTGATACTCAATGTCCGGAAACTCGCAGACTGGTTTAAATTTGAAACGAACAGAAAAAGTAGGTTCTGGCGGTTTATAGAATTAGGGTTGTATTGTTAGTTACACAGTTTTTAGTGATTTAATGTGGTATATACGGTCTCAGTTAATTTCATATTTGGACGCAGGAATGCTCTCATCCAATAAATACTAAATTCAGCCACGAACAAACTGTCACTGTCTAGCGTATATATCTTCTACCAAATCATTATAACGAGTTCTTAAGTTTTATAACAACTTTTTCCACACTCGTCAGTAAGTCATTGTTGTCGCTTGGCGTAACTTTTGGGTAAATTAGCTCAATAAAAGAGCTTTCCGACTTGACACATTTTTATGAACATTCAATGGCGGTAACCGACCGTATTTCTATTCTAGTCGGTAACCAGACCACCATCTTCAGGAAAATAATACTTTATTTACAAAACAGTTAGTTGTAATAACGGATACTGATAAGCAATAATTAAACTTTTTTTCAAATAGAAGATTTATCAAGCAGCGTCTAACGGTTATACCAATGAAAAATAAGCGATTATCAGCTTATGCATAAACTCTCTAACACATCCGACACTACACGACAAACTATAATTACAGTCTAATCTTCATAAGGATTAGTACATGAGTTCTCATTCTGTAATTTTAACCCTTTACCTAACACGAAAAGCAGACGACACCTGCAAATAAAATTCTCGAATAACTATTTTTTTTTTTTACTTTTGCGTCGAAACCATAGATTATGACCCCTCATTGGAACGACCTCAACGAGCTCGTTCCAGTGAGGAGTCATGAGGTATGGTTTTGAGACAAAAAATGAAAAAAATAATGAAAATTGCATGGTGATTTTTTTGTGAATAGCGCTGGCCGGTTTAGGCCATTACGTTGGGTAAAGGGTTAAAATACGTCGTGGAATAGTTGTCCTCCGGAATTTATCTAGAAAAAAAACAGCTTTTAACATTATAACGAACTACAGTAACATTCCACACATCAAAGATACGCTCCCATACTGCCCTAGCCAATTCGCTATAACAAGTTCCTTAAGTCATCAATTCGCTAATTCGTTAACACGAAAGTAATTACATCGAGTTTAGTCGCGTAGACAGGATTGTATAATGGGTGGTCTGGCCATTTTCTCTTTTTTTTTGGGGGGGGGGGGGGCATGATATTTGGAACGCCGTTATGAGAGGAGTGGAGGCCTACCCTATTCTTAACTAGGACCCTCTGGTTGTTACCCCCTCCCCTGCTTGCCTTTAAGGGAAGTGGGGGAATATGGTAATAGCCATAGCGTCTTAGTTTGGACTAGGCCTCCCTTCCCAAGAACATTTTGAAAATGTAAGTACTCTAAGAGCGAATCTTGCGTATTTATAGTGTGTAGCTATATTGGAGACCATTTTAGAGCTCTGTTTGTTATCTGAAAGTTGCACTGGTCCAAGGTTTTGAGGGTAGCGAAAATTTTAGAGGACCATTGATCGAATTACCTAAACTTTTGTGGCGACTTACGTAACGCAGGTTATAACAAGTTTCTGTAGCCATTATGAGTCATTATAACTTGTTACAACGCATTATGAAAGTCATTATGAAGCTCGAGCAATGTTGACCATTATAACAGGTTGCCCGAGTAGTTATACTATATACTGAGTTATAGTGGTGTCAAAAGAGTGAGAAAGGTCGTGATAATGAATTACTCAGTTACATCAACAGGTTGGTACAATGAATTATATAAGTAATTATGTTGTGTTACCAAATTGTTTTATCATGCGAGCTAACCCTTCTTCCAGTTATTAATGCCATTCATTAAAATGGTAATGCATGGCCCACCAAGCGCTTGAGAATAATTATAGACTCAGACTCGAGGGACGAGGAATGCTGAATATTTGTTGTCTGTGACATTAGCTGATATTTACTTGAAAACTGTCCATCAAATTTGTGTCATTAAATACTTCGCAGCCTATTCTTCGTTGGGGACAATTTCCTGGCACGGAGACTACGGACAAACAATACATCTTAACCCTTTGCCCACTGATGTCAAAATATCAATATTTGAAAATATAAATTTTCCCATAATGATCCTCCGAATTTAACCAATTCAGTCTTGTTTGACAGAGCTCATTGAGCTCTGTCAAACAAGACTCAATTGGTTAAATTCCCAGATGCATTATGGGAAAAATTTGCTTCTTAAAAAATTTATATTTTGGCATCAGTCTGCAGAGGGTTAAGTTATAACTTAATCGCACACCTTATGGAAGCCGCTACTTGTTTCTTGTTCCATTTCAGTGTCTTTTGTGGGTTTTGAGGATAATATAATATACGATTCCAAAAAGTAGGGGATATCCAAACTGATGTTGATATTCTCGGGAAATGGTATTGTTTACGCGTGATTGGGCACATCAATGTGTTACCAAGTTTAGTGTGGATCATGAATGTCACCGGCCCACGAAAACTTCGTCAGGTTTTTCGCACGAGCGCCGCGTTAAAGTCTGTGGGGTACATTTTGAAATTTTCAATTGTACTGGACCTGACTGGACGGGCTTTTTTTGGAGGTCTGATCGTTCTTTTCTTGGTATAAACTCGTTCATCAATAGTTTTTGGTCGAAACGTAACTTTTGAGGTATGCGAAGATTGACACGTGACGACCGTTTACGTGCCAATGGCATGTTGGAAGCTGGCAACAGACAGACTGCAATGGCTCAAATTCTCAACGTTACTCAATCGGTGATTAAAAGGTTGTGGTCACGCTACCGTCAGACAGGCTACAGCCGTCGGTCAGGTCGTCCAAGGGCGACAACTGCTAACCAGGATCGTTTCGTCCGAACCACAGCATTTCGTAACCGTCATCAAAGTGCCTCAGAAATTGGACAGCAGTTGCACCGAGCGACAGATGTGCAAGTCAATGGCTAGACTATCCGAAATTGCCTACACAGCTGGAATTTGTACACTCGATGACCTCAAATAATTCCACGTTCGACTGAACGTCACATCGCAGCAAGGCGTAATTGGCGTGGAGCACGACAGCGCTGGGACAATCGTCGGTGGAGCAACGTCATGATTTTCAATATTCGAGGTTCACTCTCGATTTCCACGACAGGCGAAACAGCGCGTGGCGGCGGCGGAACGATCGATACCACGAAGTAACCGTAAGGCAGCACGATCGTTTTAGTGGTGGATCGGTTATGGTGTGGGGAGGCATAACCATGACAAGCAGAGCAGCATTACAAGTCATCCAAGGGCGTGTCACAGGGCAGTACTACAGTGACAATATGTGTTAGCAGCTGGTGTGCCATTGCGCGACGTCACGGACGTCGATTCATTTTCCAAGAGCACACAAGGCCCGTATCGCTACAAAGTTCCTCCAGGAGGAGAACATCACTACACTGCCTTGACCAGCACTAAGTCCAGACCTTTCACCAATCGAGCACGTCTGGGATATGCTTGGCAGGCGTCTACGACAACGCCAACAGTCCCTTACCAGTGCCCAGGAACTCGCCGCTGCACTGCAGGAAGGATGGAATAACATCAGTCAAGCTGATATTGGATGTTTGGTGAGGAGTATGCCACGTCAAATCCGCGCTTGTCTCGCGAACCGAGGAGGATTTACAAGGTATTGAGGTCTTGGACTGAATGTGGTAAATTCTCTGACTGACCGTCCATGTTTTATGCAGCTCAGCGAGTGGAATATGCGCTTGTCAGACACCAACTGTCGCTAAAATCATTCACCAGATCTCACAGTGCAATGCCTCAACTGTCTTTTTGATGAAAATATAAATATATTTCCTCATATATCCGGGGGGGGGGGGGGGTGGGGGGGGGGGGGTCAGGCAAAAAATTACGGATACAAGGTGGAAATTTTTACATTTTCAATTTTTGGGACCCACCACCCCCGGAATGCAAATTTTTGCCAGTCATGTCTTGGACACCCACCCTCCCGCACAGTTTTTCCTCAAAGACAATTGGGGACCTACCCCCAATTTATAAAATCTGTTTTACGAAGTATTCAAATTACCTAAATAAAAAAAAAATAAATAAATACTTTTCCCAAACATGAAAGGTGCCGCAAACCAACTTGTCCGATATCCCAGCCCTGCTCTTGGGCATCCAAGGCATCCCTAGCCACAGATGGCCCCAAAGCAATCTCTCTGCATATAAAGCCACAATGGAAATGCAGCATCAGTTCCCCAGGTAACCACTGGAACCCGATCCACCAACTGAATTGCAGATATACACCCATTCATGTTCCAAGCAACACAACCCTTACCCCGATGTACAACATGTCAATGCTGTTCAGACACCAGTCGAATCCCACAACCAAAAAGCCCTGCCCAAAATTTATTGTTCCCACCTAGATATCTTCAACTGTCCACAAGAAATAGTTGTTTTTCATTTCATTATTTTTAGGTTAAATATTTAGTTTGTACAGCTGGTCTGAGAGAGACCTAATACTGAAGTTCTTTGACCCATGCCAGGGTGGCTTATCTGAGATGAATCGCCTCTTATTTATTGTTTTACGTTAGTGTCACTAGAATCATATTTACCTTAAAATTATACACGTTTTCCACAATCAAGATTTTTATTCCATCAATCTTTTCAATTATTCCATACATGGAAGCACACTAGACCAATGGCATGAGGCACCCTGAGGCTTACAGAAGAATCAAATAATAGGAGCTACAAAGCACTAATAAGAGGCAGACTGCCTTAGTAGAAATATAAAGGAGTGAAAATCATGATCAAATAGCTGGGAATCACTTTTTTGTTTTGCAAATTTTTGCCAGACCCAGAACAGGATCCACCCCCTAATGAAGTGTAAAACATGGGGGAAAAATTCTAACATGGAGCCCCCAACACATTATGAATGCTCTATTCTGTTCTAAGTTATGAATCTAAGCACTTGAATTCACTTTGGTTGTAATTACTTGTCTGTAAAATGATATTTGGCAAAAAATTGCATGACACCGGCAAAAACTGCACTTTGGGGCTCGGACCCACCCACCCACCCGGACCTTGTATCCTGGCATTGTTTGCGACCCCCCCTGATATATCTCACTTTTATTAAATATCCCCTACTTGTTTTGAATAGTATAAATAGAATCTTCAACTCGTCCCCGTTTTATATTGAAATTCACAAAATTCGTCCAGTAAATTAGGTCTAAGCTCGGTCCATACTTAATTTATTGAACTTGTTTTGTATACTTCGATATAAGCTGGGCGCTTGTTTGGGATCCTCTATTTAATCCATAACGAGGGTAATTATAATGGACCACTGACTATTTATGGCCAATTATTATGGTGCTATAATTACTTACTGAGTTAATACAAAATGTACATTATTACAACTATTACTTTTCCTCCAGTTCCATATTTACAAATCGGTACGGTACACGTGTTTCATACGGATTTCCACTGACAGACTATATTGCCGCGTGACGCAATAGGTTCACCGGGTCTACACGCGGTCCATTTTCGTAATCGGCCAATCGAAACGTCGCATACTGATCTTCATCAATTCGGAAGCTGCGGTGACAGCCGACAGATCGAATGTCAATTGGAAAACTATTTTGTTCAAATTCGCCAAAATTAACGAAATTAAACGTATTCTACAGATGGATAGTGATTTTATAACACTAAAGTTTTTTTTTTACGCGAATCTCTCTCAGATAACGGCAGGTAATTTCTTAAAAATACGAATGAATTACCTATTTGGATACAATTCCCCTTTGTATTTTTAGGTCTACATGTCGATCTGTCACCTGTGTTTACCAATCACAGCTTACTTTAGTTTTTGTTTTTATTTCAAGCAGACGACAGAACCTTACGGCGGCGTAGAAGCGACATGTGATGTTTAGTTACTAAATTGAATATTCAATTTACTAAATTGAATATTCAATTTACTAAATTGAAAAAACAGTCTTGTAATAAATTGAATAAACAGTCTCGTAATAAATTGAAAAAACAGTCTTGTAATAAATTGAATATTCAATTTGCTAAATTGAAAAAACAATCTTGTAATTAATTGAATAAACAGTCTTGTAATAAATTGAATATTCGATTTACTAAATTGTATATACAATTTAGTAACTTGAATAAAAGGTCTTGTAATAAATTGAATAAACAGTCTCGTAATAAATTGAAAAAACAGTCTTGTAATAAATTGAATATTCAATTTAGTAAATTGAAAAAACAGTCTTGTAATAAATTGAATAAGCAGTTTCCTAATAAATTGCATAAACAGTCTTGTAATAAATTAAATATTCAATTTACTAAATTGAATATTCAATTTACTAAATTGAAAAAACAGTCTTGTAATAAATTGAATAAACAGTCTCGTAATAAATTGAATAATCAGTCTTGTAATAAATTGAATATTCAATTTAGTAAATTGAATATTCAATTTAGTAACTAAACATCACATGTCGCTTCTACGCCGCCGTAAAACCTGAAGTTTGAAATTTTCTGTGTGTGATGTTTGAAAATTTAAATTAACCCAACGCAGACGATATCTAAAATTTATTATTTTAAAAATCTTTTTTTCAAAAACTTTCAACAAAACCATATCATGTGACTCCTCGTTGGAACAAGCTCGACGAGCTCGTTCCAACGAGGGGGCACATGGTATGGTTTTGTTGCAAATGTTTGAAAAATAATATTTTTTCAACTGCTGAATTTGCATATTACGCGGGAGGATGCGGCCGATTCGTTGGGTAAAGGGTTAATGGATTCTATGCCATAGAGGCGTGCAATAAGCACACAAAATCACGATTTGTTGATGCGTTCGTTAATTCGGCACTCATTCAGTCGCGGGAGGATAGAACGAGTGGCTACGCCTCTCGTTCTATCCTTCCGCGCTGGCACTCGTGCTGTATTGATGAAGACATTCACATATCTTAATGTTCTGCGTATTTATCGACCCGTATACCACATGGCATTACGAGTTGGGAAAGTTGTTTTGACAAGCTGCTAAGTCTTGATGAGTTAGCTGAGTGGCTTTGTATGCCATTATAATGAGTTGGTAGCGTTTTGATGAGTCCTGCAAGTAGTTTATGACGAGCAACTTAGACGAAGTCTTTTTTTATAAATTACTAAGTCGTTATAGCGAGTTGTGTATAAGTCACTGCAGTGAGTTTTCAAGTCATTAAAGCAATTAGTAAGTCAGCTCAAAGAGTTCTATAAGTCGTAAAAAAATGAGTTACAAAGTTGTTATGACGAATTAGCTTAGTCGTTATGACCAGTTAGTTAGTCGTTATAAGGCCCCCCAAAACACTTAAACCCTTAAAAAATGTTTTCATGTGCATCTCTCACCCATTAATCTTTACCCAACGCAACGGCCAAACAACGGTCAGCAGTAGGTAATATTGGCGGATTCTAGACCACTTTTCCAAAAAACTGTACACGTACACGTACATGTACGTGTACTGCCATAGGGGTTCAGTGTTAAATCGTGTACATAGTGCAAAAATGGCAAAAATGTCGTTTTTTCATGGTGGTCCAGAATCCGCAATTGTTTTTGAGGCTCTCGGATCGCACTTTTAACCGTTCAAACAGCCGTTAGCGAACGAGTACATTCGACACGCCGCTCGAAAGTGAAAAAATGTATGAAATTTGAAGAAAATGTAAATTTAAAAATTTTTGTCGACGTTCCCATCTTGGATCAGACCTTCGATCTATCGTTGGTGAACGCAAGCAAAAACGTTTTGCGGCTTCTAGACCAGCATAAAAATGTGGTTTGTGGCTTCTGGACCACCAACGTTCGTCAACGGCTGTTTGAACGGTCTAGGGTGCGATCCGATCGGTGAAACGATTTGCGGATTCTAGACCAGGAAAAATCGATCTCAAAAACCTTTTCTCGACGTTCACCAACGGTGAAAAGTGAGTGTAAAGTGTAGTCACTCATCAGTATTTTTTGAAAAAAAATTTAAAACCGATTTCGGCCTCCGGTACATCGAAAAAGTCGTTTTGCGGTTTCTGGACCACCACTGCATTCGCGATCGCGTTTCGGACGATATAGGGTGTGATCCGATTGGTGAAAATGATTTGCCGATTCACCTCGCCAGTTTTGAGGTGAATCGTGATAGAATCGGTTTTGTCGAGAGGAAATAAAAAAAAGCGATTGATATATATAGGAGAGAAAAAAAATATAAATAAATAGTTATTTAAAAAAATAAATATCAAAAAATAAATATCGATTCGAAATAGATAATAAAATATACGTAAATCATGAACGATTCCCAGATTTTGAGAGCAAGGTTTCTTTTAAAAATGCTGATGAGAGCCTACGCATTCTGTGTGAATGAAGAACTAGGTCGCCTCTTGTTAGAATGATGCGTCGGGTGTCGGGATCATCTAGACTTCGATCACAAGGATCATTCGTGTCTGACGATGGGAAGGGAAGATATGGTCGTCAAGTATTTCGAACCGGCATTCGAATGCATTCAAATCGATGACGTGATCAAGTTTTGGAAGAGATTAGTCTTCTGTAGTGGGCGAGATAAGCCCACAAATTCGGAAGAAATGAAATTGGCACGTAGAAGTCTGACTTTAGAAGACAAGGGATGCATCATGAAATTATTGCTGGAGGAAGCATACGTCTAAGTTTTCTCGTTGATATAAATAAGGGAGAACAGAAAATAAAAATAAATACACACATAAATTTTTTATCTAATATTAGAAAGAAAAAAACAAAAAAATGAGAACCAGAAATAAATTGTATCCGAAGTTAGATGACGACGGGGATGAGAAGCCAAACGGCGTTTTGCCAACGGCGCCGTCGCTAGAAGAGAAAGAAAGAGGAGAGAGGTATCACATCGATCAAATCAGTAGAATACAATTGTATCTGACTCAAGAGAGAGATTCTCATCGTTCTCTCAAGAAGAAGTATTCACATCTCTTGAAATTCGTCAACACAGTCAACACGACTCATCACGATTTCCATGGGTTTACACGCGGCCGGCATCAGATTGCTGTCGACCGCAGTCGGTATTCCAATTGTGTTGACCATAGAAGGAGTGACTCTCACCGCCAGATTGTTTAGCACGCTCGAAAACTTTTTTGAGTAGGAAATTATATCTGAAGGCTGGGAAACACGAAAAGATTTGCGTCTTGGCCGACTCCAAGATCGACACGATATCCGAAATGATCTCAATGGCATTGAATGATGGTAGGATATCGGACGGAGAATACTTTACGATATTGGGCGAGAAAACGAAATACGATGCTATGAAAGAAGCTGTGAGAATCAAGACTCGTCAGATCATCAAGGAAGAGATGAAGGATTCTCTCGTGGCAAAGGGGAGGAAAGAGGCCAGGGAGGAATTTGGTAAGTTGAAAGAACTCAAGAGCAGCGATTAAAAAAAAAAATATATATATAATAAGAACAGAATTTTTAAAAAAGAAAATATTAAATTTATATATAAAATAAAAAATAAATACGAAATTAATTTAAATATCTCTCAAAAATGTATTGCGTAAAGTGTAAGAGAGTTACAGAGACAGGTAATTCTCGAGAAGTACGAACTAAAAATGACATACAGATGCTTCGCGGAATTTGCAACGTGTGTGGTTCGATCAAGACTCAATTGATCAAAAAAAAACAAAAAACCATGAGCAAAGGTAAAGGCATCGTGAATAAAATGATCAATAATCTACCTTTCGAAATGCATCTGCCTGGTCACAGTTTCACGGGACCTGGAACGAAATTGAACAAGAGACTCAACGCCGATCTGACTCCTAAATCTTGGAGCAAACCCATGAATAGGGTGGATGCGGCCACGTATGATCACGATCTGTGCTACACTGGACATCCGACACCAAGACTCACAACGACGTCTGCGATAAAAACATGTTGGCAAAATTAAGAGGTTTTTTGAATCCGACCAGGAGAGAGAAGATAGAACATTCGCTGGTCGGTAATCTGATCAGTGCGAAACGTCGATTTGGATGGGGCGTTCAAAAAAAAGTGCACTGGAAAAGAAGAAGAAACGATTATTGACGAGCGAATTGGCGGAGGAGTTACACAAACCCATCGTGCGTAAATTTCGAAAGAGAAGGGTGTTCGTGAAGGGTCTGGATGACATTTGGTCCGCCAACTTGGTTGACATGAGATCGTTTTCGAGGTGGAACGAGGGCGTCAAATATCTATTGATGGTCATCGACATTTTTTCCAAATACAGTTGGATCAGAGCTTTGAAGAATAAATCGGGACCTTGCGTCGCCGAGGCTCTGAAGAGCGTGTTCGACTCGTCTTCTCGAAAACTGTATAAATTGTGGGTGGACAAGGGAAAGGAATTCTACAACAAGCACGTTCATCGATTAGTCAACCTCTACTCGATCGAAAACAAAGAGAAAGCTAGCATAGTGGAACGTTGGAATCGAACGATGAAGGAAAAGATGTACAGATACTTCATGGCGAATTCGACTAAGAAATACATATATGCTCTGAATGGTCTGATCAAAGATTACAACAACATGCGACACAGATTGATCAAGATGACTCCTGCGGAAGCTAGCGATCCTCGAAACGAAAAACGGGTCTATGCGAATCTATATCCCGAGAGATCTAAGATCAGGAAGAAGTCTAGAATGCCAAAATTTGCGTTTGGCTATCGAGTGAGAATCTACGCTTATAAAAAGCACTTTGAAAAAGGTTACACTCGTTGATGGACCTCGGAAATCTTCGTGATAATCAGAATATTTCACACCGATCCGGTGACTTACGAAATCGAAGCTTTGGATGGCGAAGAGATCATCAGAAAGTTTTACGAACAACAATTGCAGAAGACAAAGTTTTAATAAAGAAAACAAATTTTTTTTTATTTACTCTCTTTAACATTTTCTTGTTTATATATATATAAGAGAGAAAAAATAATAATAATAAAAAATAATTAAAACTATTTTTAGATAAAAAAGCAAGCTAATTAATAACAAAAAAACAAAAAACCCTTCGAAAATGGCAAATATACTAGATATCGCACAAAGCATAGTGAAAGATGAAAGTATTCAAGAATACGAGGTTCACGAATACGAACCGATAACCGGAACGAGTTTGAACAATGCGGGAGAGATAAGAATCAATGTCAAAACCCAAGATCTATTCGTTCATCCTAGCGAGAGTTACATAGTGGTGCAGGGACGTCTCACCAAGGAAGATGGGACCGAATACGCCGACGACAACACGGTTACTCTAGCCAATAATGGCATCATGCATCTATTCAGTAATATAAAATACCTGCTATCCGAGAGACAGAATCTGTGTTTCATCCCGGTCAGGCCACCACGATGTTCGGACTCTTGACGTATCCGGATGATTTTTCGAAATCCAGAGGACTTAATCAGTTGTGGATGAAAGACACCGTTGGCCCTGCTAGCGCCGGCGTGATATTCGACTATGTCGAAGACGTCCAGACCTAAAGGAACGTTTTCATTCAGGATACCTTTGAAACACATCTTCGGATTCGCAGACGATTACAACAAGATCATGTATGGATTCAAACACAATCTGACGTTGATTCAAAAAGGAAATGACGACGCAATAGTGAGACTCTCCGCAACCGATGCGGGTAAGATAACTCTACACAAGATATCATGGTTTGTTCCACACGTGCAACCTTGGATCGTAGAAAAAACATGTCTCTACAAGATCATAGAATCCAAGAGTAAATTACCTGTGGGATTTAGAATGAGGCAGTGTGACATGGCTAGCATTCCACTCTCCATGAATCACTTCAATTGGAGATTGACCGTGAAATCCGCTTCCGAGAGACCGCGTTTCATCGTGGTCGCATTTCAGATCGATAGGGACGGGTCTCAGGAAAAGAATGCATCACTATTCGATCACTGCAATTTGAGAAACATGCAAGTGTTTCTGAACACCATGAGATATCCAGCAATCGATTACAATGCGTCGTTTGACAAGAACGATTTCTGCAGACTGTATGGTGACGCCGAGGATTTTAGAAAGAAGTATTATGGTCTAGATGAATTGATGAGCAACCCTAATATATCTCCCGGTGAATACAAGTCGATGTATCCCATGTTCGTATTCGATGTTAGTAAACAGAGCGAACGACTCAAGAGTAGCGTCTTAGACATTCAAATTAAGATGCAATTTGATAGGAACATGCCGAGAAAAACCGAAGCCTTGTACTGTCAGACAGAGAATTACAATGGATGGAAATAAGATGTCAATCATTCGATGAGAGACGTGTGTGTGAAAAAAAAATAAAAAAATAAAAAAGTAATGAGTAATTATTAAAAAAAAACAAAAAAAACAAAAAAAAACAGTAAAAGTAATGAGATCTAGAGAGATTGAACATCTTTCTAAATCTCATTACTTTTTTTTTGTTTTTAATAATCACTCATTATTTTTTAATTAATTATTTCCACGCGTTCACTGTTTGTTCAAAGGATCGAATTCGATCAGTAGGCTCACCACGGAAGTGGTGGCTTCGGGATTATTGGTTTTCATAATGAAATTAATCCTGTCTCCGGCGTTCACTTTGACAGGTGTGCCGAACGTGCTAACATTCGCGTGTTGATTCTCAGTCTTTTCGACGCTGTATCTCTTATCGCTCTCTACTCCGTTCACCGTGAGATTGACGACCGCTCTGTTATTCAAATCCGGGGAAGCCAGACCCATTCGTATGATTTCACCTCCCAACGGCATGGGATATCCCACCTGACCATGTTGCGATCCGCTACCTCCATTTCCAAAAGACCACTCGGCTTTTCCCTCCTCTAAAGTGACGGCCTCCTCGGCCCACACAGTGATCAATTGCCTGGCGTATTTGACTTTCTCCACCACCGAAATCAGGGTGCAGGCATCCGACATGTGCACGGGATCCAGTAGATTCGTGAGCGCGTGTCTGCTCATGTCTAGTTTACCTTCCATGATGTCGCTCTTTCTCCAGACTGAGTTGTCGTCCACGTACTTCCTGCTGACTGCACTGGAATCGAATTCGGGATCGTGATCGAGACCGAATAAATTGTGACTGTTCATGTTGAGGCCACCCTCCATGGTTCCGCCAGATTGTTTGTTCAGGTAGAGATCATCCACTTGTGATTCTACGTATTCTTGAGATCGTATCATGGCGGAATCCACATAGCCCTGGTTGGAGTCTACATCCGCGTCATCGACCTTCGACAGACAATATCTTGTTGAATCCCGCATTCAGATCCGATTTCATTTCTCATCTGTCAGACTTTCTCTGTTCCAGATCTACGTAGTGTTTGGTTGCCACGTCCTTGGGATTCGTGGGAGTGGCCACGTTCGTTATCTTGTTAGAATTGGCATTCAATTCCGAGTGCATCGTTTTCTGAACATATCTACTTCTGAGATGTTCGCTGAATTGCGCGTGAGAGTCGTCCTCGTATTTCTTGGTTGCAGCATCGGTGGAATCTATGGGATTCGCGACGTTCGCCAAACATTTGGATTTCAGATCGAGATCATCGGCCATGGCTTTATCCACGTAATTATCTAGCATGATTCGTTCGAAATCTGCATTCCCCCTGTCAACGTATTTTTTAGTCGCCGCATCTTGGAAGATTGTAGAGCTTCTTATCATTCATGCTCAAAGGTTCCTCTCGAGGTTCGTATCTCCGAACGTAACGTTCGTCCAAGTTGGCAACGTCATAACCATCGCCGACTTTGAGCATCTTCCTCTTCTTTTTGGGTCGACTTTCGTTGTCACTTCTACCAAATTTATCGACTGGCATGTTGTTTTGAGTTTTTTTTGGTTTTAAAAATATATTTCAAACGCAGTTTATTAAAAATGAATTATTTCACTTATTTTTTATTTTTCGTTTTTATTCGATTACATTTTTTAAAATAATTTTTTTACCTTTATATATACTATAAAAAAATCTCTCTCTAATGTAAATCATTGGAAATGTCTTGAAACCGATCTCCTTCTGACCATCTCTTGAGAATGTAGAGACATAGGTGACTGCAAAACACTTGATCTGGCGATTGCACTCGTTCCGTGTTGTAACGAATCATCAATTCGTTGAAATAGTTCTTTATTTCTTTCGGCAGCGAGATTCCATAGCTGTCAAAATAATAATTCTTCTTCTTCCCGTTCTTGAACCACGCTACCCAGTGAGTGCCTTCACCCGATAAATTGTCTAGATTTAAAATTCCACATTCCAATTGTCGAGGTCTTCTCTTCGGCAAGGCATCTCTGGAAAACACGCCAAGAAAATCTTTGATTTTCAAATCCTTCACCGCATTCAACAGATCGATGTTGGATAGGGGTTCGTTAGGTAAGATGACACCTTCTACTGATATCTCTGTTTTCTTATTCATAAATGTGTATATTTTTTTTTATTTATTTATTTTATTATAATTCACTAAAATGACGTTATTTTTTTATATTTTTTTTCTTTTTCTTTTTTAAACTAACTCTGTCGATATCTCTATCGATTTCCATAATCTTGAATCCATCTAATTCCTCTTGATTTTCTGGAATCCTATCATCCTTAATCATATCTGGAATCCTATCGTCCATAATTATATCCAAAGTCCAATGTCCGAGTGCCAAAGTGCTTATTTTACCATCTAACATGAATCTCTTATCGTCGTTGGCCGTCAGCAAAATCTTGTTGACTATTTCGGTATACAAGTCGTGATTTTCGCTTCGAATCAATTTCATAGCCTTATACACTGGACCACTTCCTAACAGACAATCTTTATACTCTCGGAAAGAGATGTTTTTCTTCACCACGCATGCTTTAACCCCTTTGCACTTCTTGGTCTCTTCATCTTCTAGATGATAAGCATACAGTTTGGGTCTCAAACCTATGAATTCGACGATTTGTTTACCGCCGCTCTCGTCCTTAAATTTACCCAACACCTTCTTGTTGTTGTTCAATTGAATGTTGGACGGGTGATCGACGGGATAATTGCTCGTGTTGAACCATGCAGTCACGTCCGGAGATATATCTTGATAGACGTCTTTCGTCTCTATCTCATAAACTAAACTGTCTGTGTCGGTGAACAGTAGTTTGGCTTTATCACCAAATTTCCATTTGAGATAATCATAGTGAAACTCGTACATCAATCGCTTGCTGATATCTAAGATGATCGGCCCGAGATAATAGGGTTTGTCAAACTTCAGGTGCGTCTTTTGCATGTGAATGGCCACTAGATTTTTGTCAAATATGGTTCGGTGTCTGTAATTGGGTTTCGCCACTAATTTTTTAGCTTTTTCTCAGACGTGACGAGTCGAACGTCAGTTCTCTTCCTGATGTTTTCCATCGATTTACCGTACACGCAGTTGTTCATGAGTTTGAAGAAATCTTTTTCGAAACCGTTCTCGGCTCGAATTCTGAGATTAGTGTTGAGATCGATGTATTTTTTCATCCAAGGCTCTTCGTCAAATCGAATGACGCGATGTATGTCGACTAATTTCATCCCGTAATTGACGCATTGCTTCAAATTCTCGCTGTAGACGACGTACTTACGTTTGTTAAATAAATTGGGAAAGCGTTTGTCCTCATCTCCTTCGATCGGTTCCATTCGTTTGGGAGACAATGGATAATAGTTGTGTAGATCATGTAATTCTTCCGGATAGTTCAAATCGACTTCTAAAATGCAAGGATAGTCTCTCCATTTTTGCATCTCTTCCGGTTCCGTCACCCATTCGAAATTTCCTATCAGTAAAGGATGACTCATAGCCCAACCATACAGATTATTAGTGTCCCAATACTGTATGTATTTATTCGATCATTTCGAATTGAAACCTTCTTTCATGTAGGGATTGTTAGCTTCAGAATATCTGTGGGAGATCATTGAGATGCCACCTCTCGCAGCCCTTTCGGACATGAGCAACATGTCCACGTCGGATAATAATTCCAATTGGACTTCGGTGGTCTTCAACAGAGTGTCCCACGCCAGACCTGGTGCGGTGAAATACCAAGACGGATCCAGATCGTAATTTCGACGACAGACGTCTCGAAATTTTTCGAGCATGTCTGCCAAGAGCAGAACGTCGGTCTTCAGATAGAGATTGTGATAATCTCTCATGGTTTTCAAATGATTTCCACACGTTTTTGGCGTGTTCATAATTCTCGTCGGAAATGTCGGATTCGTATAATTTCGAATAAAAATCTTCTTTCGAAGGTAGTGCGGTGTCGTCGAATCTCTTTAGATCATTCATGTAATCGTAAGGGTAGACTCCTTTCCTCAACATGACATCTACTCATTCTCCGAAATGTTTGCTCGTGATTTTAAATTTATCCTTGCTCATGTTATTGACGAATTTTTCCAGAGCGGCCATCATGTATTTAAAACAGTCAATTAAACGTATGCTTCTACGAATGGATTTCGTTTTTTCTTCCAACATCTCTCTGTCGATTACTCTTTTCTTCTCCATGGACTTCCATTTCGTGATGGAAATGTATCTTTCTTAGCTGTTTGCGATGCAATTTAATTCTCCATCGGAGGTGCCGAGATTTTTCACGAACAGATGACTGTCATAACCCGAGAGATTGTGAAATATCACTGGATAGAAAACGGCATCTCAATATTTTAAATTACACTTGCTGTGAGCCGGACCGCAATACAGACCCTTGTAATGATCATGGTCTCTAACCTTCTTATTTTCCTTCGAATTCGTGTCGAATGATTGTCTGCATAAGTGACATTTGGTGGCTCTGTTATTTTCGTCCTGCTGCTCTCGCGTGATGATCATTTTTGCTGGAGTTTTGAATTTGCCGTATAAAATTTGAATTTTTGATTCTAACTCTTCTACGAACCTTTCAGCCATGTCGTCGTGTTTGCCCTGTTTCATGTAGGTGAAGGGACCCATGTTGTGTTGCATTTCATGTAAATGCAATAACCTGAAGGCGTGTGTTTTTGATATTTTTGGACGTAACTTCAAAGAGTGTCGGGTTGGCAGGAACTCATTTTCACGGCGTACATGATGAATGGTACTTTTAACCTTCTATTGCGATTTTCAAAGTTCACGATGGTATTGGGTTTGGGCATTTCGATGGCGACACCTTGATTTTCATTGCAATATTCCTGATGTTTCGCTAACAATTTTTCGCTGCAAAACGCGTTCATGCAGTTGCAACATAAACATATCTTTCCTTTATGTTTATTATTTTGTCTTGATAGTAATCGGCTCGGATGTTTAACCCAACAATAATGATGATTGTGACCATTCGAAATCAATATAAAAATAATAATCGTCTTTTCTCTTTCGAGATACGAAGTCTGTCTGAGAGGATAGGTCGTTCGTTTTTCATCATCATATCCCAAGACATTCACTGCTACGGTGGGATTTTGAGCCTCGAAACGTTCGATGTGTTTTAACTGCATTGGAAAAGTCACTCCGGTCCAATCGAGATTTTTAGAAGTCTCCTTGTAACAAGAAACTCTATCGGAGTGCATTTTGACAGGGTATAAAGTGGAGGCGACTGCCCATTTAAAACACTGATCATCTTTATTTCTCATGTTGAACACAGCTTTTTTTTTAGCTAAGAGATACGGTAATTCCACGTAGAAAGACGCTTTCAACGAATCGTTTTTAGTTATATGAATTTCGAGTTTCAACACCTCATCGACCATCCAATTACTACCTTCATGTTGATAATTCGTGAGAGACGTCAACATCTTGTCTTTCATCGTTTCAAAAACCTCTGATAAATCTGAACCTCGAAATATGGGTTCGACGTTAGATCTGAAATATGCATTTTTCACGATGCTCTCACTGGAATTCACATCGATTTCATTCATCACGCAATGGAGTATCATCTTAATTTTTTGTCCCACGTGCATGTGTTCGCGAAACAAATCCAACACTTGTTTCTTCACCCATTCCATGAACAATTTTGGATCAACTTTCTTGAACGAGGGAACCACGTCGAAAGTTTTTAAAATGCCTTTGATCACACTCTCCCATTCTATGGGATTCGATTGGAATGCTTCCGTGATGAAGCGTGCTACATATACTTCTCCTTTCCCTTCGTCGATTGCCCGTCGAATTTTGTACAATATATCTCGTTTGTCTAGATTCTGAACCGCATCACTCGTTTTCGTTTTTTTTTTATTTTCTTTTGAAACTTGCAGTTCTTCAACGGCTTTTCATTTGATCGTCTTCTTATTTTTTGCAACCGGAACGTTTTTTTTTTTTGACATCGACATTTCGATTCCTTTTACTATCTTTTTCTTCTTCTCATTTTTCACAACCGAAGCATTTTTTGAGTCATTGCTATCAACATTTTGTTTGCCTTTTCATCGAGCAAACTATGTATCTCCTCATGCATGATCTTTCTAATTTCATCACACTCCACTTTTCATTTTGTATCGTCAGGTGTTACTGTCATCGGCTTATTTCTTTTTGCAATTCGAGTCTGTTTAAGTTTGTTCACTTCCGATCTTTCGATTTTTTTCTTTCCATCGTTTTGCAAACGATATTCCTGTATGACTTCAATTTTTTTTTGATTTGGTTCTATGATTCTGAAATGTGGAATGTTTAATTCTCTACACATCTCGTTTAACTGAGATACGGTTTTCTCGTTTAAATTTTCCATTTTTTATTTGTTTGCTTCATTTGTAAGAATTTTTTTTTTTTAATTTTGTATTTAAATAATGATTTGTTAAAATGTTTTAAAATAGTTTTTATATATATGTTTTAATTCCTTCAAAAAAAAATGTTTTTTGATGAAATTAATCGATTTTTTTATGTTCCTTAACGTGAAAAAAATTGAATTAATACGAGAAAAAAAGGACGTTAAATTTAAACTTTTTATTTATATATAAAGAGAAACAACTTTTACAAAAAAAATTTTTACATTAAAGAAAATTAAAAAAAAACTTTTTATTTATATATAGAGAGTAAAAAAAAACAAACTTTTTAAACAAATTATTATTTAAATACAAAATTAAAAAATATATATTATTTGCAATAATTCATGAAACAAAAAAAAACAAATAATCGATCATGACAACAACGCCTAAAAGATGTGAATTGAAATTGAAACGAGTCGAAACGTGTAAGAAATTCGGTTATAAAATATATAGATTACAACGGCACAACGCTATCGAATTGAACGAGATCGAGATGAAGGGTTTGGAGCACAAACACGACAAATATAGCATGCCTTTGAAATTGGACGAAGCCATGCTTGATTTGTTTTACGAGTACCAAAGCGATCTACAGAGAATTCGACAAGGACAATTTGTCGTTGCCCTACGGAAGTTACATATATCCAAAAATCTCTCTCAAACTTGTGAACAAATCTGGTGGTGAGAGTGCGTTCACCGATGTAAAAAAACTTTAAAAAGTAAAGATAAACATTCAACACATTTTCGAAAAAGGAGAAGACACGACCGTCAACATGCTAATAACGGACTTAGAAATATAAACAATAGAGAGACTGATTTTTAGCAAAGAAGAATGCAAAAAAAAGTAATGAAATCTAGAGAGGTTGAACATCTCTAGATCTCATTACTTTTTTTTTTTGCTTTTTTGTTCTTCTTCTTCTTCTTCTTCTTCTTCTTCTTCTTCTTCTTCTTCTTCTTCACTATCACCCATATATATTATAATAACTTTTCCTTTTTTCTCAAATTTCGGCATCGATTCTCCTTTTCTTTTTGTGTGTGATATATTACGTTTTTATAAGAAGACATTTGTTTATCTGAATCATAATTATGAACGAATGTGGTACATCTCTTGGTAACACTCACATCATTACCATTCTCTTCAGAAGGTAGTGGTGATGGTGGAAAACATCTAATTCTTTTAAATTTCAACCATCTATCCTGCTCTTTTTTCAGTTCTTTCCTAAGATATCCATCATTAGCGTCTAATTGTTTTTCCACATCTTTTTCCCACACTATCCCACAATATTCATCATTAGTGTCTAATCATTTTTCCACATCTTTTTTGCACTCTATCTCATGATATTCATCATTATCGTCTAATTGTTTTTCCACCTTTTTATCCATTTTATATTATTTTTTTATACTTTCTATGATTTATATTTTTATATTTTATATAATTATATAATTTTTTACATTATAATAACATACTCAAAATCGGTATATTCTTAAACGGTGAATTCTCGCCAAACAACAAACCCTTACCGAGTCGCTCAACGTTCCGTCCACTCTTCAGATAGAGACCATTTCCACTCATAGAGTTGCCACCTCTAATGGGTTCTAGATACAATCCTTCACCACTGTCGTCTACGTGGACACGACACACGGCTCCTCCCTTCTTCAAAAACAGTCCGCAGCCACCCATTAATTTCTCAACTGCCGAACTCGTGAGTCCCGAGAGAGATCCCATGCCGAGAGTCTTTCCGAGCAAGGGCAATGCTTTTGCGGCAAAGGGTAATGCTTTTGCACCGATTCCTGCCAATAGTGGTAGGAAACCACCTTTCCTTCTCAAATTGTATTTCAATTGAGCGGAACGTAATCTCACCGTCAACCCTCTTCCATCACAAAACGCTTTCTCCATCCTTTTGATTTGACTTCTGGTCCAGGCGATCGTTCACGTTTTTAACCACGTATTGTGTCATAATTCTTTTTTTAAAATATATTTTGTTCATTTGTTTTTTTTGTTTTAATGATAATTATATATATTAAATAATTTTTGTAAATTAATATTGCGTTTATTTTATTTTCTTATTTATATATATACACAATATATTTTTTTTTTTTGCTTTTTATATTTCTCTTATGTGAAATTGTATCATCACCCTCTCTCCACGAAGATCTAACAGTTCACCAGTTTGATCCGTTAACGTGGTTTTGAGACTATACAATGTGTCTAAAATCACAGGTAGATAAATTAAATTTTGAGGTCGTTCCACGATCTTATAACCCGGCGACACGTTTGGAAAGAAGGAATAGATTGTCGGTTGAGCGCTACCATTCACGTAGCTTCCAGCAATCACGTCCACGTTCACCAGAATGCTATTGAGTGCGAGAATGTCAACTGTATTTTCAGATGCCGCGTGGCCTTGATACATCTTTTGATCGAATCCCAGCATCTTGCCTATAGAATCGTCCGTGTTGAAATCCACTCGAAAATTATCTTCCAAATCCATCTTTGTCTGTAAGGTATTAGGATTGGGAGTGAGTCTGATCTATTTGCTTCCCTTTCCATCCATCTTCATTCGCGTCTAAATGTAATTGTTCAAATCGTCTATGTTGTAACTTCCTTTGGGAATTCGAATCTCCAACCAATCTACTCCGTTGGAATACTTGAACGAGTTATTCTTTTTGGTGACGTTGGGAAAGGAATAATAAGTCTCCAGATTCACCAATGCCATCTCGTATCTTTTCTCTCTATTCAATACGATGGAAGGTTTGAATTTCGTCGCGAATCGAGTCAAATTGCCACTCACCACGATTTGAATGGATTGTTTTGCAGCCGTATTCTCGGCTATCCGTTCTAACAATTCTCCTTGTTCGAACATTATATTTTAATTTTTATTTTTATTTTTCAAAACTAAATTATTTGATGATTTTTTATTTTCTAATTTTATTTTCGCTCTCTATCTTATTATCATCAGAAACATAAAACTTGTCGAATCCGCTCCGATATTTTCCGTGATTAAATTCGCTAGTCAAATTGATCACGACGAAATTGTAAAGTCCTCCATCCCAAACCCTCTTGCAGAATCTCCTGAATCCCGCCACGCTCATGTCGTTTGTGACGTGATCACCATAGATGTGATTGAGATTCTTGAGATCCTGGCGAAAGAGACACAGTAAATTAGCATTCTCCCTTATCGTCTGTCTGGGCAATCGAAAATAATTCTGCGACAGGTAGAAACAGTCCACGTTGCTGTGACGGCCCCTAACGTAATACGATTCGCATCGGTTCTGTCTCTCCAAAAGCAGATCGTCGAAAATCATGAGATTCTTATCTTCCGATTTCAATTCTCTAGGATCCAGAACGTTGCTAGCATTCTCATAAAATCGACACTCGACATTCGAAGATGCATTTCTCTTCATCAATTCCATCGCTGCACCGTCCAAAATGGTCGAAAGAGACGCTTCACTTTTGTCGAATTCCTCCCTACTGTCAAAGATTCTGGCTATGACGTCCTAGGGCAATCCACGATCCATGCACTCTCGAAGCAATCTGTATTCAGGTTGAAACAAGCCCTTGCCAAACACGAATAATCTGTCGTAATCCAACCAGTAGGGTTGTGACAACAGATTCATCAACAGATTGGTCTTTCCACAATTCGATTTTCCCACTATCAAGCCTCTTATGCTTTTGGGAAAGAACTCGTTATTCGACCTCTTGGTCGCAGCGTCGTTCCAAGACATATCTTTAATGTTCATCTTTGTTTATTTTTGTTATTTTAGATTTTTTCAAACACAATTTTATGTTTTTTCAAACTCAGTTTTTATAAATATTATTATTTATTATATTACACTGTTGCGAGTTCTCTTCAATCCAGATCCACTCGTCATTTTGGCTAAATCTTGTATGGGTACCACAGCATCCTTAAAATCTTTCCAACTTTTCGGCGATCACTCTAACGTAGCTCGGTTTCGCCGGCAGACTGATCAACTTGTCGATCAATGCATCGGCTGCCCTCTTGCCAGCCACAGAAGCTATCATACCACTAGCTTCGGAAGCGGATTTCTTACCAGCATCAAAAGCCGTCTTCTTACAGACCTCAAACACGGTCGATGCGAGTTTTCTACCTGCATCGCTCGTGAACGCTCGCATTATAGAATCAACGATGCCAGAACCGCCTTGAACATAAGTTCTGATGTATCCCCTGTTCTTTATCACCAACATATTTTTATTTTATAATATATATTTTGTTTTTTCACTGGTAAATCGTTTGTTGTTTAAATACTTTTTATTATTTTCTAGTTTAAAATTTACTGTTTTTATTTTATATATTTTTTTGTTTGTTTGTTTGTTCTCTCTACTTATTATATATATATATATCAATCCTTCAATTCATTCATCAGCCTTTTATAATCGCACTTAAAGCAAACATTGTGCCTCAACAATTCGTCGCATATGCTCACTATCTCATTATCTAATCCAGTATTACCAGCACGTCTACTTGCCATCAACAATCTCAATCTCTGAGACAGAGCGTCAGAATCGCTCGGAAGAAAAGTGGTTCTCACCCCTTTCCCAGTAATTGATTCGAAGAACTTCTTATTCATATCACATATGGGTTTCACCACCTTCGTCCACTTGTAACCTCTATTGGCTTTGGGTCTCGTTTCTCTATCATCGTTATTTCTCTTCATGGCGTGGGTCTGAGCCAGAATGTCGCCGTAATTGTCAAAATCCCGATCCGTGTAATCTCCAGGCTTGTCAAAAAGGAGCAATTTGTGCAGTCCAGGAGTTAATTCGTACCTATTCAAACCGACGATTAAATTATCATCATCCTCTTGCACTTCGGTGTTGCCTATAAAAGTTCTACCGCCAGAATCCTTATAAATTCCATACAACAGATCTCTCTTACCACCATCCTCAGATGACACGATGCTATCAGTGGTGATAGTCGAAGCCACATCGTCGCTTTCGCTCATGTCAGTTTTGATCCTCATGGGAACATAATCCGGCGATGAACTTTAAAAGGAAAACCCCCTCGTAAAACTGCTGGGCAACGAACCCATTCTCAAAGAACTTTCTTTTAAGGGCCTCAATTTGTCAACGATCTCCTTTTTACTTCGTTCCTAAACCTCCGACACAGGTTTAAATAATTTTGTGGTTTCACGTTTTAATTCCATTTCTCCCAATCACCTGCTTCTGTCAGCTGATTGAATACTCTTCTTAGCACGTTCATATTCGTTGAGAAGTTGATCTCTCCGCTTGGAAACTGTGATGTGTAAAAACATTTTTTTTGTTTTTAAAAGTATTAATATTTCCTTCAGAGTATTCTAACGTGAGTTATTTTATTATTCTCAAAATTAAATGAAAAATTATTTTTATGTTTTATGTTTTAAGTAAATAAAAATCTTCCGTCTTTAATATATAATAACTAAAACCATTTGAGGAAAAACATTTTACAAAATAAAACCTCTATAAATGCGTTTTGCCCTCAAATGTGTTAAAGATCACATCAACAGTTATTTCCGACAATGAGAAACTTAAGAGTTAGTCTCAAATAAACATCTATAAATACAACGTTTTAAAAGTGTTAAATCATACAGGTAGTTATTTTCCTCACACTTGAAGTCATTCTCAAAATAATACTCTTAGAATATCTCGTAATATTTTGGGTTAAACTGCGTTAGTACTTGCACGTTGAGCAACGGTATTTCTTCTATATTTTTACATGGAAATCATTTCAGTCAAAAAACAAGAGTTGAAAAATCTTTTTAAAAAAATTCTCTGGCGAGAATTTTTTTTGTAAAAAAAAATATGGAAAAATAATACTCCATGAATATCTCCTAATATTTTGGTTAAAACCGCGTTAGTACTCGCACGGTGAGCAACCGTATTTCTTCTATATTTTTACATGGAAATCGTTTCAGTCAAAAAACAAGAGTTGAAAAATCTTTTTAAAAAAATTCTCTGGCGAGAATTCTTTTTGCCAAGTAAAAATATGGAAAAATAATACTCCATGAATATCTCGTAATATTTTGGGTTAAAAACACGTTAGTACTCGCACGTTGAGCAATGGTATTTCTTCTATATTTTTACACGGGAATCGTTTCAGTCGAAAAAGCAATAGTTAAACAGCACATTGAACACAATTTCTGATTTAATACATAACATACTTAGAGTCATTCACAAAATAAAACCATTGATAAAATGCATCGCCCTTGGCGATTATTCTCACCTCCATATCATCAAAGAACAAAATAGTGTTTGAAGTGAACACAAACAATTTATCATCAAAAGAACAAAATACTGTTTGAAGTAAACAGATGCACTTTTGTGAATAGGAACAATTTAGAAGTGTGTCTCGTCAAAAGGTGTTTTTATTGATGTCTCTTGAACCGAGACATGAGTCAATTAAAATTTCAATTTACCTCTTAAAACCCATTTAAGTAGAATGCAATTTTACCCTTTGATTCTATTATGATTCACCTCAAAACTCGCGAGGTGAATCGGCAAATCATTTTCCCCGATCGGATCGCACCCTATACCGTCCGAAACGCGATCGCGAACGTGGTCGTGATCCAGAAGCCGCAAAACGCATTTTTTCGATGTACCGGAGGCCGAAATCGGTTTTAAAAATCTTTTTAAAAAAATCCTCGATGAGTGACTACACTTTACACTCACTTTTCACCGTTGGTGAACGTCGAGAAAAGGTTTTTGAGATCGATTTTTCCTGGTCTAGAATCCGCAAATCGTTTCACCGATCGGATCGCACCCTAGACCGTTCAAACAGCCGTTGGCGAACGTTGGTGGTCCAGAAGCCGCAAACCACATTTTTATGCTGGTCTAGAAGCCGCAAAATGTTTTTTGCTTGCATTCACCAATGATAGATCGAAGGTCTGATCCGCGATGGGAACGTCGACAAAAATTTTTAAATTTACATTTTCTTCAAATTCCATACATTTTTTCACTTTCGAGCGACGTGTCGAATATACTCGTTCGCTAACGGATGTTTGGACGGTTAAAAGTGCGATCCGAGAGCCTCAAAAACAATTGCGGATTCTGGACCACCATGAAAAAACGACAGTTTTGCCATTTTTTGCACTCTGTACACGATTTAACACCGAACTCCTATGGCGGTACACGTACATGTACGTGTACGTGTACAGTTTTTTGGAAACGTGGTCTAGAATCCGCCAATATTACCTACTGCCAGCAGTATTCATAAAAAATCGACATTGAAACCTTATTATTATTTTTATTATTTAGTCTCTAGAACATAGCTTTTGACCCCTCACTGAAAGTGAGGGAGTGTCACCCCCTATCCTGGCCAAAATGTCCTGTATTTGAAAATTCGGAGGGCCAGTCATGAGTAGTTGGAAATTTCATCTATCTGGATTTTATACCTTCTTTGGTGATGCTGATGTCTCCTTTACTTCCCAAAATCCAACTCGATTTCAAATCGGCAAAAATTCCAACTGCTACTATTTACAACTACAGTGTACGCAAAATCGAGCTTCATAAGTATGTATGATGTCAATCGGTACGAGATTTCTATAGTACGTTTACTTGTCGTAATAAAAAAAATCCTCGAAATGTACTTCAAGAAAATCACATCATGATTGAGCTTGAGCATTTGTTCAGCACATATTCAATTCCCAGAAGAATACCAAATAATAACTAGAAACTGTTTTAGCACACTAAAACATATGTCTCCCCTTCCTTTCTGTTTAATGCACTGCAAATTATATATACATGAATAATATTGACAAGCATACCAAATATCTAAGGCCTGACTCAAAAGACCAAAAACGTTCTGGTCCGGACAAAGTTTCCCCTAAAAAAGCACATAAATCTGACCTTCAGGTCAAAGGTCAAGGTCACATGAAGGTCACTATGATACGCGACACACCGACTCATGGTGATACATCCACATGCCAAATATCTAAGGTCTAGGTCAAAAGACAAAAAAGTTCTGGTCCGGACGAAGTTTCCCTTAAAAAAGCACATAAATCTGACCTTCAGGTCAAATATCAAGGTCACATGAAGGTCACTATCGTACGCGACACACCGGCTCATGGTGATACATCCACATGCCAAATATCTAAGGTCTAGGTCAAAAGACAAAAAAAGTTCTGGTCCGGAAGAAGTTTCCCTTAAAAAAGCACATAAATCTGACCTTCACGTCAAAGATCAAGGTCACATGAAGGTCACTATGGTACGCGACACACCGGCTCATGGTGATACATCCACATGCCAAATATCTAAGGTCTAGGTCGAAAGACAAAAAAGTTATGCCCCGGACAAAGTTTGTATGAGAAGAAGAAGAAGAAGAAGAAAGAAGAAGAAGATGAAGAAGAAGAAGAATATGCACTAAAACAATATGTCTCCTTTCTGGGAAGGGGAGACATAATAACCTGATAATTCTATCATAAATGTGTTGGCATTTCAGTTACCAGAATCAATTGTATGCCCCCTTTCATGGCTTCATTTTCAAAAGCTTTCTCGATAGTGAATTTCCAACTAGGGGGAGTGGGGTTCCCCCTCCCGGTCCCTCCCTCAAATTGGGAATTCACTACACTACACTCCCTCAATTGGAAACCTCTAGCCATGTCCCTGCTCACTGGAAAAACCTCATTCAGCTCATTCCAGTGAGTTGCCTTAAGCTATGTTTTGAGGCAAAAAACGGAAAATGTATAGTTATCCAAGAAGGGTTGTTTTTGCAAATGTCGTGTGCTGTTCGGGATGGTAAAAGGTTGAAAAAACAGTGGACCCTCTGGTACCACAGACACGTTGTTGTGCATGAACTCGGTTTATGTTGCCAGAGCTTGTGGAACCGAAGTGGAAACAAATACTTTGGTTTGTGATACTCACATATCAGGTTAATTGCCAGTAGGTAATACACATCACTAATGTGACCTCTCACAAAACACAAGATAAAAGCTATCTGAAATACATAAAATATAAACAAAGACAATTTTCGTAACAACCACATGTTAGTCCATCATGTCAGTGTTGTTGGGTAATCTGAGGTAAGGACCTGTCTATCAAGTTTTCTGTCACAAATTTAGAGTTCTGGTGGATTTTTGTAGTATACCTTTACCTAACGTAACGACTATTTCTCAGCAGCGCCATTGACCAAAATGTCGCCGTTTATTTATTGTTTGTTTACTTGGCCACCTTTTCCCATCAAAACATAGTTTATGATCCCCCACTGGAACAAGCTCCTTGTTTTAGCGGCAAAAGGTGAAAATGTTTAGCCTTCATTCGTGTTTGATAAACAGTTATTTGGAGATCCATTCACGCAAAATATAACTTCCAGTTCAAGAGAGGAGAAGACCATACATAAAAACCATCCAGAAATCCATTATTCAAACATTTTCTAGATAATAATAATAATAATAATAATAATAATAATAATAATAATAATAATAATAATAATAAAAGTGTCAATGACACTGCAGATTGACTTGACTGTCTGTTGTGTTTGATGAAAAGGTCAATGTTCAATGTTTATGAAAGGATTATTGTCGCAGGATTACAGGGGTGAAATTGATGTTCAAAAGGATGGAGGAAAATTTATGTTCTTATCAGTGCTCAGCCGACAGCCAGTGACTGTCGTCTGAACCCCAGTTCGAACGTAAACCTTGCCACCTTATCAATGCCCTATCCGCTTGGGACTCTTAGGATTCCTGAAGATGCCTGTGGCTTACAACGCCAAAGGGTGATCAACCATAATTCACTGAAAAGATTGTTTATTTACATGTACGAAGAAATATAATATGAAACAAATTACTCACAAAATTATCCATAAGAATACACTAATTACGCGGATAGAAGTTTATTCTTTAGGGCCCTCGACGTCTCCCACAGCTAGCTGTGTCTGCTGGATCAACCTCACATCATCTTCATTTTCTCACGGTTTGTGATATATACAAAGTGTCTATTCACTTCTCGTTGCCCCCTCCTCGCAGGGTTAACTTCACAGTCATTCGGGCTTAACACATATAATGATCTGCTTGTGTGACTCTATCAGCGTTCTCACAGCTCAATCACAATTCAATCGGCGTCTACCACAGTTCACGATCACTTTGCACTCACGGTTCGCAACCATTAACAAACTACTATCGGTTCCTTACAACCCTCACAGGGTTACGACAATACGTGGACTTTCAATCTCGGTGCCTATGACCCTCGACGGCCAAGGCTAAATTCGGACCTTCTCTGAGTGCCCTCAGGCCAACTGCCCCTCAGAATTTTGCTTCACTCTTTATACAGTCGGAGCGCAAAGTTTAAACATATTAATTCTGATTGAACGAGTGCTTTGTAATTCGATATGGAAAGAGATATCAATGCGAATTTTGTTTGAGGTAAATTCTTTTGATATTTCGGAGACAGAATAGATGCGTAATATGGGTGTGTGTCCAGAACATGTGTGATGCACTGGCTTCCAACAATTAGATTTTAACTGGCTTTAATTACCCAGATAATGATAACCGGAGAGAATATTGTCTCTCTTAGTACTGATCTGTTATCAGATAGCCCATGTGGCGTTCAACAAGTGCGCCATAATGGACATTAACTTTCATGCCTAATTAGCAGAATTTGAAGTATTGCAGATCTGTTTTCGGGGTCCGCCACATACCTATCTTTACGCTTTACATTTAACCCAGGCAGAAATATTATCGAAAATATATACACTTTCAAACAAGAAAATTGCAATTTTAGCTATCACCTTGACAATTATGAAATATGACAAGAATTGTGATAATTGAGAATATGTTAATTTCTGTCCCCTGTATGCTGTGTTTTCGTTTCTTTATTTTTTCATTCCAGTAACTCCATTTTTCCTATTACCTTCCGCCCTGCCGACTGGATACATGTATAAAGAGTAGAATTCAAGGGCTCTGTAACAGTTGATCGCTCCCACTAAGCCAGAAAAGGAAGGGAGGGTTTTACTCCGGCTACATGTATAAATGTATCTCTTGTATATTAACAAACATGTTCTCCAGATACTTGGAGAATCTTCCTGAGTTATGTGACCTAAAAGAATATCTCTCGTGTTTATACGTACATGAAATTTCGGACAAGTTTTAAGATTAATTTTTTCTACCAGTCTTATTAAAAGAGTTTTCGAGTGAAAACATTCAAAGAATAGATGCAAAATTGTTTATTTGGTATTTCCGCAGAAAGAACACAGTTCCGTTTCCAATAACCCACATTTAAACAATTTAGAATTTGTGTATAGAATCATATGGTTAATTTTGTATTGTAATGTTTGTAGATTAGTATCATCTGTTTCCCGAAAAGTTTGCCTTTTAAGATAATGACACTCATTTTTTCCAACAGTTTCATTCAATAGGGTATTCCATTTTTGTTGAATGTATTATAATTCCTTGGAAACTTTTTAAAAAAAAAATAGGATAGAAATGACGGTTTGCCCTAATATAAGATCGAGTATTATTAATACATAAATCTTCGATGTGTTCCAGTTTTCTACTATTGGATATGGCAATTTTCCACGACCTTGGTATAGCATTCGCCGAACCTAAATATGTGGTGAAAGGAATATCAAGGTCATAAATGGGCTGGAATTCTTTAAAATCGATAACCGATCCTGTTGCGACAACAATATCGTTGATGAAAAAGACTCCTCTTGAGCTCCAGTGTCTAAAAAAGAACGGTTTATTATTTATTTTTATACTTTCGTTAGAAACAGTGGCTGTGAAAGGGTCTGGTTAGGGGATAATGACTCGCTCTCCTTCAGCAAAGACCATGCTGACAGAACATTCCTCCAAAAAGGATCCAATCGTTCTGAGATCTTTAATGTGCCTCCTTTTGTGAGGGACCACATACTGTTTGCTCCAAATTTTTCGAAATTATGACAGCAAGTGTTTTCCACTGGGCCATTGTTTCGGGGTATAATAACTTTTTAATCCATACCATTTTCAGGGAACAACATAGTGTTCTTATATACGGAATTTTGAGGCTACCATTTTCAGGTAAATTGATTATAACATTACGTTTAATTTTATCTTTTTTATTAGACCATAGAAAGTTGTAGAGTGTGCTTTGTATTTGGTCTAATATATTATCTGCCGGATTTTGGGTGAATTATGATAGGAATAGCCAAAGTTTGAATTACTGTAACTTACCAATCAAAGTAAGATTTCTTAAGGACCAATCATTAAGAAGTTTGCGGATTTGTTTGATTTTTTCCAAATAATGTGTGGTAAAGTGTTTTTCGTTTTGTAGTTTAAACTGTATACAAAGAGTAGTAAAAGCCCCTTGATGGTTCCATTTTATTGGTTTGTCTGTCTTTACTTCTCGCCCACAGCCACGCCGAGATCCAATCCACACGATTTGTGTCTTATCGTAGTTAACCTTTAGACCGGATATTAGTACGAAATTGTCAAGCGTATTTAATGCCACGTTTAAAGTTTCCCCATCGTCATCTAGGAACAAAGTACTGGCATCAGCGTACTGGCTAATAATGTATTCAGGCTCATTAATCTTTATTCCGTTTATTTGGGGGTTAAATTTAAAAAAAAAGCACTTAGAATTTCATCATATAAGATAAATAAGTAAGGCGAGAGTGCCCACCCCCCCCCCCCGCACCCTTGCGAACCCCTCTCTGAATATTAAAGGATTCTGAGCAGTGCCCGTTGTTCATAATGCAGCTGAAAACATTGTCGTAGAAAGTACTGAAGCACTGCATAATAGAATCACCAAAATTTAAGAACTTTAGAGTTTTTCTGATAAATTGCCATTCCAGAGACTCAAAAGCTTTTTTCAAAATCGACCAGGATCAACATTCCAGGAATGCCCATAGACTCTGTTTTTTCGATTAAATCGGTGATAAGTCGTGTTGACTCATCTATGAATTTCCCTTTCATGAACCCCAGCTGACTATCTGATATTAATTTCGAAAGAATTTTTTTTCAGTCTGTTGGCTATTGCTGAAGAGCCTATTTTTTGATCCACGTTGAGTAAGGAAATTGGTCTCCAGTATTTTTTATATTCTTTCGGTTTTCTCTCTTTTGGTATGCACGTAATTATTCCCCGCCTCTTAGTAATTGATAATTGTCCGATTTTATTTCCAAAATTTAAAGAGTTTACAACGTATCAAATCTTTCCAGAAGTATTTATAGAATTCAACAGTAAATCCATCCGAACCGGGGGATTTACTGTTACCCATATCCCCGAGAGCCATATTGCACTCCGCCATGTCAAGAGTTCCTTCAAAAAGTAAACTATCTTGTGTGTCCAACTTATTAAGATATGGGTTTTCCGAATCTAAAAATCCGTCCTCAATATTTTCTAAATCGGGGTTTGTATTACTTCTCGATTTGCACAAGGACTCGTAAAAATTACGCTGTTCTGCAAGTATATCGCCAATTTCTGTACATTTAATACCATCATCCTTTATAAACTTGGGAATTAACTTTTCCGTAAACTGTCGCTTTTCTAGATTGCAGAAATATTTTGAAGGCTTCTCACCTTCAACTTTCCAACGAGATTTTGATCTCAATATCATACCTTGTACTTTTTTTATTTCTGATGCTTTGGAGTTCATTGCTTAAAAGATCCATACTTTTAATCACACTGTCGTTTCCTTCAACGAGCTGTTCAGACGACGTCTTAAGTTTTTGTTCAATGATCGATTCCGCACTTTGTGAGGAGTACGATATTGTCTTACCTCTTAATCATTAATTTTAAGCTTTCCCGGGACAATTGATCGTTTATAGAAAAAGTGTGTGGGGGGGGGGGGGTGGGGGGGGGGGTGGGGGGGATGCTTCTACTACTACTACTACTACCACTGTTGGTGTTATTGTTATTTTTTATCACGAGTATTGTGTCACCGTATCTGCTATAGTATCCTTCACAAATTTTATATATTGAGGGTCATTTAATAAGCTGTTGTTAAATTTCCATAAACCACGCCCTCGAGTTTGGGGAATAAATTTTAAAGTGAGTGTTCTTGGCGCGTGGTCTGATCTGTGCATAAGACCGATATCTACATGTTGAACAGCTATCTGTAAGTCCGACGAAATTAGAAAGTAGTCTAATCTTGATAGTTTTTTATGCTCACCTTTCCACGTGTACCTCTGTTTTACAGGATTTTGCAACCGCCAGACATCATGCAGGTCCATTTTTTTTTCATGTGAAGATTAATACACTGATTACATTTAACATTATTTAAATTTCTGTAGTTTAATGTGTCTCTGAAGATTGGTCTAAAGCTACATTCCAGTCACCACCAATCAGCACTGAGGTATTACCCATGTTTTCAATTACATTAAAAAAATTATTGTAAAAGAGGGGTTCATCATTATTTTGGCCATATAGCTGTGTTTTCAATAAAAATAATTTGAGGTGTAGACTGTACTAAAGAATTGAGGGGTGGGTTAATGTAGCCCTCACAGTTAATGTATGTCAACCAAAGTTACCAAGTTACAGTGAAATTATTCCAAAACGAGTCGTCCTGTCAAGTTACAATGAAATCCCTTCATTAATATAACGTGTATACTTTTCTAACGGAATCTTGGTCACATGACGGCTCGGCAGTCATGGTTGACCTGTCATGGCCAAAATAGGACAGTCTCATCTAGATACCATAACAAGTTATCCTACCATGTTACAATTAAATCCCTTTATGAAAAGAACCTGTAGATAGTACTAAATGAATCTAGGTCGCGTGACCAGGTGGAGGTAACGGCTGTCAGATCGTGGCCAAAATAGGAAAATCTCATCTAGACATCATATCAAGTTATCCTTCCAAATTACAATGAAATGACTTCATAAATATGAACTGTAGACTGAGCTAAACAAATCTAGGTCACAGGCCTGTGCGGCCATCACGGTTGACCGATCACAGCCAAATAGGACGTTCTCATCTAGACACTATACTGAGTCATCCTACCAAGTTATAATGAAATCCCTTCATAAATACGACATGTAGACTGTGTTAAAGGTTTTCGGGTTTCGGGCTCGGGCAGCCATCACGGTTGACAGATTGCTACCAAAAGGGGAAGTTCTCATCTAGACATTATATGGAGTCATCGTACCAAGTTACAATGAAATACCTTCATAAAATACAACCTGTAGGCTGTGCTAAAGGTTTTCGGGCTTCAGGCCCCTGTCGTCGTCAGGGTCGACCGATCGCGACTGAAAGGGGACGTTCTCATCAAGACATTATACCGAGTCATCGTACCAAATTACAATGAAATCCCTTCATAAATACGGCCTGTAGACTGTGCTAAAGGTTTTCGGGCTTCGGGCCTGTGTAGTCATCACGGTTGACCGATCGCAACCAAAAGCGGATGTCCTCATCTAGACATTATACTGAGTAATCCTACCAAGATAGAATGAAATCCCTTCAAAAATACGACCTGTAGTCTGTGCTAGAGGTTTTGAGCTCGGGCAGCTGTCACGGTTGAACGATCGAGATCAAAAGAGGACGTTCTCATTAAGACATTATCTGGAGTCATCCTACCAAGTTTCAAAAAGGGGCGTTCTCATCTAGACCTTAGATCCTACCAAGTTACTATGAATCCCTTACATAAATACGACCTGTAGCCTGTGCTGAAGGTTTTCGGGTTTTGGGCTCGGGCAGCCATCACGGTTGACAGATCGTGACCAAATGGGGAAGTTCTCATCTAGACATCATGCGGAGTCATCCTACCAAGTTACAATGAAATCCCTCCATATTAAATACGACCTGTAGATGGTGCTAAAGGTTTTTGGGTTTCGGTCTTGAGCAGCTGTCACGGTTGACAGATCACGACCAAAAGGGGGCATTCTCACCCAGACATGACCTCAAACCTCCATATGAAATTTCACGACGATCGCTCAAGAACTGCGGGGCGTAGCCTGTGCTAAAGAAAATGTGCAAAGACTCAGAGACTCACTGACTAACAGACTCACAGACTAACAGACTTCCACACGCGTGGTGGCAATAGCTTATCTTGAATTTGTCAAGTTAAGCAACTAATAATAATAATAATAATAATAATAATAATAATAATAATAATAATAATAATAATAATAATAATAATGATAATAATAATAACAACACACCCAGCACACACACAATTACAAACACCCAAACACACGCTCTTACAAACACGGTCGATATTGCACACTCAGCCCAAACACCCCTCACACAATCACGCAGACCAATGCATACACGCAACTCAAATACCCCCCCCCCCCCCCCCACACACACACACATAGACATATGTATATATACATATAGCGTTAGCCGGAGACATGGTAAAGAAATTAGGTCACCACAATTTTACCAAACTCACTAGCCTAGTTGGTCAATCAGAGTAGAGTTATGTACGATCCCTTATGCTGACTATATCATAATAGCCCAAGAACATTAGGTTTCACTAGGGAAAAAAATCGGAGAAAGCTGATTTTATCAGGAAATGTCGAGTACATGTCACTGAACGATTAGACAAAAGTCCCCTAAAATCCCAGAGCTTTATTTTCTACAGCCTTTTTTCGAAAACGCGTTTGAAAAAAATTTAAAAAAATCGCACGAACTTTGTAACCTCGAATTGATCCAACTGTATTTTTTGTTTACGCGTATTTCGAGCTACATAATGTCTAATATACATTTACCTAGAGGAAAATGTGCATTCTGTGACAATTTCTGCGAACAATTATTGAAAATTCACAAAAAAGTATCGGATTTACGCAAAAAATGACGATTTTCCTAACGGATTTGCCCAAAGGGTCGTAGTACAGAACGGGATGTTAGTTGGACTGACGATAAAAAATCCACCACCATTTGAAGACTTTTATCATTGCTTACAAAATAGACATTCTGGAAGACCCCCTCTGCTTCTGGCCGAGTTCCCCTTTTGGCATAAAATTCGTCAGCATGAGAACTCAACTATTTTCAGGCTTGGGACCGAACAGACACGTCTGTGTCTGGCAGCATTAGATCAATAAATAATATTTAAAGAATGTACAAAAATCAATAAATAATATTTACAGAATGTACAAATCAATCAACATGGATTAAGTTACATTGACTATTATCAACGCTATATACAGAAATGACATGACCTATATACATATTATTCATCGAACTCAGAAATTTCCGACAGGACAGTGTTTCTGTGGTTGTTACAAGAATCCGAACTGCAATTACACAAACCTGAGCAAGAGAGTCCTGCCTTCTTACACCCACACCTTTTTGTACAAGCACTCTTGCAACCACAACTGATCAGATTCAGTAGGTTATCGGGGGCACATGGCTTTGTGGCTGCAGTCGGTACAAGTCCATTGTCTAGCGACCACCCCCAATCCGTCGGAGGAAGCGAAGTGCCCAGCCGTTGTTGGACCTGGAGATAACATCTGTAGACATGTTGTTGTGCAGCATCGCTGCTTGGTGGGAGTGAGGCTAGGTCGATGGGTTTATTCAGTTTAGATTTTGCTACATAACGCTTGTAAGTGACATATCTATATTGGTCGAGAGAGGAAACAGTTTTACTCCCGTATAAGATCAGGAGAAGTTGTTCCCCGGCAGTGGCTACTGCACTTGGTGTACTGTCATCCGCCAAAATTGTGTTGACATACTGTTGTGAGTCGCTAGTAACATCGGAGACAATTGTACTGAATACTTTCTTCTTACCAACTCGAAAGAGTGCAGAAGTAGTGTCACAACCACTTATAGAATGTGCTACAAGGAGGTTGCTTCTATGGTCACCCATTTTGGTTGCTATTTCACTAACTGAAACTAGTAAGTTTGGGGTAATGGAATACATCATGTGAATATTACATCCCGGTTGAACTCGAGAGGTAAGAATGACTAACAAGTCTGTGTCTGTTCCCACAACGACAACATTGTTGTCATCTTGAGCGATGTCAAGTGCAGTTTCGGCTATCAGTACATCAGCATCAGCCTCGGCCTGCTTGGACTGAATATTGATAGCAGATAGCTCCTGCATTAGAAGATCGATCAGTTGGGATTTGTTCTTGGCATTTGCAAGGAAATCGGATTGGGGCTGGTAACTCGGGTGAGATATTGATATCAATGGAATACCTGTCTGTAGATCTACGGGCTTGTTCCATGCCCTTTGTCGACATTGTACAAGCATAACCATCAAAAACAACCACGACGTTCGCCCCAAAATGTCTCACTAGATAATTGGAATATGATGTACATATGTCCTTATATGACGACTGTTTAGACCATACAACTGCCCTCAATAAAAATCCACCATCTACAACAAACAGAGAATGTTCTGGGATTTTAGTTTGCTCGGAACCGTATGTTTTGAGGATCTTACCGAGCGTGCTTTTCTGTGTCTTCCTTATTCCAGCAGAATCAAACAATGCTGGTGGTTTCGGGGCGAGTTCATATTTGAGATACTCTTCCATCTCTGCTTGTGACTGAATAACACATGTGATGCGGTTGAACAGAATTGTGGGGTCAATCACTACCTTACTCCCACGGACTTTGATGCTATTTGCCATCGATGCGAAAGACTTCACAGTGTCAACACGTCGTAGTTTGATGCTGTTGAACGTTTTGCTTACAACATTCGATACGCAACATTCACCAATTTTGCGAACTTGGTCACAGTTCACAGTTTCGTCGGCCACAAGCCCGGTCGCTATAGAGACTAATTGTAGTGGATCTCTATTCTGAAAGGGGGAATGCACTCTGAGCCAGTTCAATAATTTGGTGATATCATTGGCATCAGTCAGTTGTGAACTTTGACGGAGATCCCGATGTTGTTCGCCATGACCAGTGTGAACATGAACAAAATTTTCGAGAGCATTACATATCGGAAGGCAAAGAGGTAGTCCATGTACCCATTTCGCAACAGTGCTATCGGTTATTCCCCTGCCATGTGTGAGACCACCAGGGAGCTTGAACATTCTCATTAAACACTGCTCTATGGTCTGATCAGAATATATCCCGTCCCAGAATTTATCTGAGCGCCTTATGGTAAAGTAACCTTTCTCAGTGAACAACTTCAAATCATCCTGTTGCATTATTTCTGTTAGCTCATTCATCTGCTGCAAATAGAGATGAGAACTTTTTGCGTGTGCAAAATGACCACCTGCGTGAAATACTGGAATCATATTGCGAACACAATATGTGTGGAGTTCCCAGTCGCCTGTGCGCTCTGCTCTCAAGAACAACTGGAGAAGACCTATTTGCTCGTAGTATTGTACCCAAAGCTTTCCTGTGCGTCCTACGGATGCATTCTGGAGCAGTTCGTGTAATTTTGACAGTAGTTGGTTGACACTTTCTTGATTGACAGCGTTAGCTGTTGTACAGTCACCTCTGGCAAGTCCACAGAATATTTCATTGACTTCTGTGCAGTCTATGTTATCTAGTGTCCGGCTTTCTTCAAACACAAGTTTTGTAATGGCAATTTGTGTTAGCAAATGGGCACGAACTGCTCTTGAATATGCATGACCACTGATCAAATGATGGATTGACCCACCAGCATAAACAGTCCCCCAAAGTTCATCCAAGCCGCTACCAGCCATGATCGAACCAATTGCCCCTAAATATGACATAATCATATGGAAGCCGCCGAGTCTAACGAAAACTTTTGTCAACTTATCTGACGAAGACACAATCTCCACTGCTTTGATATAAAGTGGTTGGTCAAACGTCACTGGACGAACACCACATTATGTGATTTAATCGAACATGGAAATTGAAACAATGATGCTATAATACGGTATTTGAATGAGAAAAGTCGATGCCGTTTGAATTTGAGTTTAGGGGGTATGGTTAATATTTCACACGTTTCACCAGTTCATTATGGAATAAATGACTATTGTTATATATCATTATAAAGCCACTGCTTTTCTGCAATTTTTGATATATAATTTAACTCCCAAAGTAGTCGTAGATTTGATTTAACTGACGTTGTGTACCGTTGTGTGTATGAAAACAATAAATTTTTTTTCGTAATTTTGTACATTTTCGTGAATATTTCACCATTGAGTGTGAGGATTGGTACAAAGTTGGCATTTTCTGTTGGGGATATGTATTCTCAATATAATTCAGCACGATATTTATGATTCTCACCCTACTAAGGCGAATAAGAATGAGAAATATGGAGCTGGGTCGAATTTTTTTTAAATTTTTTTTTTTCATCAAAAAAACGCTATAACTTAAAAAGCTCAACTCGGATTCGCGGGGACTTTTCACACTTTATCCGCAATGTGTGTCCCGGAAAGATATAAAAAAATCAGCTTTCTCCGATTTTTTTCCTTACTTTCTCATTTTTATGTCTAATGTGCCTGGACTATAAATGAACTGACCGACTACAAGAATGACTTATCTTCTTGACAACCGAACACGAATCCTATCTTGTCCACATTGCTTAGGTATTTGAATTTCGGGTATATCTTGCACAGAAACACCTATCGCAGTCGCCTGTACCTAGAGCAGACAAAAAGAACATGTAGCTCATCTTGAACGAGGTTGTTGGTACATTGCTTGAAATATCGTTGATCGCGTGGGTGGGGCTGGGCTTTGAATAACGTCCACGCTCTATTTCTAGGTCATGTACAACGATTTTAAACTTTGCGACAAGCTTGCTTTGACTTTGTGGGAGCTCGTTAAAGTAGCCCTCTCGTCCTTGTCACATAGTTATGACGTCACGCCTTTGTTAAAAGTGTGTGATATATTTCGAAGAGTTGGTTAGAGCATGTGTGATATTCAACATATATCGCCACACTTTTACCAATCAAGGAACAATAGACAGTGATTGTGTAACCTGTCAGTTCTAATACAAACACAGCCGAGAGGAAAGATTAAGGGCACCTGTGCTAAAATGTTTTGAACAGAGAAACGAGAATTTACCTGACTTTTGATTTTATTGAAAGAGTTAAAGAAAGAAATCCACACCCGGGTGTAAATGATAAATGGAACGTTTAATTTCTCGCTCAACCTTTTGAGCGCAATGACGAAACGGAAAAAATGAAGTAATATCACTTGCTTTCCATCAATCTTCATGTGTCTTGCAAGTTTGGCTTAAGGGGTCGTCCAACCTAACTTTGGTCAATTTTTTGACATTTTTCCCAATGCCTCGGAAACAGATAAGAGAAGTAAGGAAAGGCAAATTATATATCAAAATAATGAGTAAAATGCATAGAAAAGGTACATATAATTTTTTTCAGGAAAAAAAGTGAATTTTATGATTTTGAAGAAGATTAATTTGCAAATGGCATAAGTAACGAACCGGTAAAACCACAAAATAATCGGTAATTCGAAAGCCTTGTCCTCAATATAATGATAACATACTACAGACTCGGAGAAAGCATTTTTTTGACACACACTCTGGTGGGTTTTGACGTTTGAATGTAATAACATCAGCACAAATTTTTGATGTTCCGGATGTGGCCATGTTTCAACGATGTTTTTCCGGTCATGTGATTACGATGTGGTTCTTGCAGAAATACTCAATTTGGGCAATCGTAAGAATGCAAGGACGTGATCACGCCCTTTATTTGTTCGAGACAATGTATGAGCGGATTTGCAAACAGGTGACAGCAAGTACTTGAGCTGTTAATGTCATAACTGCAAAATATGGTTCGAAATTCCCTCTCGTGTTTACAGGCCGTCTGAACTTTTTTGTTGACAAAAAATCTGAATTATTGCGCACTAGAAAGACAACATGAACCACTTGTAAAAAAAATAACCGAGTGTATAAAATCGGGACGATACACATAAAATAAGGCAATATTCATAACAAAGTAAGCAGAATGCTTCAGAAATCACTTTTTCACGAAGTATATTCCAAGTGACCTGGAATTATATTGAGCGTGTTAATTTCCCCCTGTCGCTGCGAAGTTATTTACTTCCTAGTAACCATGGAATTTGAAGGCGGGTATGTTTGATGTCTGCAAAGGACCGATTGAAGATGGGTTGAAAATGATGCATTCGTGCTTTTAAATAAGGTGCGCTTGGACGATGCTGAGAATTTAGTTTTTTCTTGCAACCAACCATAGTAATACAAGCGTCGATCAGTGTCTTTTATGATCGTTTTATACTGACAAATGTGACAAATCTCCTTCACCGGAAACCATCCCCCAATTTGCATATCACAATAAACATAACCGCTGTCACGGAGTGTCAGCGTGGCCGTGTGGTCAAAACCGAAACGAATTATCGAATGCACGGTCAATATTAGCTGCAATTGGCTTTTAAATAAATGAAATATTCGCAATTTCTTCATTATTCATGCCGAGTTACTTTTTAACCAAACCACATGCATTCAGTTTCGTTTGTCGGCATCAAACTGATATTGTTTGTGGTAATTAAATAGTACGAGAAGGCGAAGGAAGCCAAATATTTTCCATCATCTATTATTTAATTCAAATTGATAATTTCTTTTATTTTACTGAAATTCTGAACTGATAAGGTGGGTGTGTTGCGATTATTATGCCCCAGACCTGGAAGTTGGAAAATCAAAGGTGCATCTAGGGCTGTGCAGTGGTGACCCCTGTCCTCTTAATCTTAGTCTTACCCATTCATCATTACATGTACCAACATTCCCTCTTGTATCTCAACCATTGCTACTCCAATTTGAAGGATATTTGGTTTTGTGATCGAGCATCATGGGGAAACAATGCCTGTGTAGCTGCTGTAGCATGTGTTTCTTCCCACATTTGTGGTACTTTTTCATTCTTTTGAGCTAGAAAATTTTGTTTATAACTAGTTGATTTGTTACAATTTGTTGCAAAGTGCCTGCTAATACCCTCAATTGTATTGCTACAGAATTTTCTGCTTAAGATTTTGTTCCTATTACTTATCAAGCAACAACCTAATGAATATTCTGTATAAAGCCACCAATCTGATGTTTGACACTTTTATCGGAGCTGTTTTGAAGGCTTATGGAACTCAAAATGTTGATTATGGCAGAACTTTTCTATTCACCCATTAATCAATAAATTAAGTGTTATAGTTGGAAGTAAGAAGTATGAAAGGTCCAGAACTAAAACTCTAAAAAAAATGTTTTGCAATGTAACATGATTTTTGCAGATACACTTATTTGGAGGTTTACCTGTCTGATAGTGTTTGGAACATGTGTGGCCAGGATCTTCAAAAAGAAAAAAAGAGTTAAACTTTGAAAAAAGGCATATGCCTTGAGTGCCGGAGGTAGAGTCATTCAAGGAAGAGCCCCCCCCCCCCCCCCCCCGAAATTTTTTGTGTCAAATGGAGCTCACTTGTCATCTTTTGGGGATTGCTTTGTGTACTGCGTTCTTGAAAAAAATATGTGAGACCCTCTGGTTGTGCCCTTCTGATCTCAATATGTCAATAAGCCTCCTTGGGGAAAGTACATGCAATAATGGTTATGTAAGGTTGATTTGATGTGTTTTGAATAACAATGTACTTTTAAGTACATTAGATGGTTTATTGCAGTGACAGGTTACAGTTACCCTTATTTCTTCTCCAACAGATATCATGAGTGTATTGGTGTCCAAGAGTTAAACAAAGCTAATATACTTATTGATAAACCAGACAAATTTAACAATTTAATCACTATCAAATTGATGCATGGGATAAAAGGGGTTACAGTGCAAGGGGTTTGTAAATATATTTATTCAACTACAATGTATGACTTTGCTGTGCATTCTACATAGGAGAATATCATATTTTCTTTCCAAACCATTACAGTAACACATACATCTTGATATTGGGAGACACTCTTTTGTCCTTCCATACTTCTTCTGCTGGACTCCTTCAAGTTGACCTTTGTTGAACTCCCCAAATCAAAACATAAACAAAAGAAAATGTCTGCCTTCAATCAGTGAGCACTCCACTTATAACATTTGGTCTCAATCTTCATTACTTTCATGAATTAGGAAAAGATTTCTTCGAGTATGTACTTAAATGTTTATAGAATACAGCTGTTATTTTATTTTGAGGTATTTTATTGTAAAAATTTTGTTCTCTTACTTATGCCACAGCAGACTTTCAGGTGGTGCTATTTACTCATGGCAGCAGTTCCTTGGCAAATTTCAGTTTCCACATGTTCTATGTTTCATTCCAAGCATTTTGGTATATAATTTATTGGGGTTATTCATTTTGGGCCTTTTTTAGACTTGAAAGAAAATTACTTGAAATTTGACCAAAGTTAGGTTGGACATCCCCTTAAGAAATTAACTAATTAAACGGGAATGGACACGTGTCAGACAAGGGTTCAGTGGAGTGTTTGATTGTTCGTGTTTTGATTGTTTGTGCAAACATCAATGTGACAAGTCGGTTACAGCACAAAAACTCGTGATATTGAACATACAATCGCTCGAGCTAGTTACTCGTACAAGTCCTCGTTAACTAACTCTCGCGATTGTATATTCAATATCACTCGTTTTCTATGCTGTAACCTATACATACATATGTTTTATAGAGTGATAGAATTGGAGTTTTACATTTCTCGACTGCGTTTTTTCCATTACTCAGTTATCTTTCCATGTCTGGGCATATATATCTCGAAGACGACTTTTCAGTTGGGCACAAAATTTCCAAGGAATACTTGTTGGATTTAGCCACAAGTGGTGGAATCTAGCATCGGAAAGATTTTTTTATTGTAACCATGCCAGTTCGACCAGATGTTTCCAACTCAGTATACGCCCGAGTCAAAAGTGGGTTATTGTTATCTCTTGCAGCCAGCCAACTTTTAACGAGTCTGCATTGTATTTCAATGGACAAGGGATATAACCCCAATTCCGATAAGACTGTCGAGTTGCATGCTTTCGAAAGGACTTGTAAACTACTTTTACATAATGTCAATTGTACCGATTCAGTTAGGGGAGCGGCGGCGTTGCGGTAACCGGTTCTCGTCAGATCACCGAAGTTAAGCAACGTCGAGCCCGGTTCGTCCTTGGGTGGGTGACCATCTGAGCGATCGATTCGGATTCCCGCGTTGTGTCCTTGGGCAAGGCACTTCACCCCAATTGTCCACATGGGGGCACGATAACGCCGTGTACTATTGCGTACTCCATGTCGATGGCGCGCATGTCTTCAACCAATCTAACCCCGCCTGTGCTGCAGTGAGGAGTTACGATGTTGGGGAGCTGGCAGCTGCTCGTCGTTGCTCGGTAGTTCTCTCCGGGTACTCCGGCTTCCTCCACCCGTAAAACTGTCACCGACACGATATGACCTTGGCTGTTATAGTGCCGTTAAACCCTAATAAATAAATAAGTACCGATTCAATTCACTGATTGGCTTTGTGTGAAATTTGATCACCCCTTGTCTTGCAACCGTAAAGAGGTATGGGTTTTACCTGCGTGTCAGATAACTTTTCGCGAGGTGCAAATTATTTTTTGACACAGACTGTCAAAGGTCGTAATTTAAAGTAGGCTTTTATATACCCTGGATCTGAGGTTAAGACACCCACTCGAGTAACTTCCCGAGGCCGCAAGTATAATACCTAGATAAGTATATAATGTTACAGTTTCTAACTGCTCATTTCCAGAATGAAATATTTCACAGGTTTTTCTGCCAGACTTGCTAAATACCATCCATGGCTTTGGTTTTACTCATATTAACGGTGAGTCTCCACTTAGAACAGTAGTCGGACAGTGCTTCGATTGATCTTTGTAGACCCGTTACCGTCGTTGACAATAGGACCAAGTTATCGGCATACAAGAGGCATGGAATTGTAGAATCTTGCAGAGTGGATGAGCGTTACTACCGGCATACTGTTTGAAAAAATCAGGAAGATCATCGACAAAGCAGTTGAATAATAAAGGGCTCAAGTTGTCCCCTTGCATTACCCCGACCGAGGTCGTGAATTTTTCGGAAAGCCTATTTCCGACTTTAACTTCCAGAGAGCTGGAGGAAAACATGCGCCTAACTGATGAGTAGAAATTTCCTCCAACATCATTTTGTAACAATTTCAAAAATAAGCCTTGCCTCCATACCCTGCCAAATGCTTTTTGAAAATCGATAGAGCTATTTATTTATTTATTTATTTATTAGGGTTTAACGACACATTAACAACCAGGGTCATATCATGTCGGTGACAGTTTTACGGATGGAGGAAGCCGGAGTACCCGGAGAGAACCACCGAGCAGCTGTCAGCTCTCCAACATCGTAACTCTGAACTCTGCACCGCGGCACAGGTAGGGTTAGATTGGTTGAAGACATGCGCACCGTCGACGTGCAGTACGCCTTAGTACACAACGTCATCGTGCCCCCATATAGGCAATCGGGGTTAAGTGCCTTGCCCAAGGACACAACGTGGGAGCGCGAATCAGTTGCTGAAATGGTCACCCATCCAACTACTAAACGCGCTCCACGTTGCTTAACTTCGGTGATCTGACGTGAACCGGTTGCCACGCCGCCACTGCGCCCCGAAAATCGATAGAGCATTTATATAATTTACAGTTGTTACGAAATGCTTTATATACCAACGATTTGATGACGAGGAGGTGGTCCGAGGTTTTATAATGTCTGTCATCTGTCTCATATGAGAATGTCTATCACTGTAAAAAAAAACCCCACCAATCACCCACACGCAAGAAAAGAGATATATCTTCGTTACGGTGGATAGAAAATATTTTCCCACCTACACGTAGCCAATCCCATCCCATTTTCGGGCAGCGCCCTTCATTTCGGTTGTGGCTTATGCAGTTTCAAGATTCCATCTTAAACTTTCCATTCTTGATGAAGTGGTGCTCCTACACTCGCACAGTCTCACCTCCAGCCCCCCACCCCCAAGACATAACAACATGAAGGGGACTCTCATGTCGAAATTTTAAAAAGTCGGGTAGTCCGTGGGGTATCTTTTCGTCATGAAAAAACCCCCGCATAATTGTCTTCTCTGGTTGATTTTCTTTGCTGGAATGCAAGGCAGGCTTTGTGAAACTTCAGATAAATTAATTCCCCCTATTAATCAATGCGCGCCTATGAAATAAAAATATCTTTCAAATCTTCTGCACGATGAAGAGAAGAGTGAAAACGAAACTCCAATCAGAACGGCAAAGAACGCACCATTTTATAAGCTCACATTTCAGCTTCGTAAGAATAAGGCATGGTCGTCAACTGAACCTATGTCTCTGGTCTTAACGTCCATTCGTTTCCACACCGCACATACCCACTTCTTTCCCACGCTCTCGGGCCACCAGTCTAATTCTGAAAGGCCTCCCGCAGCTGTTTTAGGTAGTTTGTGTACCCACTTTCCGTGGTCCTTGTGCGCGGACTACGGTTGACTAATGTGACGCTCTTTTACTTACAAAGATTTACAGATATTCGTTCGTTCTTTGGCAATAGAAATTCCAACAAGCAGGTATTTAATTCGCCCCGAAAACGTGAAGATATTAACGCAATTTGTAAAACTACAAAGCGTAATTTTAAACTGCGGGTTTTATAAGTTTTCATTCATAATTATTTAGTGAACACACTGTCGCAGGATTACGCGGTTAAATTGATGTTCGAATGATGGAGGAAAATTTATGTTCTTATCAGTGCTCAACCGACAGCCAGTGACTGTCGTCTGAACCCCAGTTCGAACTTAAACCTTGCCACCTTATCAATGCCCTATCCGCTTGGGACTTTTAGGATTCCTGAAGGTGCCTGTGGCTTACAACGTCAAAGGATGATCAACGATAATTCACTGAAAAGATTATTTATTTACATGTACGAAGAAATATAATATGAAACAATTACTCACAAAAATTATCCATAAGAATACACTAATTACGCGGATACAGAGGATCTGTAATGAGTTTCTCTTTGATATAAGATTTATTAAACGAGTGTAGACAATTTTATTTTAGCGAGCCTCTGGCGAGCTAATATAAAATTGTCGAAACGAGTTTCATAAATCTTATGTCAAAGAGAAACGAATTTCAGAATCTTTTTATCACATGACACATACAAACGAACTTGAACCGATTTATTTTTAACGAGTCTGTGTTCCCGTACATGGAATAAGAAAATTAACCTACTTTCTCCATGTTGACTGAATGCGTTCAATACTTCCGCTTTACAAAATAGTTCTCAAAACAAACGGTCTTGTTGACATTTAATAAACAGACTGCAAAAAACCCTCATTAGTAATTCAATTGTCAACAATAAGAGAAGCAAATCCAAAGAAGGGATTTGAAATTTCTATATTATATAAACTTTAATCCGAGTCGCTGTCGGACACAATGATGCGCCTACGTTTCTGAGCGGGTTGGGCTGATGATGTTTCTGGGTTATGAATGTGTATTTCAAAGTGCCCACCATAAATGTTGCCTGTGAACATATTCTGTAGTCTACCCGCAAATTGTGTGTTTCGATCAATGGAATTGGTGTTAGAAATTGACTGGTTTTGATAAACTACATCTGTGTCCATGGATTTAGGATATTGAGGCCTATTTTCAGTTTGAAGATTGGAGTTAGATAACACACGAGAAATTTGTTTGTGTTGTTGTTCACTGATATGTCTGTAAATTGTTAATTGACTGGATATTCTTATGTCCTGTGATTTGCATAATCTGGTGAGCAGGGATGTTATTTTCACTAAGTTTTGAACAAGATGTTTGCGAACACTGTGATTTGTAAGTTTCTTTTCCGGTGACAGACCAGCTGCTTTTGCCATGCGCTTCATGATGGAGGTAAGTTTATTTATTCCAATCGGCTGTCTTTCAAACCACTGATCACCGACATTCATAATATCTTGTTTAGTATGTGTTGCTATATAAAAAGGGTCACTTTCGTCACTGTAACCAGAGGGCCTTAAAAGAGAGTACTCTTTATAAATATTCACAGGACACCTTTCTGGTAAATCAAAGTTACACCACATTCTGGGTGGCACACTTCGAACATCTCTCACATTGTCACCAGGGCGAGTTTTTGTTTGTCTTTCTATAAACTGTAAATATTCCTGGCCATTTGGGTCCTTGTGCAAACTAAAACATCCCCCAACACATTTTACGGTGCTCGTCTGAGCCCCGTAAACCAAAGTGAATAGTGTTTAAAAACCACAACTTCACAAGGAGTTTATTATAGATTCGGGTGTCGAAGAACCCAGTTGACCGCTTTGCCACAAAATGCCAATTTCATTGTCACTTATTGGCTCCGCCTTCATTTCCCGATTGCCCAAGCCACTTCGTTTCATTTGTCGTTGTTTGTTGTTTGGCCTTCAATATGTCTCTCACTTTCACAAATTCTACACTCCTAACTATTGTGTGGCTATTATCACCAGAGCGTGTACAGACCATGATAAACTTTCGAAACAAAAAGACAAATTTACTGTTATTAGATTGCTGCATTCACAATCTACTATTCTCATTTTGTCCAATTTAATTTCAATTGTTTCAAACTTGGCATATTTTTTCATTTATCGAGTGACAGCAAGTCTCTCTCATATAAGTTGTGGGGGTGTTGGCATCTACGCTAAAGAGGAATTACAGCCCTCATTGATTACAGATCTCACAGAAGCAAGGACTCAGATTCCAGTATCCAACGAAATAGTATGGGCAAAAATCAAGTTAAGAAGCAGGAGTGTTGCCGTTGGTGTTGTATACTTAGCAGTGGAGGGAAGTAAGCCCGAGTGGAATGATTCAATATATACAACTCTTAGATCGAATATCACAGAGCTTGGTAGCAGAGGGTTCAGTATTGTCCTAATGGGGGACTTCAATGGGCACATCGGGGATAAGGAGGAGGGCATACAGGGAGGTGATAGGAAAATTAACACGAATGGGAGGAAGATGTTGGACCTATCAAAAGAGCTTGGTTTAAAGATCCTGAACAGGGATGCGAAATGTAAGGGTAAATGGACCTGGGAGAGGAACGATAAGAAAACAATAATTGATTATATACTCACTGACATTGGCGTATGGAGGGAGGTTATAGATGTAGAAATAGATGACGAGGGAAAAAATGACTTGAGTAGTGATCACAACCTGATAACAGTTAAGATTATGGGCAAAAAGACGAATAGAGACAGAAATACCTTCAAGGAAGTTTGGGGACTAAAACAAGGAGCCGACTGGAAGCAGTTTCGGGAAAAACTAAAACCAAATCTTGATTGTATACCTAGGGATGCAAATGTCCAGAGTATTTCAGATGGCATAGTAAATAGCCTAACAGAGGCAGGGAAGGAGTGTATAGGAAGGGTGAGGGTCCCAACGAGAGAGCTTGGATACAGGGTTAACGAGGGACTGAAAAAGGCTATAAAAGAAAGGAAGGTAAAATGCGCTGCTTACAGAAGAAGTAGGAAGCTTAAAGGGGTGGATAACAATGACACGAGACTAATGAAAGGAGAATATGAACTGGCACGGAAAAAGGTGAATGAGATAAAGAATAATAATAGGAAGGAGCGCAATTGTAGTCTTGCCAGAACAATAAAGAAAACGGGGGGTTCGAGCTCAAACGTATTTTGGAACTGGGTAAATAAACGGGGGAAAAGTAGTGTACAGAGTATCAAAGTGGATGGGGAAAGTACAGAAGATAAAGGCCGTATCGCTTCAGAGTTAGTCAAGCACTGGGAAAAGATAAACGATAGGCGATGGGGCAGTGGGTCCCCACCAAAAAGAAATACACTGGTGGAGGAGAACCTATCCAATCGTGTTTGTAGCGAAATAACGGCAGAAGAAGTGCGGAACGTGGTCTCGAAATTAAAAAATGGTAAAGCGGGAGGGACTGATGAAATTCCGAACGAATTCCTCAAAAATGGAGGGGAGGCACTTATTGAAGTCCTGACAAACCTTTTCAACCTGGCTCTGCGAAAGCAAGAGGTCCCCAGAGAGTGGAGGGAAAGTAAGGTGTCGTTCATACACAAAAAGGGGGATAAGGAAGTTCTAGATAACTATAGGGGGATATCAGTTAGTAGTAACATCGGAAAAGTATTCTGTAAGGTCATATACGGTAGACTAGAGGAAGTTATTGAAGAGAAAGGTTTTTTAGGAGAAATTCAAAATGGTTTCAGGAAAGGACGAAGAGTCACTGATCACCTATTTACACTCACCCAACTGATAGAATCAACAAAGGCTGAAAAGAAAAAGATGTTTCTGGCATTTCTAGATGTGAAAAAAGCGTACGACCGAGTGTGGAGGGAAGGTATGTGGCGAAAGCTCGAGGGCATCGGACTGGGGGGTGACTTTGTGGGAATCATGAAAGCACTGTATACAGATGTGCAAAGCCAACTCAGTCTAGGAAGTATCACTACAAAACGAGTCCCTATGGATATAGGCCTCAAGCAGGGGTGTATCTTTTCACCGATTTTGTTTGCATTGTATGTTAAAGATTTAGGGGACGAACTAATTCAGAGTGCGGAGGGGGTAAATGTTGGAGACATAAAGATACCAGGCTTATTCTTTGCGGACGACATGGTGTTAATGTCTAGAACTGAACAGGGGCTAGAGAAACTGCTGGAAATTGTTGGTAGATATGGGAACACTTGGCGGCTCGAACTAAATGAAAATAAAAGCAAGGTAATACCCGTTGGACGCAAGGTAGATATGACGAAGAGATGGAGAGTGGGGGAGTTCTCAATCCCCGAAGGGGAAAGCAAACAAATCACTGTAGGAGAAACGGGAGAGTATGAGTATCTAGGGGTAAGCATAAATATAACGGGAAGAGGGGTGTACAGAAATTACTCAGCCAAACTGATTCTGAAGGGGAAAAGAATTCTGAACCAACTAAAACTTTTAGGGAAAAATAGTTTCAACAAGGTCTTTGTGGGGAAAACACTGTGGGAGAGGGTGGGTTTACCAAGTATAACGTATGGCACGGACGTGATTCCATTAAACCAAACCGTTATTAAGAAGTTGGAAAGTACTCAGAATGATGCCGGCAGATGGATAACAGGGTCGAGTAATGCTGCAGCTTTGGAAGCAGTAAGGGGGGAGCTTGGATGGATGAAAATCAAGGACAGGGTAGATTTGGGAAAACTGTGTTACTTTAACTACTTGAGAAACCTGCCTGACAACCGGTGGTGCAAATTGATGCTCGATACCATTTGGAATTCTAATATAGAAACGGGGTGGTCAAAACATGTGAGGGAACTAATTGACAATTACTCTATAGAGGTCACAAACATAGAAGTAGGAATGAAAGAAGGCAAAAGGTTTGTCAAAGAGAGAGTCATGGAAGATTGCAATCGAAACTGGCGAGTAGGGGTTAGCGTGAAAAGATCACTGCAGGGGTTACAATATAAAGAAAAGCCAGCTTTTGAGAAGTACCTAGATGGCACCTTTGGAGGGTCACTGCTGTTCAAACTGAGATCAAGATCACTGGAGCTTCGGGGAAAAATTGGGAGAGATGGGGAAAAGGGATGCCAAATGTGCCACTCTGGAGTAGTGGAGACCCTGGAACATTTTCTCTTGGAATGCCCACAGTATATACCTCATAGAATAAAATTTACTGGAAGAATAATGCAGAAGTGGGGTGAAGAAACAAAGGATAGATGGCTGAAGGGGGACACGAGGGAGAGGGTAGGAATGCTTATTGAAGAAATTGAAAAAGAGGAAGTGAGGGACACTATTAAGCAGTTTATATCTGAATGCTGGGAGGAGAGGAGGGGAAGAGGGGGTGGGGTGCAGGGGGAATGATGGCCTTCTCTTATGAGGACCGCGACAAATCAGCGGCTGGCCAAAGAGATATTATTATAACAAGTTGCCTTTATTCAATGTTTTCCTCCATTGTTTATTTAAGCTCTATTCACTAAGATAATAAGGCATATCATTAAGACCCAGTGAAAGCTTACTTTAATCTTTATATCAAGTAAACTTGTTATGACATGACGCATTTATTATATTGTATATATAGCCTTGATCACAAGTAAGAATTCAGTTATAGTTTGTATTTCCAAACGTTACTCTGCTTTATTTTACTGGGAAATCCCATTCAGCTATTATTACGGTGATATTATTCGGATATCCAACAAGACCAGTTGTTAACTGTTTGTCGCTGTTAGACGTTTGGAATACCAGATTCAATATTAAATTGTTATCATCTTTAATTTGTCTCCCAGTCATCAGCTGAACACCATTATAACCCCACGGTTATATTTGGTGAGAGAATCCGCGGCTGGACATCTTTTTAGCTTGTCCCAACGATCCAGGTACCACGTTCCAATTGCTACTATGAATCTAAAGATGTTCAACAAATTACCCGACAATATACAGACAATCCTTGATAATCTTCATCTGGATAAAATGAAGATGCAATGGACTCTCCAGACTTGTGAGGATTCCACCACGTTAGTATTGTCATGGAAAAAACAACCACTGCAAAAATCCACTGCAAATAAACTACGAGATGAGCGGCGCATGACGGACTACAACAAAAGGAAAAACACCGCACAGCTACAACAGACTTACCGGCATCAGAACATTAAGTTTCCACAGAACTCCAACAAATCGCCAGAAGTTGGTGTATGTGCTTCAAGTGTTTTTACAGAAACAGACCACCAACACATCCACAAAGACTCAGTGAGTACTCAAACTTATATTAACTCTCCATTAAAAGTCGACGTCAGTGTCAACGCAGTACCAACTTCCACCGACACGCCCGTTCAATGTTCCCCTCAGATGAAGAGCGTTTCAATTCAGACGCCGCGGGAGGAGTGTTCAGCTCTATCCGTCCACAGCCGTCTGAAAAACACTGTCCAGCCAAAAAGAGTTACTGAGACTGTGATCAGATATTGTAGGTCCGTGCAATTTGGCCTTCAGTATCTGATTAAATGGAGAGACCACTCAGATGCTGATAACTCATGGGTTAAAGACTGTGAGTTGGACGAAGCAGCCCGAGAGTACATCCGGGACAATCAGAGTAAAATCCCGGGCCTTCGTCCAACTTTGTCAAGACCAGGAACTCCTGAACGTAAGAGACATCATCGGTACAAGCGACCATAATTGTTTGTATTTCGGAACTTTAGGACATTACAATTTTAATGGTTGCTGCGGGTCGCATCAATTGGAGCGGCAGAGATTATATCACCAGAGCGTGTACAGGCCATGATAAACTTTCGAAACAAAAAGACAAATTTACTGTTATTAGATTGCTGCATTCACAATCTACTATTCTCATTTTGTCCAATTTAATTTCAATTGTTTCAAACTTGGCATATTTTTTCATTCATCGCGTGACAGCAAGTCTCTCTCATATAAGTTGTTAACAAGTTGCCTTTATTCATTGTTTTCCTCCATTGTTTATTTAAGCTCTATTCACTAAGTTAATAAGGCATATCATTAAGACCCAGTGAAAGCTTACTTTAATCTTTATATCAAGTAAACTTGTTATGACATGACGCATTTATTATATTGTACATAGCCTTGATCACAAGTGAGAATTCAGTTATAGTTTGGATTTCCAAACGTTACTCTGCTTTATTTTTCTGGGAAATCCCATTCAGCTATTATTACGGTGATATTGTTCGGATATCCAACAAGACCAGTTGTTAACTGTTTGTCGCTGTTTGACGTTTGGAATACCAGATTCAATATTAAATAATAATAATAATAACACTTTGGCCAGCCGCTGATTTGTCGCGGTTCTCGGACGAGAAGGCCATGGTTACCCCTGTACTCCCAACTGCCTCCCTATTCCCACGCTTCTCCTCTCCTCCCAACACTCAGAGACGAACTGCTTGATGATATCCCTTGTCCCATTCTTCCCAATCTCTCCGATTAGCATATTAACCCTCTCCTTTGAGTCTCCCCCTAACCACATGTCCTTCATTCTCCCATCCCACTTCCCCATTATACTCCCAGTGAATCTCATTCTTTTAGGCTGATACTTTGGGCATTCAAGAAGAAAGTGTTCCAGGGTCTCCACCATGTCCAAGTTACACATCTGGCACTCCCTTTCACCGTCTTTCCCAATTTTTCCCCTCAGCTCCAGGGATCGCGACCTCAGCTTGAACAACAGTGACCCCCAAAGGTGCCATCAAGGTACTCTTCAAAACCTGGCTTCTCTTTATCACGCAGGCCACCCAAAGACCTCTTTGATTTGACCCCCTCTCGCCAATTACGGTTACAATCTTCCATGACCCTTTCTCTGACGATTTTTTTACCCTGGTTTGCCCCAACGTCCAGGTCCGAGATCTCCAATGAGTAGTTCTCTACTAGCTCCCTCATTTGGACCATCCACCCCGTTTTGATATTTGAGTTGAAAATTCTCAGGAACATTACTTTACACCATCGGCTGTCGGGGAGATTTACCAAATAATTAAGATAACCGAGCTTCAACAGGTCTATCCTGTCCTTGATCCTCATCCACCCAAGCTCACCCCTGATTGCTTCTAGCGCTGCGGCATTACTCGACCCCGTTATCCATCGGCCTGCATCGTTCTGCAGGATTTCCAAGCTCTTTACGGCCGTCTGGTTTAGGGGTACCACTTCCGTACCGTATGTTATACTTGGCAGCCCCACCATTTCCCAAATGGTTTTCCCCACGAAAACCTTATTGAAACTGTTTCTCCCTATAAGTTTCATTTGGTTAAGGATTCGCTTCCCCTTCAAAATCAATTTATTTGTGTGGTTCCGGTAGATGCCTCTTCCTGTAATGTTTATATTTACCCCCAAATACTCGTAATCACCCGTCTCTCCCACATTGAGAAGTTTGCTGCTCCCTTCCGGAATGCAGAACTCACCCACTCTCCACCTTCGAGTGGGGTCCACTTTGCGGCCCACAGGTATAACTTTGCTCTTGCTTTCATTAAGTTCGAGTCTCCATTTGCTCCCATATTTCCCAACAATTCCCAGCATTTTCGTTAGCCCCTCTTCGCTCTCTGACACTAGAACCATATCGTCTGCAAAGAATAGCCCTGGGATCTTCACGTCACCAACTGCTACCCCATCCTCGCTACGCAGGAGTTCGTCTCCTAAGCCTTTGATGTACAATGCAAACAGGATCGGCGAAAGGATACACCCCTGTTTTAGGCCTATCTCCATAGGCACACGTTTCGTTGTAATGTTTCCCAGGCTAAGTTCACTCTGTACATCTTGATATAATGCTTTCATAATTCCAACAAACTCGCCTCCTAAGCCCATAGCCTCCAGCTTGCGCCACATACCTTCCCTCCATACTCTATCGTATGCCTTCTTGATATCCAAAAAGGCCATAAACATCTTTTTCTTTTTTGCTTAAATTGTTATCATCTTTAATTTGTCTCCCAGTCATCAGTTGAACACCATTGTAGCACAGCAAATATCGACGGTCGTTCCCCACGGTTATACTATAATTAAAACGTTTTAAATTTCTGTCAATACTGGAAATAAATCCACGCAACGAGCTTGGTTCATAATCATATTCAGAGCTGTCAGATTTTCTGATTGACAGGATAAATTTGCATAAAATAACACTCAGTTCACTAGGCGGTATGTTGTGAATTTCAAGATGCTCATTTATATCATTGCTTTGAAGAAAATTTCTTACTAACTTCATATCATAAAAGGTCTTGCTTAAAGTGTTTTTATTTCTTTCTTTTTTCGACAAATTCATCTATATCTGCACCGCTGATATTAACAAAAGGACGCTGTTGAGTAGCGTCCGTTTGCTTAGCAACGCCAACAGTTTCTTGGCAATCTAGCGTCTGATACTAGCGTTCATCATGTAATGGGCTCAAACGTTCTGCGAGAGAGTCACTTCAAAGTCGATACCTATTATTTTCACAGTGTATAACAAGCCTTTTGTGGAATCAATGATCTTAACAATTTCCCCTTCTCCTTTTCCATCTATTTTCACAATTTCGTTCACTCGATAGTTAAGTACACGCGACGTTTTGTTTGTAAACAATGGAGTGGTACAATATGAATATTAATTAGGTGATGAGGCTTAAAATTTAGCCAAAGAAAATCCTTGCAGGTCATATTACACGTGTTTTCATACAGAAGAATATCAGATGGACTTTTTCATTGAACTTTACAATAGTCATGTGATAAAAAAGTTTTTTATTCTTTAGGGCCCTCGACGTCTCCCATTGCTAGCTGTGTCCGCTGGATCATCTTCACATCATCTTCATATCCTCACGGTCTGTGATACATACAAAGTGTATATTCACTCCTCGTTGCTTCTTCCTCGCAGGGTTACTTCGCAGTCATTCGGGCTTAACACATATAATGTTCTGCTTGTGTGACTCTATCAGCGTTCTCACAGTTCAATCACAATTCAATCGGCGTCTACCACAGTTCACGATCACTTTGCGCTTTGTCTGGCTCTCACGGGGTTAAGTTATTCTTCGCCTTCAGATATACACTTAACAAAGCTTACATAATAATATTCTGCAAAGTGTTCTCAACATCACCAATTCTCGCACTGCCTAAAACTATCTTATCTCGCGAGCTATTAAAGCGCTCACTCAAGCTCTTAATACGGTTTCTAGACCTCAACGTTACAGCTTTTACTTCTTTGGCTACTATACCACTACGGTTCGCAACCGTTAACAAACTACTATCGGTTCCTTACAACCCTCACAGGGTTACGACAATACGCGGACTTTCAATCTCGGTGCCTATGACCCTCGACGGCCAAGGCTAAATTCGGACCTTCTCTGAGTGCCCTCAGGCCAATTGCCCATGTATGTCTTACCTTCTAAAACAGGTAATGCCGTTTACCTAAATGCATATAGCTCCCTGAGCTCGTACTTCCTTTTCCTGATCCTATTCTCATATATGGCCACCGACTTGGCCCAAGACTGCTCCTACTCTAAATATGAGCTCCGTGGTTCCCCAACATAACAACTCTCGCACCGATGCGGCACCTTCTCTAATCTATAGCATGGGACCTCCCCATCTACTCACAACGACCCACAGCCTTACACACCTTCCGACTGGAATTGGCGTGAAATGAATTTTTCGAGAAATCCCCCGATTTTTATTTAGATAGCCAGAACATTTATTCTCAGTTAATCGCTTCTAGATCTATCTTAATTTAGCACTCGCTTTAAAGTTCCTTTGAAAGACTCGCATTTTGCTATCTTTTGACATTTCGGAGACAGGATAGATGCGTAATATGGGTGTGTGTCCAGAACATACGTGATGCACTGGTTCCAAAAATTAGATTTTAACTGGCTTTAATTACCCAGATAATGATAACCGGAGAAAATTTTGTCTCTCTTAGTACTGATCTGTTATCAGATAGCCCATGTGGCGTTCAACAAGTGCGCCATAATGGACATTAAATTTCCATGCCTAATTAGCAGAATTTGAATTATTGCCGATCTGTTTTCGGGGTCCGCCATATACCTATTTTTACGTTTTATGTTTAACCCATTCAGAAAGATTATTGAAAATATTTACACTTTTAAACAAGAAAATCGCAACTTTGGGCTATCATCTTGACACCCACGTGTCTAATAGTATTGGTAAATCAAAGGGGATTTGTTCAAAACAAAATTCAACGCGCAGCTATGGTCAAGGCGCGACGCGGGAAGTTTCCTCACGCCTTAATTTCGGAATGCATCACTGACTGAACGATTTCCTCAACCCCGCCATCCAGAATTCTACCTATCTCTTTCGATTTCTGGGGTAAATGCGTAGGTGGAATTTAAAAAGAAAAGCAAACACTTACCAGCACCATTAAAAGGGTTGTAATATTGACTATTCGCACAATGGTTATCTGGAAAATAGAATGCATATACAGTCATCTCATTAAAATAAATTCAATAAAATAATTTGATAATCGTAGAAGTAATTTATGACAAGCATTTTTAGATTTAATTTTAAAAAAAATTAATTTAGTTCGTTTTCCTGCAAAACTACATAATTTTGATTCATAGGCCTAAAAGTTATGATTAACGGGGGAGGAATTTAATAAAGTTAGTTTTCCTCAATTACTCTATAATTTTGGCCTGCAGGCCCGCAGACAAGGCTTTCACACCCCTCATTGACATTGATCCACGAAATAGGAGATTTGTAGAAAGTTTATAGGCCATATACCTTCCTAATTATGGCTGATAGTAGACTCGAGTTCGTAGCCGAACACATGCAGTGAGGGAAGGCACTCCGGCATACAAATTTAACACTGAAATCTTCATAGACATTGGTTCGCCAGAAGGAAACGGGCGTAAAAATTTAACACTGAAAATTCCCATAGACTTTTCTTTTCGCCAGAGTGCCATCGGCGGATGGCCCTCTGGCGAAAAAAAAAATGTCTATGGGAATTTTCAGTGTTAAATTTTTATGCCCGTTTCCTTTTACGTCAATTTGTTTGCCAAATTCAAAACCCTATGGGAATTTTCAGTGTTAAATTTTTATGCCCGTTTCCTTTTACGTCAATTTGTTTGCCAAATTCAAAACCCTATGGGAATTTTCAGTGTTAAATTTTTATGCCCGTTTCCTTTTACGTCAATTTGTTTGCCAAATTCAAAACCCTATGGGAATTTTCAGTGTTAAATTTTTACGCCCATTTCCTTCTAGACGAAAATTCGCTCTGGCGAATCAGTGTCCATGTAGATTTCAGTGTTAAATTTTTACGCCGGAGTGCCTTCCTTACTACTAGCGCATTTGTGAAATGTTCAGTGACTGCTCAGGGATATCGTGCTGGACAGGAGTTTTTTTCCTTATAATGAAAGGCATATAAGACACAATGAGCATTTTCAAACACACTGCCCTTTGTCGCATCTTGGGGGTGTATCGAATCCCTAGCTTTGTTATTAGATATATAAAGTACTAAACATCCGATTCGAGTTCGAATCTTACGTTGCTATTCGGTTTGATTCGAAATCGGCTGCGCGATTCGTTTCCTTTCGAATATTTTCCAAGAAATATAGGGAAATTATGCATAAATAATGCTGATAATAAACAATTGTGTACTTTCAACTATATTATTACAAATATTACGTATCGCCGATGCGGGGTCGAGCTTTTCCGCACCTGTAAGGCTTGTCATTATAAGAAACTCAAATCCACTGATATTTGTTCAAGTTATCGCGCTAACGTGCCGAAAAAGTAACCAATTAAGGGATATTACTCCGCTCATTATAGCCAAACCGTATCAGTTTTTGAACTCCTTCAAGACATTGTTTATTTCACATACCAAATATTGACCAAATCCATTGCTATGTGTTCAAGTTATCGCGCTAACAAAGCTGAAAAGGGTAAACAATTAACATAATTAAGGCCATAACTCCGCCCAATGCGGCCCAACCATACCCGTTTTTTCGAACTCAGGCAAGACATTGTTAAGAGAGTCTCACATATAAAACATTGACTAAATCCATTGAAATGTGTTCAAGTTATTGCTCTAATGAGCTGAAAACAGACAAAAATTAAAATTAACTAACGAAGGGCCATAACTCCGCTCAGTATAGTCGAACCCTACCAGTTTTCGAACTCAATCAAGACAATGTGACGAAAGTCTCACAAACCAAATTTTGACCAAATCCATTGATATTTGTTCAAGTCATCGTGGTAACAAGCCGAAAACAGGCAGATATTAACTAATTAAGGTCCATAACCCTGCTCAGAATGGCCAAACCGCACTGGTTTTCGAACTCAAGCAAGACATTTTTAAGAAAGTCCCACATACTACATTTTAACTGAATCCATTGATATTTGTGCAAGTAACCAGGCAAAACGTAGCTAATTAAGGGCCATTACCCCGCTCAGTTTAGCCGAACCGTATCAGTTTTGGAACTCGTTCTAGGAATTGTTAAGAAAGTCTCACATACCAAATAATGACCAAATATTGACGAAATCCATTGATATGTGTTCAAGTTATCGCGCTAACGAGCTAAAAGCAGGCAAATTTTAACTAATTAAGGGCCATACATGCGCTCAGTACGGCCAAACCACACCCGTTTTCGAACCCAAACAAGACGCTGTTAAAAAAGTCCCACATACCAAATATTGACTAAATTCATTAATATCTGTTCAACGAGCTGAAAACAGGCAAAAATTAAAAGCCACAACTCCGCTCAGTATGGCCGAACCGTGCCAGTTTTGGAATTATTCAAGACATTGTTACGAAAGTCTCACATACCAAATATTGACGGAATCCAGTGATATTTGTACAAGTAATCGCGCTAATCAGAAAGGTTACGCCCATCCGCCCGCGCACCAACTTCATCAAACTGTTTGTCAATGAACAGCATCTGCACTCATGTCACCCACTACCCATCCTAATTTTATTCTCACTGGTCACTACCGCTGATGAAAGCAAATTTCGAGTTTCCAAACAACAAGACCATTAGCAATCGGCCATTTTGGACATAAATGATATGCAAGATCAGGGGTCGAGTGGGGTATGGACTCCCTAAACCGAACTGTCAATACAATCATATGTGAGAGCGCAGCTGGTAATTGCAGGTAATTTGTTTTGAAGGGGGGAATAAAAGAAATATAACGTTTTTGATTTACTATGGATAAACGTAGAAAAAATAACATCTTTTCAATACATCATTTAAACAATACAGCAAATATATTGATTTTGGCTTCAAATGAATACCACAATGGACCTCACTGTCAAGCGAAGGCAAACTCCATATCAAGGTTTTTGTTGTCGGATTGAAATAAAAAAAGCAGTTTACATCACATTATATACACGATTTTAAGATGGATGTGTGGATGAAAGTCAAACACTATCTATCCACCCAATCAATACACACACTTTTCAAGCCGAAAGCTCATGTATATCCTTGCTGGAATAAGTGGAGAGGTGGCGGGGTAAAGTAAAAATCGCCCGCTATGACCAGTGGTACTGCATCCACCATATTCTTATATTCTTTGGCAATTCCACCCACTGTCGTTGACGCTCCGTAGTTAACATAAGATGAGGTGAATTAAGAATTCTAGCACACTAAGCAATGCATTTCTAGCACCCTAAAAAATAAGCTTGAAAGCAATAGGAAGTCAGCTTCAAACAATTTCTAGCACAGCTAAAAAAAAGCTCAGTCGATTTTTGCCTGTGCTGGTATGTCGGTTAAGATTAATCCAATGGGGATTTATTTTAGAAAATAAAAAAACAATTCAAACTCGAAGTGGGCTAGAAAAGACGATCTCAAAAACCTTTTTTCCATACAAATTTCCCATTGGAATTTATAAAGTGCGAACAGCGGCGTGAAATCGCTCGCGTCAAATATTTACGAAAATATTTTTTTCCCATCATCGCCTTTTTTGCTTAGTGTTGTTATTCCAATGAGAAATCTTTGGAGAATTGTAGAGAAGGGAAATTTCTTTCTTTCATTTTGCTTCTTTTTTCACTCAGATTTCCAGTTTTCATCATTAGAAATCTTTGGAGAATTGTAGAGAAGGGAAATTTCTTTCTTTCATTTTGCTTCTTTTTTCACTCAGATTTCCAGTTTTCATCATTTCGCTCAGTGCTAATCCAATGGGAAATTTTGAAGAATTGTAAGAGGTGGTAAGTGGACATGAACAGACGATCTCGAAAACCCTTTTTTCCATGAAATTGAAGAATTTCGGAAACTGCTAAGAGATCGCACAAACTACGATCGAGGAAGTATTTTGCATTCATTACTGGATAAAGAATATCCGACTCAGATCTTGTGAAAGAAAAAAAAATTCTGTTTTCCTTCAAGTTATTTTTTTTTAACTTAAAGAAAAAATAAAAAAATTTAAGATCAGTCAAATTTAATTTTTTCATATTATAATATATGGAAAAAAAAATATTAAAAAAACCCCATAAAAAATGGATAGATAAAAACGAAACAAGAGATTCACTCAGAAGTGAGTATGCCCCCCCCCCCCCCCCCACCCCCTACGTGGCAATGACCTTGATCTGTGACCTTGACCTCCATCAAACCCAAAAAATTGTAAAAAGTTTAATATTTGTACTTTGGTTCGTTTCTGAGTTATGGTTGAGACACGAATATTGATGATTTTCAGTGTGACCTTGAAATGTGACCTTGACCTTACGGACCTGGCTGTGGTGTGTGGCACATCCACCCATTGTCCTTTATAATTGAGCGAAGTTAGATGATTGTAGCCCTAATAGTTTTGGAGTTATGCTTGAGACACGATTTGTGACCCTGGACATATGAAGGTCAATTGTGACCTTCACATTGCAGATGCGGCGAAAACTAATATACGCGACACACCTTTTGACTGTCCTTAACATTTGTAAACAGTTTAACAATTGTACTGGGATTCGTTTCTGAGTTATGGCTGAGACACGAATATAGACCGATTTTAGTGTGACCTTGAAATGTGACCTTGACCTTGAAGGTACGAACCCGGCTATGGTGTGTGACACATCCTCCCATGGTCCTTTATAATTGTGTGAAGTTTGATGACTGTGGCCCTAACAGTTTTCGAGTTATTGGCTCGGACACACACACACGGACGGACGGACGGACACACGCACACTTCAATCAATATATGCCACCCGACTTAAGTCGGGGGGGGGGGGGGCATAAAAAGCGAAAAGGAGAAGAGCACCACGAATATCTCATAGATGTGTTATACAGAACGTTTGCCCATCTCGTGAAAGAAAACCTTCCAAAAGAGTTGAAGGAAAGATGTTCCGGTTGCACGTTCGGATGGGACTACGGTCATATCTGTCAAGACACAGACAGAATACGAAGACGCGATCATTATGTGTTTCATACTGACATTAAATATGGCTAGCAAGTGCGACGTGATGAGAATTTCGACGGACACGGTCTTGCGCATAGGAGAACCGAGACCCACTAAATTAGAATGTTTGAATTTTCGAGTGTGGACGAGTCATCTCACAACCGAAAGTAGAGAGTATATTTTGGAATTATTGTTGTGAATTCCGCGACGACATCCAAACTGACTGAAAAATAATGGATTCAGATTCTTTATTCACAGTACACATATAAAATGGTTACAAATAAATATATTGGACAAATGTAATGAGTAGTATACCGTGGGAAGTCGCATAGCATAGTGCCTGCCACCCCCTGGAAGATGTGGGGGGGGGGGGGGGGGATTGCAAACAGCCTATGACTAAACGAATGCACTTAGAACCAGTTATGTGACACATGATGGAGAATGGCAATAGTATCATTTCTTTTCTGGAGGTTTGGTGCATCATTTTCGCCAGCGGAAAGTTGGTGCTTCAAGGTGGCAAGAAGCAACCTGCTGTTTGGACTTCCCCACTACCCATCATAACACCTGAGAGCGGCAACAAGTCCCATCAGGAAGTTCGTGTCGTTTAGACTGCAACAAATAGGTAGGTCATTATGTTTGGGTGTGGAGTCTACGTTAGCTGCATCATCGTCGTAGGATGATAGTCCGGGAGCCAGATGGAGATTTTTGGCAGACCTGGTTTTGCCGGTTAAAGTTTTTTTCTTTGCAGTTTCCGTTAGTCCAGGGATACCTCTTGAAGATTCAGGAGGGTGACCGTTCGGATCCCTTGGGCAACTCGAGATATTGACCATTTACTGTGATTACCCGGTAAAGCCAAATTCGGTATTTGTGGATCGTTGTCGGAATATTGCATAGCCGTTCGGAATAACATTCGCTGCCATACCCGTGAACACGGCCCATTAAAATAAGCAGGAAACCTCGGAGATTATGCTGCCAGAAAAACTTCCCATATCAGTGCATGAATAAGGAAGTTACGGGTAAACAAAGTGCCAACGCTCTTTATTTGAAAACGTAACTCTGGTAAAAATCGCTTTCTAGCTGCTCTATCGAATAAAAGGCGGTGCGTAGGTCAGTTATCAGACAGTCTGGCAAATGCCCCGCTGTTGTACTGGTCGTATATCTCTTGTCTTTGAAAGATTTTCTCATTTGCCTGTTCTTCCATTGGTCATATTATTTTTTTTTGAAGGGATTCTCAACTTTTCTTTCGCTGTTTCATTGGTCCTGTTATTTGTCCCGGAAGATTTTCTAATTTGCTTGTTATTTCATTGGTCATATATAGGTTTTTTATTTGTTAATTTTCTTGCTGTTTCACTCTTTCGTTCTGATCTTTGTATCAATGATGGATTCTGGTGAAAATGTTTCTTCAGTTGGAAATATGGATGTGAGCAGAAATCTGAAAGTTTGATTACTGGCACGGCTGTCCGGATAAGAAACATAATTCGATTTAGCGAGATATATGGAGATGAGAAACATTTCGAGCTGCAGAACAAATTAGATCAGGACACCGAATTAACCCTTTACCCAACGTAACGGCCAAAACCGGCCAGCGCTATTCTCAAAAATCGCCAATTAATTTTCATTATTTTTTTCATTTTTGTCTCAAAAACATAGGTTATGACCCCTCATTGGAACGAGCTCGTTGAGCTCGTTCCAATGAGGGGTCATAACCTATGTTTGTGAGACAAAAAATGAAAAAAATTAGTTATTCGAGAATTGTTTTTGCATGTGTCGTCTGCTTTTCATGTTAGGTAAAGGGTTAACGATAAGATTTCATAAAACTTGTGTCTCTACTTACATATCGTCTCGTCAAACTGATCGCTCCAAACGACAGCATGAAAGTGATTCAGAAATTCCATCGAAAGTCATAAGACGCTCTTTTTCCAAAGACACCTGTGTGTCATTCAATTTCCAACAGCATTGTATTTTCTGCGGCCTCCTGTGCGATACTCAGAGGGACAAAAAGCATCCCGACAGGTGGAGGCCGTCATATTTGTGTCGCGAAATTGACACAAAACAATCTATATTGGAAATTTGCGATAAAAGGGGTGATGCCACTGCTAACGATGTTCGCCGTCGTGTGGGTGGGGCACTCAGCGATCTGCATGGATGCGCGGTACCATGCTGACTGTTGACAGAGGTGGTCATCATTTAAGTCAGTCATTGGTGATGCTGAGTTGAGTAAACATTCGGATGGTATTGAGTACGATCTCCCTTTTGAAACTCTCGTTCATATGCTCATACAGGACAGGTCCAGAATATGGAACTCCATCGAACTGCATTCAGCATATGAAAACTGCGCTGGTGAAAAACTGTCGCGTAGAACATTTGTGTTCAAACTGAAGGAGAGATTAGGAGATGATCTTCTCGTGCTCACATCGCCTGGTATAGCAAACATCATAACGTTTCGCAGTTTTGCTTCAAAGACACTGCACCTTGTTTCAGTCGAAGACGATGAACAAGAAGTTATCGTAACAAAAGCAGCCAAACAGATAGCCAATGAAGCGATAGCCAAGTGAATTCCTATTGCTGCTACTAGCGACGGTGTCCCCGAAACTGAACAATACATTGCCCGCTATTCTCATTGGTTCTATTGTTACAAGCACATTGAAAAGTCAGGCTACAATTCTACAGGTAGCTCTGTCACTTAAAATGGGTGACTCGAAGAAACTTATAAATAGGATGTATGATTATGGTGTAACGTGTTCGTACATGGAATTTCGTCGTTTTAAGAAATCTGCCGCAAGAGCAGCCTTGGGAGAAATAGAACACTTTGGCATATCAAATGCACAGAATGGGTTAGTTCAAGTTGCTGTCGACAATTTCGACGCAAATATTGCTTCTCAGAACGGAAAGCAGTCTACCCATTCCCTTGCTATCCTCTTAACTCAGTCTCAGACCGGGGAGGAAACCGAACAAGTCAGTCGGCAGAATAAAGCGAATTAACAAGGACGACATGTCGGATGATATTCCTTATGACATCGATATTCAAAGGTATCACGGGTCTAAACAACCAGATATGCCTGAAATGGGGAAGCTTCCAAATCCGCTCTGACCCTGAAATCTTTAGCAAGTCAAGCCGTCACGAAGAAGCGTGTATTTGAGACAGACTTTGCATTCTTGCAGGATGTTGTAACAAAAGAAAATTGCCCCGAATACAATGGCTATAACACCAAACTAAGTAGGGAGCTAGGTCAGAAGGAGCACCCTAAGACCAAAGCAGTATACGAGCCGCTCATTGACATGAAGCCTTTTGACCTTGACACGATGCTTACAGTTATGATCAAAGCACAAACTCAATCATTTGAAACGGGGCAGAAGTTCTCCATTTTAATATGTGACCAACAGCTCTATCTAATTTCGCCGCTGGGTATGTAAACTATGCACGTTATGGCCTTTACTACTTGCGCAGTATGGAGAAACTACCTCCTGATGTTCTCAGCCACTTCATGAAGAGTGAACATATCACCAGCCATATTCATGGTATTTGGAATGGTATTTGGACCGATCAGTTCATCGAGTCAACGTTCATGAGATTTGGACACAGCAGTGGGTGGATCATTGGAATTACTCTCAATGAGGAAGCTGTTAAGGTTTGGCTCTGAGTCGCCACTTGTGTTGCAAGATCGAAGCAGATCTGAATGAAATGGAGGAAGGGTCTGCATGCCTGAATCAAACTTGCCATAAAGAAGAAAACCAGGCTCGTATCGAAGCGGATGCCAAAGACAGGGCTGGAATCCGCGAAAAGTTGGACTTGTGCATAGACCCACTAGACCCCACAAATCACAATAAGATAGTAAACATCAACAGTGGGATTGTAGCTACCGATGACATAAATATTCACGAAACACTCACTATTGGAGAACAGCTATTAGCAGATTTTGAGAAGAGCTGGCCTGGGGGATTTTACAGCAAAATACCGAAGAAGGTGAAAACAATGACATCAGCTGCAAAGTCAGTGAAAGTGGCCGACTCGAAAGTCTATGATCTCAATGCTATTTATTCACGTGTTATAGCTTTGTTGTGTAGCAACCTCGACATTGATATGAAGGATGTCATTGCTCATGAGCTTGCGTCCGTACCGACTTCAATGTTCACAGACGAGGGGATGCGGATTGCAAAAGGGAAGTCAATCCTGAAGAGGTCACTCTAAGTAGAAATGTCTTCTAGACATTCCGACAGCGCTAATGTGACAGTCATTGATGGGTCAGCCCTTCTGTGGACAATACATCGGCCAAAAGATGGGACAGTTGCAGATTATGTTGGAAATTTGAAGAAACGTACCTACCCGGAGTCGTGCGATGTTTACCTGATTTTTGACAGGTACCATGATTTTAGCATTAAGTCCGTGACAAGGGATGGCAGGGAAACTGGTGCCAGTCGAATCCATCAATTGAATTTGAATACAAAACTGCCCGCTCAGAACGTTGTCCTCATAGTCGTGAAAAACAAGAAGCAACTTATCCGAATAATCAGTGAGGAACTTGTCCGAGACAGGTTATTCCATATCCAGAGTACAAGGAAGCACAAACTTGTCATCACTGGAGAGGATTCCCGCCCTGTGCAAATAGCGAATGAAAACATATGTTTCAGATACGACCTTGAGACTTCCCACGAAGAAGCTGACATTATCATTGTTCAACAAGTCTTGGAATGTACGAGTGAAACACAAAGTATCTCAGTGGTATCAGACGACACTGATGTATTCGTGCTTCTTGTCTATTACTACCAAAAGGCAAACCTCAATATACCAATGCGCATGGAATCACCCATTAAGGAACGCACCGTCGTTGACATTAAGTTGACAGCGGTGAAGCACAGCAATATTGCACAGGGACTTCTCCCTGCGCATGCACTCTCCGGGTGTGACACAGTTGCGTGTTATTTTGGTGTTGGAAAGGGTTCGGTGATCAAAGCACTCAAATCAGGGTGTGAGTTGTCTGCTTTGGGAGATTTACATGTACCTTTCATTGAAGTTATGCGACAGGCAACTGCATTTGTCTCTCCATGTTATGGCATGAAGAAAAGCAGAAATATTTCGGAGGCACGGCTTCATGTTTGGATAAAAAAAATGGCAAGGGTCATACGTCATCTCCCAAATTATGTGCCTTACCACCGACAACAGAAGCATTCACAGAAAACGTTAAGCGAGCTCATTATCAAGCATTCCCGTGGCTGACCCGGAGGGACAGGGGCCCGCCTGCTCTAAACGTTGAGGATTTTGGTTGGAAAAAAGACTTGGGCAATAGATCGCTTATCCCAGTCACCATTCCCGAAGGAGTCAAATTGGCACCTGATTATATCCTCGAAATGATCAAATGTGGTTGCAAAACTGAAACTCCATGCCGATCTAGGAGGTGCAGTTGCCAGGTCAATGGTCTACCTTGCCATATGTTCTGTTCTTGTTATCCTGTTGGTTGCTCGCGACGATGAAAGTCCAGTGACTGATAAATATGATTGTATAGGAATATAGTTACTCGGTTTGTCATTTCTGTCTTATCTTTCTTCCAGATAGATGAAAATTGTGTGTTACTTTTCCGTGAGTTTTGCCAAAACACATACCTGCTGCTTATATCAGCAAACACCACGAGAATCAGCTGGTCTAGGGTTTCGTGTCCAAGAATTGATTGATTGATTGATTGTTTGATTTGAGTTTGGCGTCGCTCTCAACAATGTTCCAGCTATATTACGACGCTGCCATTTTATTTGACGAGGGAAGTCCAGACACTGATATCTGTCGAAACCCCCGTCCTCCGGCAGGTAAGTGGCAAACTCCCCATTTGAGTTCGAGGTGAAAAATCAAAAAATTGTACAAAAAGCAAGGGAATGTGATTGTCATCCACATTCAACGAGAATAAGGTCTATATCAATGCATGTGTGCCGTTCATTCATTTACCAATGGTGAAAATGCAATATTACACTTTTAGGAGTGGGTGACCTAAAAAAGGAGCCAATATCTCGAGTTGCCCAAGGGATACGGCCGGTCACCCCCCCCCCCCCCCCTGATTCTTGAACGTCTGACACCCACCTACTCGGATCAGGAGAGGAAAAAAACTTTAACCGGCAAAACCAGGTTCGACCCCCACGGCTCCCGGACTAATGACGAATGTGATGAATTATTTGTTTAGATTATTGTTTGCAAGTTCTTAATTGCGTACATATAGTATTTTACATAGCACAGCTGTAAGGAGGAAACGCAACAGGTTGCTCAAGTCGAGGATTCCAGATGAAGACGCAGAGCATGACTTTGACTATTTCCAAGTTTACGAAGTGCAATCAGGGCAGTAGGGATTATTAAAAATATGATGAATATCACACTATCATGATGGAATATTATAGAAAACACAGACAAAATCTTCCTAAGACTATGGAAAATATTTTTTACCGAGACTTCTCCTGAATGTGTATGCATAAATGAGTTTGATGATACTTATTATCGCAAAAGACTTTGCGATAATAATTTATGCCCCAATAATGACATCGCGTTTCCTCAAAAACGCGATGTCATAATAGGAGCATAAATTTTAACATAATTACTTACCTACAGAAATTTGAGTATGAACGGATGCAGGAAATATTTTGTAAACAGCTGTTAAACTTACCGAAACAAGCAAGCAATTTGGCCAGAAAACCAGAACTCGGTGTTCTACCCCTCGCTGCCTCTATTATATCAAAGTTAGAAAAATATAAACAACATGTGGACCAATTACCACCTGAAAGTTTCGTCAAAGAAGCAATGGAAACATGTGATGACCAGAACAGACGGGAGGAAAACTCCTGGTTGGATTCTCTCAAGGGGTGTGGGCAGCTCATCTCACCAACATGTCCCGAACAACATCCTTTGGAAACAAAAACTATCGTCTCGTTTTTCGGCAGCGCTATCCACACTGAGTTGAATAACGACGAAAGACGAAACGGTAGGAACAAACTGAGGACATTTCGAATATATTCAAAGAGAACTTTCTTCTGGAACCTTATCTAGAAGAATGCAACATCACAAAGCACCGCAACGCTTTGACAAAGCTGAGGATAAGCTATCATAATCTTGGCATTGAAAGGGGGAGGTACGTTGGGATAACAGAGGACCGTAGAACCTGTGAGAGTTGCAATACCGTAGATAATGAAGCTCACTTTATCCTGGACTGCCATCGCCTGTCTGACGAAAGAAAATATCTTTTGGGACATAAGTATATTGCCGAAAGCAGCTTCGACAGTTTTGACGAAGCAAATAAAATTAGACATATAATGCAGTCCATGGATAAAGGGTTCCTAAATAATCTCGCCCACTACACATACCATGGCCTAAAAAAGAAAGGAACATGGTTACCACCAGATCAAAGTGATCTTAATGGCTCTCCATAAGACATGAATCAATAATTATCCAACGATTGCGATAAAGTTGTTGATGCCCACCCAAGCATCAAAACATTGGCACCAAACAAAATTAATATTATAAGATCGAATTACGGCACCCAACAAAATGGAGTCCGGTATTATACATATCTGCAGGCACGAGAGAGCTCAGATGATTTCAACTAACTGCTGATCAAGAAGATAACATTTTATCTTCTATATATTCTCATTAAAGTGGTCTTTTAGATCATTTTCATGTAAATATATGGAGGTAAAATGTCTGTCACTTGATAAATCAGCTCTTTGTCAGTAGTATGTCTCGTATGTTTGAGGGAACATTTGGATGATCTCATGGATGATCTCATGTGACGTCATAGTCACGTGACGTAGTGGCGCCATGTTGTGTTGTCATGGTAACCCGCGTGAGCGGCCATGTTGTGACGTCATCTCCATAGTGATACGTGGTGTGAGTGCGCATGCGCAGCGCGTGTTGTTAGGGTGATACGTGTTTCCGTCGTCCATTTTGTATACTGGAGGCCGCCATCTTGGTTTCTATGGTAGCACGTGATTGCTATGTTACCCAATTGTTCTGTAATAAGACGGGGTATGTTCGGAGGGTATGTTCGATTGTAGAAGAGTAAATCTAATTACCACAAACAACCCGACAATCCATCCAAATCACCAAAATCCACCCAAAATCACCGAAATTGACTTTATTTCCCCAATTGATCGGCTTAGCACGTAGTGCTATAGTACCGAGAGGGTATCGGGGGTGCATTCGATTGAACAGGAGTAATTTTCTGGTTCGGATTTTCCCTATTAAGAGTAGCACGTAATACCGAGGGGGTGTGTTCGTTTGAAGTGGAGTAATTTTCCCATTTTTTTGGATCCCATGACGTTTTATTTCCTTATTAAGAGTAGCACGTAGTGCTATAGGACAAATTTACCCAGAATCCATTATTAAAATTACAAGTAGGGCCCATATGTGTACATGAAAGCCAGGAAGCTAAGTTCCACCATATACTCATATGAGGATCTACCCAACAGATGTGTCGTACGAGGTCTAATTTACTATCCCTCATTTTGATTTTTCTTTGTACTTCGAAGGAAAGTTTAAAAAAATAACAACACTAAATATAAATTTAAATTTCTTTTATTCAACAACAAAAATACATCTTTTTATGGTATGTAGATTGTCAGATATTCATAAACAGTCTTTCTGCAGATTGGACATCTTCTCAGTGGTTTACAGCAGTCTTTGCACAGGCACAAATGGTTACATGGTCGCGGAGCGACATTGGCTTCAGCTAATAAACACACACTACATTTTGTCCTCCGTGAATCTTCTTTTTCTTGAAATGATGTGTCCATTTCTTCTTCTTCTCTGATGGCCATTTCTTCTTCTTCTTTTTCAACGTCCATGAATTCAGGTGGTAAATTATGAATGTAATAACAGTCTGGAGAATATTTTCTGTGTTCTTCTATAACATCATCTTCGGTTTCCCAGAAACGAACAATAATACCACAATGAAAACATTGAGTTCTGTCTCCTGTCCCCAAATAAAAGAATCCAGCTTTTGTCAGTTCATTCGGGGTTTTCACACTTTCACTTTGTAACATGAATTGAAATGTCTTGAGACGATTTTCCTCCAATGCATACTTGATGTGTTTTGGTGGTCTTTGTTCTGGTGTCTTTCTTGTTTTTTCTTCTCCACGTAATAACTGCTCCAGTACTGGTGGCGGAACATCACGGAAATACGTTTCGAATGAAACGCTCATTCTCTCTACAAAGTCTCTTGGATTTCTTGTTTCTTGGTTTCTTGATTGATAATCATTCAGTGCCATCCTGATCAAACATGGAATAGTGAACATTCTTCAATCCTTTTTATCTTCATTCTTCTTTGGTTTTCTTTCTCTTTTTGGTTTGGGTTCTCCTATTTCAAGACTTCTCTTCTTTGCAATATCCACTGCTTTGGTCACTTGTTCCCAATCTCTGGTGGTAAACTGGAACCCAACGTCGTTCTTGAACAGTTGAATCTGTAAATCGTTGTTAAGTTTGAAGACGGTCACATTAGTAGACATCCTTCTTCTTTGGCTGTCGAAACACAAATGAGCTGAACACCAAGTGCACCAGTTTTTATAGTTTTCCTTCAATGCAGCGACATCTAGTGACTGGTTTCCTCTATGACGTCATTAACCAACACATCATTATCCGTTAGATCAGTGGTAAACATGTTGGATATGGTTTCCATCGGTACACCGCGACAGCGATGTTTCAAGTAAAACAAACAGTATTGTCCACACACTGGTAATGGTCCTTGAAGGCGTTTCGTATTATACTTCCAATATCTGGAATTCTTCTTCAGGAAATTCTCGAATGGTCTGTGTTGTGGTGGTAATCCATAGGAATCAAAGTATTCTGCGTTGTGGTGACTCACAAAGAGAGCCACCCAATGTTCTCCTTTTCTGTGGTCTGGATCCGTGTTGGCTATCAAAGCCACTGGTCTGTGATCTGCTAATCTTCTTGGTAATTTGTTTCTTGAAAATACACCCAAACATATTCTCTTCAAACAACTATCTGATCGAAGTGCATTCTCTAACTGCAATGTGTTCATGTTGAGTAATCGAAGATTACTTGTCTATTCTTATCCACTTCTATGATGTTCTGGAATTATGCATACACCAGTACGTTGATTGTGGTTGGTAATGGGTTTTCGAAATGGACTTCTAGTCTCAAGTTTCCTCTCTTCACCAGATCGAAGTGTTGTCCATGTGATAGATCTGGAGTCAGGTCGAATACGAATAGGGTGTATCCATTTATGTACTCTTCTCGGCTGATGTGGTTTCCTTCATTCTCATACATTTGTCCAGTTCCTTGGAACAGAGTTGCATAACATCTCGCCACTTCTTGTTGTTCGAATCTAGGTTGTAATGGTTTGGCTGGAATCTGCTGCCCATCCACGTACAATGCCAAGTAATTGATTTTGTAGTTCTTGAAATTATATGGATTCTTTGAAAAGTTTCCATTGAAAGCATCGTTGTCTACACATCCCACTACGATGCGTTTAGGTAGTTGGCCTAAAAATAAGTTTTCTTGTGTAATGCTCAGATTTCCTTTCGGCACTGAAAACACCTTGGTTTCCACACGCTCGATAGGATATTTTGCAGTTGCTTTTGTTAGTGCTTTCTCGTGAGCCATTCTCACGAATGATTGGAGTCTCTCTTTGCGTACAAACATGGATACATCTAGAATTTTGATCTTGTATGTAGCGGTATCGGCCATCAATGCGAAAGCATCTTTGGCTCTATTCATTTTAACATGAACATTAACTCCATTCAGCAAGTAACGAGTTTGGAAAAACATGTCCAAATGTAATCTTCCAGTCATGTCCACGATTTTACTTTTCTCTATAAATTTCTTTCGAAGAAGAAATCCCTTGTTATCATCTGTCAAATCTTCCATGTGTCCGGCCGTATCCTTGTACCATAATGCATTAGTCAGTTGTGACTTCTTGGCAGCTGGTCCATAACTCAACAAAGTTTCTATGAAAGCTCTGTAATGATAAGTGTTGTTGGAAGGAGATACCAGTTTTTCATTCAAGCTGATATCGATTTGATTAAATAAGGAATGCATCCATAAATTGACTGGGCCCACTTTGGCATCGGGTGCAATTGATGCCCCATTGGAATCTACAACCGTTGCTTTAACATACAAGTATGTCTGTGCCAAATTCAAATAATCATCTCCTAATCCTGCAATGTGGAATTCTATTGGACCACTGTTTCCTATAGTCGCCAAAGGCCTGTGTTCTACCCATTGCCCATGTTCCACACTAGTCTGTGTTGGTGGTATGGAAAACAAGTCGAGTTCACTGTTGACACACTCACAAGATTTTTCATTAATGAGAGACATCATGCACCGAGATGGTCTTGGGTCTGAACAGTTCTCTTTCTTTTTGTCGATTTGCTAGTTTTGCGTGGTGCGGGCCTTTTTATACTTTTCCTGCCGGGTGGTTTTGAACCACCAACCACTTCATTCCAAGCTCCTGCACCAGCCTCTTTGACTCTTTTGATTGCTGCCTTTTTTACATTTTTCCCTTCAATGACATCTTCGGCAAAGGCTGCTCCTTTTCTCAATAACTGTTTTCCCACGGTCCTGGCTGTAGTTTTCAATAAAGGTAACACCATATTCTTCAGTCCTCCCAATATACTTCCCAAACCATATCCTCTCTGTATTTGAGCTCCAGAAAAAGCCGGTAGACCATTTCCAGCTTGTTTCGTGTAATATTCTTCGTATAATTTGGACTTACAACAGTAAGTCATGTTTATGTGAAATGAAGAGATCTACGATTTCTGAAATGAAGTGTCACTGTCACTTTCCCGAACTCGAATGGTACTATGGCTCCTGTGTCACCCCTTATATACACCTGGACGGTACTGAAATTTTTTCGTTCTACTGGTACATAATACACATTCTCAAATGTTTTAGAGATGATATCCCCATATTTTCCACGTACGGGGACGATACGAAGAAGTGGTATTCTTGTATCTCCAACGACTTGGTCACGAACCAAGTCACAATATACATAGAGGGAATAAAATCCTTGGTTGACATCGGCAACTCTGGAAGAATTGTAAGTTCCTGATTTAAAAACACACTCATTAAATCCCAAAATATTTTGAAGAGTAGGGCTCAATGTGACCACGACTCCATCACGTACCGTGATACGAACTTTACCAGTCACTCTATCCAGTTCAAAAGCTACCTTATCGTGACGAGGCAAGAGTAATTTTTTAACACCATTGATAGCTCGTATCACATCAATGGGATCCGAATAACGACCTTCCTTGAGAGTAAGTCGGTAATTCTTTTTCGAAGACCAGAACACTGTAACGAAAGCTTCTTCTCCACGAATATTGAACCAAGTATTTGGATACTGAATCTCTGCCAGACCTACTTCCCATTCTCCCGTGAGATTCACTGGTTGTGATAACTGAGTGGTGTACGTAGTCAACGTGTTTTCTGGAAACACGTTCATAGAACTATTACTTGGTAGAGTCAAATAAAACATTACTTTTTCTTAATGGTTGGATTTGGTAACAAATATCCTATGCTACTACTCAAGAGAGCAGTCCACAACTTGCTGTCTGTGTTTTCGAGAGTGAGATTAACGACACTGGTAATGATGATGATATACAAAATGATTATTTGTGAAATTTTTACAAAATTTTACCAAACAGAGGCCAAGAACCGTTCGATCCTTCTTCCATTTTGAAGAAACTTCAGAGGTTCACTTCCTTTTATAGGTGAGCTGACTCTGTTTGATCCACGAATTGAACGAAGTTGGGTATCCCAACCATTTTACGAACAATTCCATTTTCTTACCTCGACCACGTTTCTTCAGTACGTGTTCGATTTTGTAAATTGTTTTATGTGAAACTCGCTGAAGCTCTTCAGTGTAGAATGACCCTTTCAATATTTCTCCATTATCATCTTGTAACATGTATGTGACTGGATGTCCTTTCTTGATGGCTACTACTGTGAATAACTCTTCGGTCCAATTGGGCAAATAACCTTTCTCAAAAGTTTTCTTAACTTTATTGATTCTCACTCTGCCTCCTACTTTGTACTTTGGTGTCTTGTGTTGTATGGGTTGCCCATACAACCTTTGCCAAACCTCTTCTTGATTTTCAAAGTTCACGGCAATGGGGGCCATACCTATACTGCGATGATGAGAATGATTATATGATTTCATCAAGTTTTGAAGTGGAAAAGTTAGTGTATTGTTCTTGGTAAAATATTTCCACATTTTGGTTTTCAAAGTTCTATTGAATCGTTCTACTATGGAACATTTTGTTTCCACATTTTGTGTTGTGAAAAAGTCGACTTTGTGATCTTTGAGAAATTTCTGAAATTTTCTGTTTAGAAATTCTTTGCCTTGATCAGTTTGTAATTTTTCTGGTTTACGACCTTGTTTGAAAATTTTACTAAAAGCTTTCACGATGGAATCACCAAGTTTGTTTTGTAATGGTATCACCCAAGCATATTTACTAAACACATCTATACATGTCAACAAAAATTTCATGTTTTTGTTGAATTTACTTATGTTTGAAACATCTACCAAGTCAGCTTGCCATTGTGCATCTATACCACTAACTATTACTTTTCTTCTACGAAATGTACGACGAACAGGTTTGTGAAGAGTGTATGTGTCTTGAGTCTCTAACCATTTTACAACTTGTTTGGTTTTATTCTTGGACGCTCTACGAAGAGCGTCTACACCACCAAAACTACCAGGCACTTCAGAATCATAGTACAATGCTTCCATGACTGCCTTGTTCAAGTGTCAACTCTATTTATACCTTTTTTTCGATCCACTTTGGCGTTTCTGTTTTCTTTGGTTGTTTTGGTTCCGACTTCATCGGTGCCTGTTTCATAAAATCCCAACGTTCTTTATGACCAATTAATTCTTGGGGTATGTTACTTTCTCTCAAAGCTTCGGCCAACATTTCCCATCCCTTTGGTTGGAAAGATTTTCGTCTTCTAAGTAAATCGTTTAGAAGATCTGTTACATTCGACCCTACCACTGTTTGATCTTTGTAGACTAATTCACCCTTCTCATTCCAAGATATATTTGGGTCACTTCTAATACGATTCAACAACAACTTGCCCTTTCTCTTCATTGTCATAGGTACAGAATCGAGAATGTCTTCGTCTTTATTATCTTTCTCGAATTCGACTTTAATTGGTCGAGGAGCCATTACCTTTTGTTGAAATGTCAAGTATCTTTGTAAAATTTGATTATATTGAGTCATCTTTTCATCAGCCGAAAGAAAAGGGGCATCGAGAATATCTCTCATTTCTCTATCCAGTGATGAAACAGCCAGTTCATTCGGTTGTCTTGGAGTCTCTTGTAGACGTTCCAATAACCTTGGTTCTACCAAAGCCATCTTCTTTGCATATTCCATCATCCAAATATACCTTTAACAGCACCCAATAGTACAGGAGGTAGCAATGCCCCCAAGAATCCCCCTTTCTGCAAGATTTGTCTCCTCTTTTTGTCAGAGGTACCTTTGTTTGCCACTGCCCTAACTAGTTGTTTCTGACGAACGAGTTTGGTTCTCTGAGCTTTGGTCAAAGGTACTGCTCCCTTCAGTATATTCGAGGCACAGTCACACAAACAAGTTATCAATTCTTTGTCTGCATGTTTTAGTATGGATTTGACGAGTGCGGGTTTCGATTTAATAAGAACCTTGAGAAGAGCGATGTTGCGCTTTAGACGGTCAGACATGCTTCTGACTCGAGTCAGAATTTTTGCTCCCTTTTTATACTTTTCGGAGGTACACATATTGGGTTTCCCCAGGAAAAATTTGACTTCTTAATCTCATGTGCTCAGGAGTATCTTGTTTGAGATCTATTAAAAGGTAACCATATGGTGTCGAAGTGGCATCTTCAAAAACTTCTCTCAGAAACTTGGAATGACCAGGATACATCTGTGCTGCCAAGTGTGAGATCTGAGAACGATCCCTAGGATTTTTAAACAAGATCATGTAATGACTATTGAGAGCTACAGTCCTATGAACTTTATTTTTATCGAATAAATTTTGAACAATGTAGATCACACTAATGTTACGGTGATGACTACCTTTAGTAAATAATCTAGACACTCGAACATCTGCATCGAGCATCAGATCATCCAATATGACTAAACTATCAGATTTTAATTCTTGAGGGAGACCCTCTACGAATTCTACTTGGGGTAAAGTATTGTATAATGGTTGCCATTCACTATAACACCAAATGATGTGACTTGGGACAGGTGATATAATATTTTGAATGTTTTGAATAACCCGATTTACAAAGGATGATTTACCACTACCCGTGGGACCACACAATAAACAAGTGAATGGATGCTTCCAACGAGGATCCATCTTTGTTGTTCTATGTGGGTACTACTTCCCTTTTATACCTTTTGGGGAGGTGGCCCCCACTGAACGTGGGGACTACTCCCCCTTTTATACCTTTTGGAGAGGTGGTCAATATGAACCGCCATCCAAAAAATATTTAAAATTGGTGGCCCTCTGACTTACTGGCTGGGGACAGTTTAAGTTTGTTTGATATTTGTCAAGAAGATAAACATCAAATAACTTAAGCGTCATTACCACCTTTTTTTTCTTGTTTCTTCATTTTATACTTTTTTTCTTCTTTTTTCTTCTTTTTTTTATAAAAAAATCATCTATTTACATCTTCAATTAGAATCCAATTGTAACAGGTTTCTTGATGGTCATAAATTCAATCACCAAATCCATAATACAACGTCTCTGTTCATTTGTGAGAGGTTTCTCGAACATATCTTCATATTCTTTCTGTACTGGTGGTGGATTCATTCCAGAAGTATTATGGTGCCACAGTAGATGAACATCATTCTTGTTAACTCTTTCAAGTGCGTCACTAAAACATGTTATAATCTTCTCTTCTTCAGACATCATTAGGCATACATTATGCTGAATCTGACTTGGGTGATCGACTGTACATCCATAGCATTTTTCTTTCATTACAGCGTCAATGTTCTCTTCGACATAATGAGCATATGCCAAGCAAAGTTCATGCTGCAAGCGAACTTGCCTGAGTTCACTATCAATTTCATCAACGATCAATGGTCGTGGTTGGGTTATTCTCACTGTGATCTTCTTCTTCTTCTTCAAAGGTGGCTCTTGATTTGGTTTTTTGAAGTCTTCATGGTTAGTAGGTTTAGTGTCTTCAGTTAAAGTTGTTTGTTGGGTTTTGATGGCTGCATCTACTTCTTCTATTTGAGATTTCAAGGCATTCCATTCTTCTAAAGATAGAGCAATACCAGTCTTCGTAGGATAAGGTTTCTGGTCTTTTCCCTCAAAGTATCTTCTGAGATGAATCTTCAGTTCACCCTGGTACTGGGTGACATTAGCATAAGTCTGCTTGGTGCCAATTCGGAACATCTTCTCTGGTCAATGGTTCGATCGTGAATGATGCCAAGTCCATGCTTTGCCTAATCTTATATATCTTTGACGGACGTGATTGAAAACATCACCCCAGTTGAACAAATTTTGATTGAGTTTTTGATTCTTGGTTGGGGTTTGTGTTTGTTTCCTATAGGATTATAGGTTAAAGTTGGAAAATTTAGAAAATTAGTATAGAAAGTAATGGGAAAGAAACACAATGAGAATACAGAAATTTGATTGGTTGATTAACTTCGATCTGATTGGTCAGTTTGGCGATCAAACTGCAATCTTGATCCTTAAACTGTAGGATATGGCCCTCTGCATTTTATACTGGCTTGGGACAGGTCAAGCTACAAACCTCTGTCCAATGGAGATAAGTCAAATAGCTCGAGTGCATTCCCACCCCCTACAGTTCGTATCCGCTTTGAAGGAATTTTTTTTGTTCATCAAAAAAGAAAAACGAAAACAACATGTCCAACTTAGCAATTTAGTTTTTCTATCATAAAAATTTCTCATTTCTTTTAAATATTCACAACAGAGAATTTCTTAGTAATGATGATGATGATGATTTATTCCTTTGGTTATACAATAGGGGTAGCCTAAAAGACACCAGGAATCAACTTTTAAAAAAATGAAATGAAACTAAAAAGTAAAGAAGTATCATCTGGTTCCAATAGGTGTAACCTAAAAGATACCATGAATCAACATGTTTTAAAAATAAATGGAACTAAAAAGTTTTGAATGAAACTAAAAAGTTTTGAATGAAACTAAAAAGTAAAGAAGTATCATCTGGTTCCAATAGGTGTAACCTAAAAGATACCATGAATCAACATGTTTTTAAAATAAATGGAACTAAAAAAGTTTTGAATGAAACTAAATTTTGAATAAAGAAGTATCATCTGGTTCCAATAGGTGTAACCTAAAAGATACCATGAATCAACATTTTTTAAAAATAAATTGAACTAAAAAGTTTTGAATGAAACTAAAAACTAAAGAAGTATCCTCCACTTCCAATAGGGTTAGCCTAAAGTATATCAGGAACATAATGATGATGATGATGATGATAAAAAAACTCTCTGTATTAGAATAAATAAAAAAATTGAAAAATCTTTACACTAGAAAAAAATGTATTGCCTTGTAAGACTTGCCATTTAGAATTTTTTTTTGAAGACTGCCATATAGGACTTTATGAGGACTGCCATAAAGGACTTTTTACTTTGTGAAAAACTTGCCATGTAGGACTTTGAGGACTGCCATAAAGGACTTTAGAGAATGCCATAAAGGACTTTAGAGAATGCCATATAGGACTTTATGAGGACTGCCATACATGACTTTAGAGAATGCCATATAGGACTTTATGAGGACTGCCATAAAGGACTTTAGAGAATGTCATATAGGACTTTATGAGGACTGCCATAAAGGACTTTAGAGAATGCCATAAAGGACTTTACAAATTTGATGAGCCTAATATGATTGAGTAGACCACCTAAAAACCATTTCGGTTTTTTTTTAGGAATTTTTTGTAGGCAAAAGCTAGACTTGGTTCAGGTTGTAGAAAAATATGACACTCACTCAATTGGTTCTTCTTTAAATCTCTAGTGGTATGGTACTAACTCCATCTTCTAAAACTCTTCGTTTTGGGTAGAAATATGATAGTCCATCTCTGCTCTGCTGGTAGGTATACATAGTGTTGTCATTCATCACAAATCCTCGGTTGATGCCAGATCCACTTTGTTGAGTCTTCAAAACTTGCAAATATCTGTCTTTCGTCAAATCATTGTGGCGTTTGCTGATTCCCTTACAACTGAATTTATTGGTGGCTCCGAAACAATAATATGTTTTACTACACAGTCCAACAATGCCGGTTCCTTGCCATTCTACCTTAAACAAGCCTGGAGTTCTCCTGTCAAAACGCTTTCTTTCTTGGCAGCATGAGGGTGACAGCCATTCTTTGCCTTCTAATTTGGTTTTCACATAATCATCTCTGTGGAAATCACAACACTCTGATGGAAACCACTTGTGATTCTCTTTGTAAAATTCTACTTTCTTCTCTGGTTTCACTAATTCATCTATGGATGGTGACGAGGTACATATATATGCAGAATCTGTGTCCATTTCAGCATATTCGAAATCTTGGCGGTTGATAAAAGTATCGATGACATCATAATAGAACTGAAGCATCCGGAGTTTCGCATACTGGTAAACAAAGAATCCGATGTGAAGTGGCAGATCCAACTTGATGGTCTTCTTGTTGAGTTCGACTTCATATAATGTATCATCTAATGGATTCAAGGCTCTGAAGGACATGTCATTTACAGCTTTGGTAACTTCTTCGTCGTCGCAATAGCACACACGTCGATGCTTCTCTTTGTTGGTGACGGTTTTGCCATATCCAGAATTTCCCAACAGCTTCATGGTGTCGGCAACGATCGACTTGTCAGGGTCAACATCTCCTTGTCTTCTTGCTTCAGATACTTCATCTCCAAATTTTTCAAAACATCTTCTTGGTTTATATTGGATAACTTGATAGACGTGATCAACTTCAATACCATGCTGGAGGTACCACTGCAGTAAAGGGGTTGCAAATAACATTTTCTCCGCTCCATAGCTTCCGATCAAACTTCTACGGGGTTTCTTCATGATTCCATTCTTCTCGGCAAAGGCCTTCATGTGTTCACCAATATCATCTATGGAAATATCTGTATTCTTGAAGATAGGTGTCATCTCTTCAAAGTACTCTTTGAGGTGATCTGGTACATGTATATCACATTCGACTAAACCAAACAGTTCACCGGACTTCACTTTGTTCATTATTTCTTCCTCTGTCATCGCACCATCTATTTTGTCTGAAAAGTTCTCTTTCAGGAAGGCTTTGAGTGTGGCATCGGTCTTCTTCATCTCTCTCCACTCACACTCCCAGATTTCAATAAGTTTATAGCCCAAATCGGTGATGTACTTTGCATTGGTACGGGTGTCTTGTAGTAGTTCTTTCATCGGTTTATCTCTGACTTCATTATGGATGATAGGAAGGCCATTCTTATCTTTCATGCAGGTATGTCCGTGCCAGAAGCAGCCATGGAACTGGTATACAGTCTGTGTCTCTTTGCACCAACCATCAACAGGCAACTGTCTTCGACCAATCATTTTTTCAGCTCCGTTAAACTGATGTCTGATGTGGATGTCATCTCTCATGGATAAAAACTCTAACCATTGTTCAGCCATTTTACCATACTTCATTGGATGTTCTGGTTTAAACTGGTTTACTTCACGACGTCTAATACTCCAACCCGTTGGCATCTCTTGCATTAGGCACCAAAGATATAATGCATTCGCATCAAAGCCTATAATACCTCCACATGGTTTTGCTTCTTTGCCATATTTTGTTTCTCTGATTCGGGTAACATCTTTCTCGTGGTATCGGTTGAAGATAATTGAAGGTCCACCAACGATATTATCTTTCACCAAGTGATACAAGTCTTTATTCTTCTGGTTAAATAATGTGAAGTAAGTTTCATCATTCATGGTCTGGAACAGGTATTTCAACGTGAGGCCCGGAACACTGATACCATCTTTAAACATGTCGATGTGGCGTTCTTGGTAGAAAGCAAACTGCTTGTCAACTGCTTCAAGGAATGGTTTTACATCTCGGTTATTATACCAGATCAGAAAATCACGGAAAGTTGTCATCTCCAGGTCGTTCCATACATGCTGGCAGTACTGGTATTCTTCATTGGATATATTTTCTTTCTTGAGAGAACTGTAGAAGGCTTCATGGTCTGGTAGGTGGTCTTGATCCAATTTGTTCAAGCTGTCGATCCATTCATATGGTAAAAATCCCTTTGTCACGGAGCAGCCAAATGCTTTCAAAAACTTGTCATAGCTGAATCCTGGAGCGAGGTAGTTGCAAATATCAACAAACTTGAAAGATTCTGTCGAGACGCACATGTAGTTATTCGATTTCTTCACTGCAAACTTGAGTGGATTCTGTCTCTTCAGGTATGTCATCAGTTCACGCTTGACTACATTCATATCATATTTTCCAGAGTTGAATCCGATGACGGGCATCTCTTGCAGGTAGTCTTGAAATTTCTTCTCCAATTTTTGTAAAGGGTGCATCTTGGATGTATCTTCTCCAGTAGCTCTGGCTTCCGCTTCCAGCGTTTCATCAATTTTCTGTCTGAGTTTAAACAAGGTCCAAGCATGATAGGTCTGCATCAGTTGGTGGCAATGAGATGAAATAGCTGTGAGGTATGTCATCATTTCTTCAACAAGTTCTTGAGAATTTCCATTTGTAATGAAACATTTCGGTTCTTGGTATTCTGGAACATTACTACATATGCTCACACTCAATGGTCGGTGTTCTGCTTCCCATATCAGTTTATCACTGTCAGCAGGTAGACTGGATTTGACAAAGTAACTTTCAAAATCAAACGTTGCACGGTATGGATAAAACTTCTTCTCTTCAGATACTTCTATACCTTCATCTTCTAACAGATCAAATATGGACTGGGATGGATGGTATACACCGCCAACATACTGGTAATTGACTTCATCTGTACAGGTTTTCTCGTGACGATTGAGTAGAAATCCATTTTTCCATAGTTTGCCGCATTTGCGGCATTCAAAGGATTTGCAGTATTGGTCTATATCGATGATGTAGCTAAAATGGTTCTTGTAAATGTTCACATACATGGTATCTTCATACTTTCTGTGAGATCTCTGTACTAATTTGGCAACAATTTGGTCATCATCATTCTTGACAAGTTCATATACTTGGATATTTACTTCAAAACATTTCTCCAAGTCAGGTAATTCGGCTAACGTTATTCCACGGAATTCATTCTTTGGCTTCTGGGTATACTTGTTGTACATGGCATCTGTTGTTTTATTCAAATTGTCTGTTATGGAACCACTCCATAAAGCTAAACAGCGGAAAATACACAGGTTGTCTTCATAGGTAAAATGGTGAGCTCTATCTTTCACCAAAGCATTTACTGCTTTGTTCTGGAGAATGTAGTCAGGAAGATCTTCTGCCATTCCAATTGGGTGGTCTTTCAGCTTGTTCACATAAAATGTGACGTTGGTAACTCTCTCCACAAGCCATTTGGTGTTGGGTCGTTTTAATTTGGCCCATTCTAGGATATCTTCTTCCATGACATCATCAAGGAATTCTTCAAAGTCTTCTTGGCAGCATACAAGTTGTGGAACATCAAGTACCCGGGCGTTGTTTTGTGATGGATGGTAATACTTCAGTTCATTCGTTTCATTGTGTCGCAGGATAAAACCAAAACTCAGATTAATTTTAAATCTTAGCTGTTGTGGCAGAAATATGGTAGTCATCAATTCATCAGTCATCATCTTCAGGTTCACATCATTGATCCGGTAGTTATATTGGTCCTGGACTCTTCTGTTCATCATGTGGCGAGTTCTAATAGAACTCCAGTTATCTTCGTACACGGTCAATATCTCATCTGGCTCTTCTTCAGACATCATATTCTTTTCAAACTCCATTGGGTCAACATCATAATGGGTGGTCGTCGTGGTCCGTGGTTGTTTAGGTGGTCCTCTCTTCGGTTCATCAGTCTTCCTTTTAGATGGTACAGGAACTGGTCGGTGGGCAACGCTCTTGTGTCGATTAAAATGGAGTAGTTGGTTAAACTCCTGGCCGCATTCCATACATGTATATATCTCCAAACATTTCTTCAGGTGTTGATCTAGCTTCTGCTTGGAAGCATAACTCTTGTTGCAGTTGGTACAATCGTGGGTCTTCTTCTCTTCGGCGGCGTGCTGGGTGCGTACATGGCGATTCCGGTTCCGACGGTCCGTAAAGGTCTTCCCACACTCTTCACAGGCGTAGACATCAGTTCTGGTAATGGCAGTAGCAGCTTCAGACATCTTCATAAATTTTTTTGCAAAGGCAAAATTGCTATAGAAAACTCTCTAGCGATGTGTTCAGTTCGAAAGATCGAAACAGAATGACGCGACGTTATTCTTCTCCGGAATTTATTTAGACGTGACGGACGTTTTTGAAAACGTCACGACGTCGCAACGTTTTTTCATCGATATTTTCATTCTCGATGGGTGTTTGTGTTTGTTTCCTATAGGATTATAGGTTAAAGTTGGGAAATTTAGAAAATTAGTATAGAAAGTAATGGGAAAGAAACACAATGGGAATCCAGAAATCTGATTGGTGGATTAACTTCGCTCTGATTGGTCAGTGTAAAAACATCTTGATCCTCATTAATTTTATTATTTAAAATCATGTAGTTAGGGGGGGTCATTTAAAGAAATTGCTAAATATAGACACTAACAATTAGTTAGGGGGTCAGTTAAGGATGTTACTAAAAATAGAATTTATAAAAATATAGTTCCAAGTAGAAGCAGAGGAATTCTGGGTAAATTTGTCCTATAGCACTACGTGCTACTCTTAATAAGGAAATAAAACGTCATGGGATCCAAAAAAATGGGAAAATTACTCCACTTCAAACGAACACACCCCCTCGGTATTACGTGCTACTCTTAATAGGGAAAAAACGTCATGGGATCCAAAAAAATGGGAACATTACTCCACTTCAATCGAATGCACCCCCATGTACCCCTTAGTACTATAGCACTACGTGCTAAGCTGATAAAATGGGGAAATAAAGTCAATTTCGGTGTTTTTGGGTGGATTTTGGTGATTTGGAGGGAGTGTCGGGTTGTTTGTGGTAATTAGATTTACTCTTCTACAAAGGAACACACCCTCAAAACATACCCCGTCCTATTACAGAACAATTGGGTAACATAGCAATCACGTGCTACCATAGAAACCAAGATGGCGGCCTCCAGTATACAAAATGGACGACGGAAACACGTATCACCCTAACAACACGCGCTGCGCATGCGCACTAACACCACGTATCACTATGGGGATGACGTCACAACATGGCCGCTCACGCGGGTTACCATGACAACACAACATGGCGCCACTACGTCACGTGACATGACGTCACTTCCGGGGTCATCCACCGGGGTCATCCAAATGTTCCCTCAAACATACGAGACATACTACTTTTGTCCTTTGATTTATGGGGGAAAAAAACATAATATTTATTGGACATTTTTTGTTGTTGTTGAAATATGAGATTTTCAGCTGCTTTAGTTGCATTTCACTCTCATCCCTGTTTATAGATCATGCAATCAATTCATCTCTTATACAGTATTATGTCGTGTGCTCATTTTGTTTTGTAATTCTATGTTTGTATTTTAATACAATGCTATACTGTACACTTGACCGACATGGTGTAGAAGTACAATAAACTGAATTTGAATTTGAATTTGAATTTATTAGTTCATGAAAGAGGAGAGACTGGAATGATTTTGTATCCAGTTCGTGAGAAGATAAAGAGAAACGTTTTATTTTTTTTTAAATTATTAATTTTTTTTTAAATTTAAAAATCGATATTATAAATATTATTTACGACAATGTAAAAATTAAAATTCAAAATTTCTTGTGTGGACAGACGTTCACCGACCACCATCACACCATCAGTAGTTCACGATGTTGATAAAAATTAAACCCCTGCATACTGATGTCAAAATATCTAAAGTTCAGGGTGCAAATATTTCCCATAATGCAGCTACAAAATTTAACCAATTCAATCTTGTTTGACAGAGCTCAATGAGCTCTGTCAAACAAGATTGAATTGGTTAAATTCCCAGTTGCATTATGGGAAAAATGACTACTTCAAATCTGGATATTTTGACATCAGTGTGCAGGGGTTAACGCAATTTAAACAAATTATCATTTATGAAATATAACATAAATGCAATCCAGCCAGATCTGACAATAAAATGACACTTCTCACCATGAATAGTAGATATCATACAGTGGCATAACGCCAGTTCCCAATGCAACTGACTACTTTCACAGACTCTCATTATGTAATTATGAATTTCAGTCATATACATGCATGAGCAAAATGCAAGGTCCTTATTGATCATTCAAGCCTTAGGCTCAGTGGGTAGCCTTCAAACCAATCCTCTTCAATTTGTGATATACTATCAGAAAAGGCTGAATCATCAAATAGCCAGGACATTATATCTTATTTGTGACTAAGTCAATAAACGTGTTGTAATACACATCTTACCCAGGAAGTAGAGATAACATTAAAGGATAATATATAAGGGGTGAGCTAAATAATAAATCAATGTGTAATGCTTGTAAGAACATTTTGGAAAATTACGAGTTGCACCCATACTTAACCGTAAATATCCCTACAATATCCAAAGCTACTTAAATAAATGAGAATTTCTTCTCACAAAACAGGGGCGGCGGAACGATTTTCAAAGTGTGTGTGTGTGGGGGGGGGGGGGGGGCAGGATCGGGCGAGGGATGGTCATCGTACGAAAATTTCAAATTCCAGGGTCCCAAAACCCCCATTTCCATGCATCTGAGCGGATATTATGAGATTTTTCTGGAGATGCACTTGAAGGATTTCACACTTTGAGAGCTGTTAAAAACGTCGGTAAAGCATACAGGTGAGGTCTATTTATCAGCTTTGACCGTAACGGCATCACCTGTCTGCTTTACCAGACGTTAAGAGCAATTATACTCTCTGTCGTCTGTGGATTATCTTGTCTGGGGTGGATTTGGTACTTGTATGTCTGTAAGATTACGACCTATTTCAGTTAACCGACTTTTTAACAGACTGTATACATTTTAGCGTTTGATGCCACTTACTGCAAAAAATGATCCGAAATCCATCGAAACTGAACCAGTACGAGAGAAATAAAGCTGGACAAATTATGGGGGAGGCTCTGGATCCGCCCCTTGTTTCAAAAGTAATTGGTTGTGTTAAAATATGTTCATACAAAAAAAACATGGCCCGGCAAAAAAGTGGAGGGGCTGAACCACCCCCCCCCCCCCCCCCCGCCGGTTCCGCCGACTCTGCAAATTAAATATTGAAGTTGGACGGTATGTTACGTTTGATAGAGACGCTAGGTACTGTAGCCTTTGTGATGGTTACAAACTCGAAGACGTGTTTCACTTTATTTTGGAGTGCAGAGTATTTAAAGGCGTAAGAAAGGATTTTGTTAAATTTTATTTTAGAGTCAGACCGAATATGCTACAATTATGTCCGTTATTTCGATCAAATAGTAGAGTTGTATTGATTAAATTAGTAAAATTTAGCCAAAAAGCACTAAAAATGAGAGATGATATAATGTCAAAGTAGTTATCGCGCACATACACATCCACATTCACCTCACCCCACATACACCCTCACACACACACTTACATGTGCCTTTTCGCGTTGACAAGTATACGTAAATGCCCCAGACAAACGCGCACATACACATGTATAACGTTATATGTCCAGTGAACATTACTGTGGAATCACATAAAATTTTAATTCTGTGTAAAATGTCTCTATTAATGGTTCTCTGAGGTGTGGGGGTGAACGTCGTTTCTTTTATTGGTATCCACTTCCTTGTAATAGTATTTAGCTGGTTGAGGGCTAGATTGTTTTTGGAAGTCTGAATTTGTTATCAAAATTTGTTTATTGCAAATTATTGAGGAATGCCCACAGGCACTCCCCAATGATTTGTTGTAGAACGAATTTATATAAACAAAATGTTATTTCCTAGATTATTTTTGGAGGTCTGAATTTGTTATTCAAAATTTGTTTGTTACAAATTATTGGAGAGTGCCGACTGGCACTCTCCAATAATTTGTTATACAACAAATTTATATAAACAAAATATTATTTGCGTTTGACCAAATATGAAACATGTGCGAGTAAAACATAGGCTTTGGATCAGGTACCCTCATTTTTTGAAAGCCATGATAGTGGCTTCTAGTACTCAACCAGTTGATACAATTAACGTTTTACTCTCCATCTTACCCGTATAGTTGACGACGCAGTCGAAACGATTTTTGTATAAATAAGAGTTACATATTTTGCTTCGTAACATAGCTTACTTCCCCTCATTGTAGAGAGCTAAATGAGCTCGTCACCATGAGGGTGTTTGAGTTGTACTTTTGAGGCAGAGAATGGTAATGTATTTAAATCCTTGAAATTGTAAATGATATTATACGAGCTGAGCTATTTGGGTCTCAGCTGTCATCTGCTGAGTGCGAATCATGAGTCAAAAGAATATTAGAATATTAGAACGTTTCTTTTTTATGTTCTGTCGGTCGATAGCACCTAAGTTTGTGTGATTTCTGAAATAAAACCTGAAGCAGCTTCGCTGCTTCAGGTTTTATTTCAGAAATCACACAAACTCAGGTGCTATCGACCGATAGAACATGAAAAGAAACGTTCTAATTATTTTATTATGCCGAACAAAAAATAACTTTCATTGATAAGCGTTAACTGCAACATGCCATCAATCTTGTAATAACAGTGTAGTCGAATCCAAAAACATGACGTCATTTCGAAGTGGTGAACAACATGTAAGTTTTTAATATTTCTGATTCTTTTGAATTCATTGTTTGCAGTTAAAACTGAAAACACACCCATTGAAGATGATACATTTGTTGGTAAGTTTGTGTCTACTGGTGTTGAAAAAAGTTAAACGGACACGGAGCCAGCGTTTGGTGTTGAGTAATTCCAATCGACGCTGATCAATGGAAGTGGAGCTTACATTTTCTACGTTCTCTTGCCTCCAGGGAAGAACGTTCCGGTAGTACCCGTGTTTTGCCCCAAAACTCCAGTACTATGACTTTTAGAAGGTGTCAAATTAACCAATCACGGCTGATGTTACAAACGTGAGACACAATAATATATGATGTCTTGATCTCCATCCCCTGTGGTGTAGATTGAAAACACGGATTAGTTTGAAACGTCGTGTTCTGCGATTAAATATTCGATCAGTCTTCAAACATACTCAATAAAATGTTTGAAATTCAGCGCACACTGTATCTATTCTTCTCATCTTGTTTCCCACCAATGGGCCAATAGAGTCCATGGTGTATATGTTCATTTTAAATTTGGTGAATAAAGTATATACATATATATGTATATTGATAGAGGGTTTGTTGACAGTGAAAACTCTCTATCTTGTTGATAGAGAGTTTATCAACAGGGAAACGAATTCCCTGTTAACAAACTGTTTATGTAATGGTATAAACAGTTTGTTAATATAGAATCAGTTTAGTTAGTATGAATTTCAGCCATTTACCCTTGGACCATAATGAACAGCACATGCTGAGGAAGATACTGGATTTCTGGAGAGAAACCTGGCATATGAGATTTGATAACTTTGCAAACACATATAAGACACCTGGTTGGGTTATCTTGTAATAGAAATAAAATTAACTCATTTTAAAATAAACTATAGCAATCTGCTGTAACAAAGAATAAAATTAAATCCTAGAATAAAGTTTGTTGGGAACATCTGAGTGAGAAAAGATACGCATGTGCATTATGTTTCAGTGAGATGAAGCTTAGTGTTGCAGAAAACTACTTGGAAAATGATTGTCCCATCACTGGTCCTGTAACAGATATTGAGCAAATAGGTTTCAAGCCCCCGAGTTGAATGAACAGGCTCTAATAGATTTTATTATGCCTCACGTTTGTAACATCAGCCGTTGGTTAATTTGACACCTTCTAAAAGTCATAGTACTGGAGTTTTGGGCAAAACACGGGTACTATCGGAACGTTCTTCCCTGGAGACAAGAGAACGTAGAAAATGTAAGCTCCATTTCCATTGATCAGCGTCGATTGGAATTTCTCAACACCAAACGCTGGCTCCGTGTCCGTTTAACTTTTTTCGTCACCGGTAGACACAAACTTACCAACAAATATATCATCTTCAGTGGGTGTGTTTTCAGTTTTAACTGCAAACAATGAATTCAAAAGAATCAGAAATATAAAAAACTCACGTGTTGTTCACCACTTCAGTGAATCCAGAATATGAGTTAAGACTTCAATCAATTATATCAGACAAATCAGCGGCTGGCCAAAGTGTTATTATTATATTTCCACAAGTTTTGTACTCCTCGACCTCACTCAGCCTCAGCCTCAAGTTCAAAATAAATTGTTTCACTCCATCAATTGCTTAATTCCATCAACTGTCGTCGTCCGAGAAACATGAATTTATATTCCATTAATTTATACCACGTATCACACAATCATTAACAATGAATTATAACATGAACAGCAGGATGCAGTTGTAAACACTGGCATTTGGTGATACAGAAACTCCCAAAGCGACGACACTTGTGACAAGTCACTCGAAGAGACGTCATTCCTTCGAAATGACGTCATGTTTTTGGATTCAACTACATTGTTATTACAAGATTGATGGCATGTTGCAGTTAACGCTTATCAATGAAATTTATTTTTTGTTCGGCATAATAAAATAATTAGAACGTTTCTTTTCATGTTTTATCGGTCGACAGTTCCTGAGTTTGTGTGATTTCTGAAATAAAACCTTCACCAGCTTCGCTGCTTCTGGTTTTATTTCAGAAATCACACAAACTCAGGTACTATCGACCGATAGAACATGAAAAGAAACGTTCTAATATTATAGTAGGATAGCACTGGAATCCATTTCATCAAAAAGTATTATTACATAAATCACAGGAGCATTGTCCGACGCATTGATCAGAGCCCGCAGATTCCCATAATGCATCTTGACCAAATTTGGAGAGATGTGGTAAACCTTTTCAACTCACATGATCACCATTTCGTTCTCACTTTCTCTTCTGACTTGGTGCTAAGATGAAACAACTTTGTTGAATTATTGATATTATGAAACACGTTCTTAGACTGAGAAGCCAGAATGACTACGTTTGAGACTCAGGGTGATTCTTTGGCAATGTGTGTGACACAAAACAGACAAATCGGAAATCCACCCCAAAAACTCTACACTGTTTTACACTGGCCTATATGAGTAGTGCTTCATTTGACTTTGATCATGCAGTAAGAGTGAATCCCAACCATGCGACCCATTTACTATCGAGATGAAAAAACACTAGAAACGTAGGTGCTTTAAAAGATCAGTTTATATTACACACATTACCCATGGTTTTTCCCCTTAGTAGTAAATGGGCCACATGATTGGAATTCTCTCTTACTGTCTAACCAAAGCTTACTAACAGCTCAATCAAATGAAGCACTACTCATATCAACCAAGATGAAACAATGCAGAGTTTATGAGGGATGGATTTCCGATACCAAATAATCACCCCTCATCACATTGACTATTGACGGGTCCAATACAACATTGAGCTAACTGCCCCAGAAATTCTGCACTTGATAATGCTTAATAAATTCAGATTAGACTGATGAAACTAAAATTGAGTGTTCAGGAAAAATACTTGCTGAAATGGCCAATCAAAGCAGTGTATGTGCGATTTACTATATATATATATATATATATATATATATTTGGGGGGGGGGGGGGGCGAGGGTGGTGGTGGTGGTGGTGGAGGGATTATACCAAATTTCAAAATGGAAAAAAAAAATCCTTCAAAAAAGGGGTGGGTGGGTGCTGAAGGGTTAGAAAAAACTCTTTGTGGCTTGTGTCCAAAAATCTTTTCCTGACCCTTCCTGTGCAGAGTTTATGAGGGATGGATTTCCGATACCAAATAATCACCCCTCATCACATTGACTATTGATGGGTCCAATACAACATTGAGCTAACTGCCCTAGAAATTCTGCACTTGATAATGCTTAATAAATTCAGATTAGACTGATGAAACTAAAATTGAGTGTTCAGGAAAAATACCTGTTGAAATTGCCAATCAAAGCAGCTTATATGCGATTTACTATATTTTTTGGGGGGGGGGGGTGGGATGGTGGTGGTGGGGGATTATACAAAATTTCAAAACGGAAAAAAATCCTTCAAAAAAGAGGTCGGTGGGTGCCGAAGGATCAGAAAAAACTCTTTGTGGCTTGTGTCCAAAAATCTTTTCCTGACCCCCCCCCCCCCCCCCCCCCCCCCCCAACCCCCTGCTTCCTTCAGGAGTTTGCGACATGAATTTTCCAAATCTGAAAATAAATCGACTTGAAATCTTCGTTCAGTATTCATCCGATGCCATGGTTATCGTATTCATATTCAACTTTTGTTACTTCGACATCTTTCAATTGGATTGGATTAGTTTTCAAATAAAAAGTTTTACTATCATTGTATGAAGCGATTCTTTTCAATTCGAGTTTTTTTGGATTAATTTTAAAATTATTTTATTTTATTTTATTTTTTTTATCTCCTATATATAAAATGAAACAATTTTTTTTGACTGATTTTATTTTTTTAGACTTTTCGTTAAGTTAAAAAAATTAACTTAAAGGAAAACAGAATGTTTTTTTCTCACATATATACAGGAAATAAAAAAACTTTAACATTTAAAAACAATTTTTAACATTTAAAACAATTTTTAATAATTAAAAAAAAGTCATTTTCATTTGCAGCGGGCAATCTTGCACAATTGAGTAGTTATGTGTATGGTCACAAAATAAAAATGAGTTGATAGAATCAATGCTTGGAGGATATGGGGAGGCGAGATGAGAATGAAAGTGTCAATGACACTGTAGCTTAACTTGTCTGTGTGGTGTGTTTGATGAAAAGGATAATGTTCAATGTTTATGAAAGGATTATGAAATAAGACAAGAATTGTGATAATTGGGAATATGTTAATTTCTGTTCCCTGTATGCTATGTTTTTAATAAAAATAAAATGAGGTGTACACTGTACTAAAGAGCTGAGAGGTGGGTTAATATGACCTCACAGTTAATGTATGTGGCCCTCACAGTTAACGTATGTCAACCAAAGTTACCAAGTTACAGTGAAATTATTCCAAAACGAGTCATCCTATCAAGTTACATTGAAATCCCTTCATAAATATGGCTTGTAGACTGTGCTAAAGGTTTTCGGGCTTCAGGCCTGTGTAGCCATGACGGTAGACCGATTACAACTAAAAGGGGACGTCCTCATCTCGACATTATACCGAGTCATTCTATAAAGTTACAATGAAATCCCTTTGCAAATACGACCTGTAGTCTGTACTAAAGTTTTTCGGGTTTTGGGCTCGGGAAGTCATCATGGCGGAATGATCGCGACCAAAAGGGCCTTTGTCATCTAGGCTTCATCTGGAGTGATCCTACGAAGTTACAATGGAATCCCTTCATAAATATGACCTGTAGACTGTGTTCAAGGTTTTCGGGCTTCGGGCTCGGGCAGCCATCATATTTGAATGATCGCAACCAAAAGGGGACATTCTCATCTGGGCATCATCTGGAGTGATCTTACGAAGTTACAATGAAATCCCTTCATAAATATGACCTGTAGACTGTGCTCAAGGTTTTCGAGCTTCGGGCCCCTGTAGCCGTCACTGTTGATCAATCACGACCAAACGGGAATGTCATCATCTAGGCATTATATGGAGTCAACCTAACAAGTTACAATGAAATCCTTCCATAAATCTGACCTATAGACTATGCTAAAGGTTTTTGGGCTCGGGCAGCCATCAAGGCTGAACGACCATGACCAAATGGGGACGTTCCCATCTATGCATTATTTCGAGTCATCCTACCAAGTTACAATGAAATCCCTTCATAAATATGACCTGTAGGCTGTTCTAAATGTTTTTGGGCTTTGTGCCCCTGTAGCCGTCACAGTTGCCCAATCACGTCCAAAAAGGGACGTTCTCATTACACAATGAAATCCCTTCATAAATATGACCTGTAGACTGTGCTAAAGGTTTTCGGGCTTCGGGCTCGGGCAGCCATCATAGCTGAATGATCGCAACCAAAAGGGGTCATTCTCATCTGGGCATCATCTGGAGTGATGTTACGAAGTTACAATGAAATCCCTTCATAAATATGACCTGTAGACCGTGCTCAAGGTTTTCGGGCTTCGGGCCCCTGTAGCCGTCACTGTTGACCAATCACGACCAAAAGGGGATGTCATCATCTAAGCATTATATAGAGTCAACCTAACACGTTACAATGAAATCCTTCCATAAATATGACCTATAGACTATGCTAAAGGTTTTTGGTCTCGGGCAGCCCTCAAGGCTGAAGATCGCGACCAAAAGGGGATGTTCTCATCTAGACATTATTTGGAGTCATCCTATCAAGTTACAATGAAATCCCTTCATAAATGTGACCTGTAGGCTGTTCTAAAGGTTTTTGGGCTTTGTGCCCCTGTAGCTGTCACAGTTGCCCAATCACGTCCAAAAGGGGACGTTCTCATCTAGACATTATATGAAGTCAACCTACCAAGCTACAATGAAATCCCTCCATAAATATGCCCTGTAGACTGGGCTAAAGGTTTTCGGGTTTTGGGCTCGGGCAGTCGTCATGGTTGACAGATCGCGACCAATGGGGAAGTTCTCATCTAGACATCATACGGAGTCATCCTACCAAGTTACAATGAAATCCCTCCATTTTAAATATGATCTGCAGACGGTGCTAAAAGTTTTTGGGTTTCGGGCATGGGCAGCCATCACGCTTGACAGATCATGACCAAAATGGGACGTTCTCATCTAGGCATTATACAGAGGCATCCTACCATGTTACAATGAAATCCCTTTATAAATACGACTTGTAGACTGTGCTAATGGTTTTCGGGTTTTGGGCTCGGGAAGCTATACCGGTTGACCGATCGCGACCAAAAGGGGACGTTCTTATCTAGACGTGACCCCAAACCAGCATATGAAATTTCGGGTCGATCAGACAAGAACTACGGGATGTAGCCTGTGCTAAAGGAAAATGTGAACAGACGCACAGACTCACAGACTAACAGAGTCACAGACTCACAGACTAACAGAGTCACAGACTAACAGACTTCCGCTCGCGTGATGGCAATAGCTTATCGTGACTTTGTCAAGTTAAGCTAAAAACAACAATTCAATAAAGTGGAAAGAGGAATCAAGAACAAAACATTCTGATTGAATCGGCGACATCGGAAAGAAAAAAGAGAAAACGGATCAAATAGCAAACATCGTAAAAGCAGCGATGATCAAACTCAAAAAATGGTGACAATAGTAACATAGATGAAATCCTAGCTAAAGTCATACACAAACAATTGATGGCCACTCCTGTAGAATTAGAACAGGCCATCGAGGGATTTTTCAAAACGTTTGACGTTCAAGGTATAAAAAAGTTTCATCCCAAAAGTTTCTTGAACGAGATAAAACCTAGCATGTTGGATTTACTTCGTGGGATGCAAGACATAGGTATCAAAACGAAAATCATATTGAAGTGTCGGATGGAGAAGATCAATCTGAACATGGGTAAAGTCGAGGAAAAAATAGCTTATTTTCAATCTCGCACAAAAAACGGTACCGAAAGTTCTTCGATGTGCGATATCTTTGATGAAATGAAAGAGAAAATAATACAAACTTTGGCACAGTATCAAAATGAAGGTAGCAATTGGAGATTCGGAGAAGTATTGAATCTAGAGATTCATATCGAAAATATGATCCATTGTGAACGTCTTCGTATGAAAAATTGCTTTATTTCATAGAAAATAAAAAAAAATCTGTGATTAACGTGGAAAATAAAGAAGACAATCAATGCTTCAAATAGGCTGTCACATCTGCCTTATATACCGGAGAAATGAAACCACAGAGGGTATCGAAATACGCAGCAACTTCTAAGAATTTAGATTCATCAGGAATGAATTTTTCGGCGAGACTACACAACATCGATCATTTTGAAAACGTTTTTGGGATACGATTCGAAAAAAACATATTTTCTCTGAGGATAAGTTCTCAGAAAAATCGCAGGAAAAACATTAATTTATTATTAATTTCAGAAGATGAGAATCAACATTATTGTTGGATCAAGAGCATGAGTCGATTACTGTTTGCACAGATTAGCAAACGCCATGGAGAGATCTTTCTGTTTCAACTGTCTGAATTTCTTCCACAGCAAAGAATCGCTTGAACATCACGAGGAGTATTGCAAATCAAATCAATGCATTGCCGTCGACATGCCCAAACCCCACAATCACATTAAATTCATACATCACAAAAGAAGACTGAGAATGTCTTTTGTGGTGAATGCTAATTTCGAATGTTTCACAGTAAAAATGAGTTCGTGTCAGCCCGGTGTAACAGGAATCAAAGTCCGTAAGAAAATTAGTCCCTCTGGACTATTATTCCGCGGAATTATAGTCCTAGGTCTAACATTTCAAGGAATAGTAGTCCGTCGGACTACTATTCCTAGAAATGTTAGACCTAGGACTATAATTCCGCGGAATAATAGTCCAGAGGGACTAACGTTCCTACGGACTTCCATTCCTTTTACACCGGCAATCGTCAGAGTTACACAAAAAATAGAAGCAAATACCGTCTGGATATTGTTTCTACATAAAATGTTCTTTTGATGATTGACATTCTTTGGGTCTGTGCACCTACACGAAATAGTTGGACGATGGAGACGTGGCTCAAAAGTTTGTGGAAGATTTGGAATCTCAAATCAAAAAATTATATGAGCAATTCAAAACTCCTGAGAAGATGGTCAACACAGATGAGCAAATGAAATACTATAAGAGAGCCACCAAATGTCAAATGTGTAGACAACTGTTCACCGAAACTTCGGCACCTGAATACAAGAAAGTGAGTGATCATGATCACTACATGCGTAAATTTCGAGGTGCCACGCACAGCAACTGCAATCAAGATGCTAAGTTCTTTCCAGTCATCATTTCACAATCTGTTGGGTTACGACAGTCATCTGTTCGTGAAGAATCTCAGTAAAATCAGCAAAGGATATGTAAAATGCATCGCAAAGAGCCAAGAACAATACATTTCTTTTGCAAAATGGATAGTCATAGACAAAAAGAAGGAAAATATAGATGGAGAGATGTCAGAAGCCGATATCAAGAGAGAAATGTGTTCATAGATAGTTTTAAATTCATGTCGACCAGTCTAGAGAAACTAGTCGGTAACTTAGGGAAGGAGACATTTGCAATTACGACCGAACATTTTTAAGACAAGTGCCCATTGGAGAGCGTATTATGGAAAAGAGTCTATCATCCCTATTATCATATGGATGCTATACCTATGATTATATGGATGGTTTGCAAAGATTTGATGAATCGATGCTACCTTATGGAAAATATTCGACATGAAATCCATGAGAGATTATCACGATCTGTAGCTGAAAACCAACGTCCTTCTCTTAGCAGACATGATTGAAAATTTTCGAGATGTCTGTTGGATACATCACAATCTAGATCTGGCTTGGTATAACACGGCCCTAGTCTGGCTTGGGATGCTCTGTTGAAGATGACTGAAACTCACTTGGAATTATTATCCGACATGAACATGTTGCTCATGTCCAAAACGGTGAGTGAGAGGTGGAGTGTCGATGATATCTCACAGATACATGAAAGCCAACAATTGCTACACAGAAGAAATGATTTGACGAGCAAAAACTGAGTAAATGTGTAACATATCTAGATGTTAATAATTTATATGGTTGGGCCATGAGTCATCCGATAGTCATCCAATACCAACAGGAAATTTCAAATGGCTGAGAAACGCAAGGAGATGGAAAAATGAGACATTATCCCTGTCTTCTGGAGGTGAATCTAGAATAGCCCGAAACATTACATGATCCACACAACGATTATCCGTTAGCACCTGAACAATTGGAAGTGAACAAAGTCGACAAACCCGTTCAAAATATGAATGACAAACGTAAATACATAGTCTGCTGTGAAAATCTGAAACTCTACATAGATTACAGCATGAAATTAGTCGACATACAACACATCATCCAATTCAACTAAGAGCCTTGGATGAAGAAGTACAAAAATCTTAACACGAATTTGAGAATGCAGGCCATGACGAAATTCGGGAAAGATTTTTTCAAACTCATGAACAATTCTGTGTACGAAAAATCAATGGAAAACATCAAGAAAAGGACTGACATTTCGTCTCTTGAGTTCCAATGTGTTCTATGTGCCTACTAGTACATAGAACACATTGGAACTCAGGGAACGATTTGTCTCATTATGACCAAGAGTCAGACTAGAAAATACGTTTTGAAATCAAACTATATAAACAGCGAACTCTCTATGAGGATAATCTAGTGGCCGTTCAGATGAAACAGATGCACCTGACATTCGACAAGCATCTTATTTGGGAACGTGCATTTTGGACACCAGCAAACAGTCGATGTATCGATTTCATTATGAATACATCAAGTGAAAATATGTTTCAAAAGCCCTACTGTTGTTTACCGACACGGATAGTCTGGCTTATGAGATAGAGACTGAAGATTTTTATTGAGACATATCTCCAGATGTCGATGCTTGGTTCAGTATGAGCAATTATCCAGCGATCACAAATCTAACATTCCGTCTGGTTTGAATAAGAAGATGGTGGGGAAATTCAAAAACAAGACGGGAGGACGGCAGATCATTGAATTCATGGGTTTAAAGTCAAAACTGTATGCTTACCACTTAGATGGGAAAGTGATTAAGAAATGCGAAAGTGTCAAAAGAAATGTCATGGATAATGACATCACTTTCAAAGAGTATAAAGAGTGTCTGTTTGAAAATCGAGAAGTGTACAAATCAATGAACACGATTCAAAGTGACAGGCTCAACCTCTACAGAAATAATCAATAAAATTGCTTCATTGTTGGATGATACGTGAATCATGCAATCGGATGGAATAAACACATTAGCTCATGGTCATTATTCCACAGTTGATAATTCCTCAAAATCAAGAAGGATTAGATGAATACATAACATAAACTGATAGACATAGAAATGTAGAAGATAACTAATAGTAAAGAAAAAAAAGTAAATGAATAAAAAAAAATTAAAAATTAAAAGAAATGTAACAAAAATAAAATGTACAGTTGGGTTTGCTGAAACGAAAAATAAAATATTTCCAATATTAGTTTTGGGATTTTGCGTACAGAGAAGCACAAAAAGGAACTTGACAACAAAAGTATTTGGATTGCATGAGAGTTTAGAGACGATGTGAAGAGATGAACAAAAAGCTGAAGGAAATAATGAAAAGAAAAATGATTAAATTTCGTTCTAAAAATGTCAAAGAGACAGAACTATGATGAAACCAAAAAAAATATTTTTTTGGAGAAAATAACATTCACACAACACAAAAAATATAAAAAAAATAAAAAAATAAATTCAAAATAAATTAAATTCAAAATAAATAAAAAAAAACTGAAAAATATGAGCATGTCGGTAGAAGATGTCATCTTACCTAACAAACCTCTGTCTATCATCAATGTGTTGGATGCAGTCAAAGCATTGAAAATAAAACATTTTTGTAGTGTCTTTTCTCGAGATGCATTGGACAGAAAAGATGGTGACGAATGTGGAATCTTGAATTCAGATGATTTCTCGGGCGATGGCACTTATTGGGTAGCATGGTTTAAGATTGTGAGAAGAAATTATTATTTCGACAGTTATGGAATCTCACCACTTGAAGTGAGGAATTGACTGATTATTTAAAATCATTGATTTATTAGAACAGAGAACGTGCGCAACCTCGCAATCAAGTGTTTTGTGGACACTTGTGTCTATACGTTCTCAAGAGATGGTCTTCAAATCATCATTTCAAAACATCCTCAACAATTTATATTGAGAAAAAAAAATTAAAATTTCATATTTATATATATACTACTCAAAGTTTGCTAAGCACCAAATATTTGACACGTCATTGTGAAATTTGCTTGTGACATATTTGCGATATTTTTGGTGGATATGATTGCGGAATGTATTGAGATGGTCACCAGTGTTTACATTAGCTCTCTTGGCAGGCAGACTTTTTTGTGACAGCCATGGAAAGCATGTACCCCTTGATTTTCATGATGTTTTGGTGCACTGTCTACATGTACATGACATGTGTAGGGTATTCAATCTTCATTTCAACACAAACCCTTGTGATTTAATGATTGAATATGGCAAATGCAAATGTAAGAAGACATTTGTCTGAAGCAGAAATGTGGCTGGCTGCAAGGATGGTGGAGCAAGAGGCTACCCATCGTCAGGTTAGTGAAGCCCTTGGAATGCACCATACGATGATCATCAGAGCCTGCGCAAGATTTCAGCAGTATGACACACCAGTAAGACGGCATGGTGGTGGCAGAGATAGGGCAACATCTGCAGCTGATGACCGGTTTTTGATCATTCGGGCCCATAGGAACCACTTTGCCACAACAATCCAGCTTCGCATTGGCCTTCAGAATGCATACGGGGTAAATATTTCGATGCAGACTATCCGGGGAAGGTTGCATGAATGTGGTCTGCGATCGAGAAAACCATGTATTTGCATTCTGCTGTCCCAAAACCACCGCCAGGCACGATATGAATGGGCCATGGACCACGTTGGAGGGACCAGAAAGATTGGCGACCTGTCCTTTTTACAGATGAGTCAAGGCACTGCCTAGACCACACAGATAGGCATTCAAGGGTATGGAGAAGATCAGGAGAGCGATTCCATGCAGCCAACATTGCTAAGGGTGATCGCTATGGTAGAGGGTTAATCATGGTCTGGGGCGGCATCTGCAGGGACGGACGTACAGAGCGCTGTGTCCTTGAACGTGGTACATTGACTGCAAAGCGGTATATTGATGAGATCCTGGATGTCCACGTCAGATTGTATGCAGGTGCAGTGGGTGATAGATTCGTTCTGATGGACGATGATGCCAGCCCTCATGTTGCCCATGCTGTCGGCGAGTACCGACAGAGGGAGGGGATTGAGCGTATGGACTGGCCAGCAAGATCCCCTGACCTCAATCCAATCAAACATGTCTGGAATGAGTTGCAGCTTGCAATTTCAGCCCGTCCAGTCCAGCCAAGAAGTGTCCATGAGCTTGGTGCCATGCTGGTCCAAGAATGGAACAACATCCCACAAAGAACCACCAGGAACCTGATTGGGATCATGAGAAGGCTTTGTCCAGCTGTAATTAACAGTAATGGGTCTCATTCTCGATATTGAACCCATACCAGTTCGCTTCGTCAACTTTTTGCCAAATTTGAAAAATTTCCTCCTTTACCAATAATATCTATTTTCCATGGTTATCGTATTCAAAAGCTAAAAAATAATGTCAAACACAAATAAAATCTAAATTGCTGTACTTAAATCATTAAAGATATAATTAAATAAAAAAATATATACACTTTTCATCACAATATTTCAACTAAAACTTTGAGTAGTATATAAGGTGAATAAAAAAACTCAAATAAATAATAAAAAATACATAGAAAAAAATGACAATCAGTAAATTTGGAAGAACTTATGAAGTTGTGAAAAAGAAAGATTGCCATTGAAGGTGACAGCAGAATCTCTGTTATATACTTGAACGATCATTTTGTGAGAAGATACAAACCTCAAAAGAAACCACTGAATACGAATAATCACAAGCTTTATAACGTTCCGAACTGATAGATCTCAGTGACGAAAAAAAAGTATGGAGATCAGACAGTTGCACATTTCGAGAAGCATGTGACAGCTAATTACATGGATAAAAACATGAATGACGAGCTAGACTTGAGATCTAAACGATTGGTGAATATATGGAATTCAAGTGATGCAGTCATGAAAAATTATGCTGACGATTCACACAGATGTTTCACTCAATCTCTGAGAGAATGCTACGTTTCCAAAATCATGAATTCTGAAGTGGATGTGAATTCTCACAAGATATCGAAGCTAGGAGAACCAGAGCATCCCAGAGATGCTTCCACCAATACATATACGTCATTGAATGAAAGATCGTCAATGCTTTGAATGCCGAGAAAAATGAAATGAAGACTGATCTGAATGCTGGATTCAATAAGCTCATCAATCTGTCACAAATCAGCAATGATGATTCCGAAATGACCGCAGTCAATAAAGGCTATGTAAATTCTCCTCTCACGAAATCTCAGACCTATCTCAAAGAGGACATGGACAATCTCTGTCTCAACAAATGAGCAGGAGGAATGATGGAGTCTGGCATCGACATGAATGGTAACAAACAGTTTGGTCTCCAGACCGATCCAGAATACAATTCGAGTGCAGTCAGCAAAACATACGTGGACAACACTAAAATCGAGAAAACTGGTGATGTGATGGAAGACGATCTGGACATGGGAGGTAATCGAATCACAAATCTATCTGATCCGAGTTGATGAAGTACGCCTGCATTATGATGTGGGTCATGGGAAAAATAAAATACACGAGACAGTTTATACTGGTGGGCTGAGGAAAGTGATGCACAGTTCTGGCAAATCAGAATGGTCCTTCGGAAATGGACCACTACACGTCAGGTAGAATATCCTATGCCGAATGGAGGATCATTGGAATGAGTGGGTCATCTAACGACCTGAAGAATAGAGCTGTCATCTACACAGTAGTAAATGTAATAGAAAACAATAGACATAAATTTGAGAAGATGGAGAATCAAAAGTGCAATACAAGCAAATGCAGAACACCTTTGAGAGTCAGAGGGAGATAGAATTAATTTCAAAATGAAGATGACTAATCCCAAAGCTACCTCTTCTGTAGTGTGTGTGTGTTGATCGAATGCGGTCCTTTAAATGGATAAACTCTTTAATGGAATTGAATACATGAAGTAATTGAAGGAAAAAAATAAGGAACAGTGAGAGTTATTTCTGAAACGTCCTTTTTTATGTTTTTAATGTCTAAGTTTTTTTAAAAGTTTTTTTTGAGTTTTTTCGAGTTTCTTATGTTTTTAAGCCTTTTTTTTAAAAGTTTTGTTTTAAAGTTTTTAAGAAGTTTTTTTTAAAGGTTTTTTAAAGTTTTTTTAAAGTGTTTTTTTGGAGGTTTTTTAAACGTTTTTTTTAAAGTTTCTTCAGTTATTGAATGACAGACATTTTACTTCCATCCGATTGAAATGTCAACAATCTGTCAGAAATGACAACTGCGGAACTTCGGTTCACCTAGGTACATTCCTGTCAAACTGCATCTTAATCATAAATTTTGGAATGGTTTTCTTGAGTTTCTTGCTCTGTTTGCTGACATCGAACATGGACAGGTGATAGAGCATCTTGAATTCCATGGACATTATGTTTGGACTGCTTATCAATTCATCCACATGATGATATTTTGATCAGAACTCTGCAGCATCACAGTACATTCTAGAAAGTCATTCTTCTCGAATGAAGCATTGCAATCTATGGTCAGACATCTCATGGAATTGAGAACTCCTGCATGTTTCTCAAGTTGCAATGATCAAACAGAGATGGACTCTTTTCTTGAGATCCGATCCTGTCCATCTGAAATCCCACTATGATGAAACACAGTCTTTACGAAGCAGATTTCACTGACAATCTCCAATTGAATTAAGTTGATCTTGGTACATTCTTGATGTGGCACTGTCTCATTCTGAATCCCACTTGTAATCTGATTTTTGATTCAATGATCCCAAAGAGTTTCATTCTTTCCTCCTTGTCGGTAGTATGTGTGGCATGAACCATGACACCTTACTCAGATGCACATTTCCTGCATCTGTTGTTGCAGCTCTCATGATGACATCATCATCATTTTTACGAACTGGTATAAGATTGTGTTTTAATCCATAGATGATTTTGTCAAAATTTTCAGCGAATCCCAAAATGTGTTTCAGAAGAATCCTAAATGAAAATGTTCCCTTAGGTGAAGATGCTTGAACATTGTGTTTAAATCTCGTGGCTGCACCCACGTTGTCAACAGTCGCATCTGACCTGGTGTCTTTCATCCACAATTGATTAAGTCCTTTAGACTTTGAAAAATCACTGGAATATTTCAAAAGTCCTAACATCGTGGTTGCCTGGGCCAGGATGAAACACTGTTTCCATCTCTTGATCTGAGAGTTTATATGATATACTGTTGAAAAGATGCATGATGGCTTTATGAGCTAAAGTGGTGACATCATTGTTGGCATAGTCGCTAACATCCTTTTTTGTCAATCATTCTTCTGTCTGGAGATAACTTTCACTCAGATGGAGAAAGAGATCTTGCATTTTGATATTGAGTCTTATATCTCCTTCATTACTGAGACTAGTTCCCGCCACAGGTAAATATTCATGCACTTAGTACCCTTGAATACTTTCATCTCTTGTTATACCTTCTGTTATATCTAATATGTAATTCATTCAGCAATGGAATTGGTGTGGGGCATTTGAACCATGATGAAGAATTCTTCTGTGCATATAGGTGTGTAACATTTTTCAAAATGTTTTTCCCATTTGTAAATTCTCACTTGATCGCCCATTGCAAATTTTGGTCGTTTTGTGATCGCCGCTGCCATCTTCAATGGATAGAGGTTTGCATAGACTTCATTTTCGTTTTGCGGATCGCTGGCTTCTGCAGGTATTATCTTAATAGAACTGTTATAGTCATTGACCAAATTGTCTAAGACGTTCAAGCATTTCTCAGTCGACTTGGCCATGAAATATCTGTGCATTTTTTCCTTCATGGTTCTATTCCACTGTTCAACCACACTCACCTTCTCTTCGTTTTCTGTTTTTTGATTTCCCACTCCGACGTTTCGTGTTGTTGGGCTTATTGACTAGCGAACGTTTGAATTTCTCTCTTATCGTGGGATTGACTATATTTTTTAAATCTGTCAACATATTCTCGTCGCACACATCATTTCGAGTCTTTGTGTCAGGACAGGATGCTTCAAATAACAGACATTGTGACTGCAGGCAGAATCGATCTCCTCTGTGGATGGGTTTGCCCCACAATTTCAGTATCAGATCTTTATTCAATCTCTTGTTCAATTTCATGCCTGGTCCTGTAAATTGATATCCAAATGGATGCATGTTGAAGGGAAGATTATTGATGTATCTGTTGACCGTTCCTCCACCCATTTTGACGAACTGAGTTTTGGTCAAACCACACACTTTACAAGTGCCACAAAGCATCTGCCTATTATCTTTAGTTTGCACTTTTTGCAGAGTTATCTCTGTCCATATATTCTTACATTTTACGCAATATATTTTTTTTGTTAATTTTATTTTTTATTTATTTTCATTTTTTTATTACCTTCTTTTATATATAATATTATTATTTTTGTTTTAAATCTGCCAATATGTTTGGATCTTTATTTTTTTTCCAAGAGCTTACAAATATATTCCCTGGCTTCTTTTCTACCTTTTTCTATCAGATTATGTTTCATCACCTCTGACGAGACTTTATTCTTATACCTTCCTTCAACACATCAAATTTATCCTTTTCTTTGAGAATGTAGTGATACTCCCAATTGGAAACCCTTCCATCCTTCAGAATAGCGGATATCATGTTGCTTATTGAATGTATTTTTGCGTCGGCCAACACTTTGTTCTTTTCCGTGTATCTTTGCCTTCAATGATAATTTTTTATTCACGAATTTCTGACTGTGTTCAAGATCCTGTCACGAGAGCAACGCCTTCTTTCACTAACACAGATGGAATGGTGGCCACGGTCGATAAGAGTGCCATTCCAACAGCACTGAAACCCATAGATGCGGTGATGGGAGTCAGCTTCAATCCGTTAACCAATTTAGTTGTTCACCAATACTTTTTGTTGAGCGATTGACGTCTTCATCTTTCCATCACCAAATAATGTTGAATTTTATTAATCTGATCAATGTGGAATGCATTGCCTCTGTCTTCCAAAGGAGGTGTCGTTGGTAGTACAGTTGGTAACATACATAATATTTTTCGTTTCCATCCAGCAATAAGTCGGAATATACATTATTTCTCATTTGCATTTTTTTATTTATTTATTTATTTATTTATTTCTTCATTATTGTCTAAATTATTTCCCTTCTTTCAGAAAACAAAGTCCCATAATAACAAACTGAGAATTGGGACAGTTTTAACCCTTTACCTAACCTGAAAAGCAGACGACACTTGCAAAAACAATTCTTGAATAAGTAATTTTTTTCATTTTTTGTCTCAAAAACATAGGTTATGACCCCTCGTTGGAACGAGCTCGTCGAGCTCGTTCCAACGAGGGGTCATAACCTATGTTTTTGAGACAAAAAAATGAAAAAAAATAGTGAAAATTAATTGTCGATTTTTGAGAATAGCGCTGGCCGGTTTGGGCCGTTACGTTAGGTAAAGAGTTAAAAGGCGAATATAGACCTAATAACAGTCCTCGACCATCGATCAAATTCTTTCCACTTTTCAGATAGAGACCATCATTGTGAGCTTGAAATGCACCGTTACCTTTCACGCATTTTAAATACAATCCTTTACCATCCGTTTTGATTGGACACACAACTCCTCCTCTCTTTAGAAATAATCTGTTTCCCATTATTTTCTGCACACCAGTGTCACATCTGTCGTTGTGATCAGATGATCGCTGTATTTAAACATTGAAGTTGAATTGATTCAAATCACATTTATTTTTCACAAACACATGTATATCTATTTCCGGTGTTTCTTGGACTGATACCGGGATTTCGAGACAGGATTTGTTCTCAACACAATTGTGTACTGTTTGGGATTGACACTACATTCCTCCTCAACTTGAACGGTTGACAAACCAATACCAAAATTAAAATTAATAAATTCAATCTGATACTCAGATTGAAGAAATACAAACATTTTCAAAATAAATTTTCTTTCTCGCAATAATTAAAGACATCCTAATCTTTACCTGCACTTTTCAACCTATGACACACTGAAGCATACAAACACCCTTCAATGCATAACATAGTCACTGAACTTTGCTGGCAAAGTTTTCGTTCTAGTAGGTCTTAAATTCTGACCACTATCTGATGATATATTGGATTCAATCAAAGGGAGATCACTGTCTTTCATCCCAGATATTTGAGTTTCACTCTCTGTTATACTGATGGGTTCTGGATTGTCAATTGGGCATTCTAAAGTATTATTTGCTTCGTTATTATACTTCTTGACGTGGGAAGTATTTCTATCATACACAACGCCTTGGGGTGATTGGACAGTTAGTTTGCTACCAGCTTTTGATAGGACTTGATATGGCTCATGTTGAAATACTGTGTCAAACTTATTAGACTGTTTATCCCGTTTTACCAAAACACTGTCACCTGGTTCAATATTAGATTCAACTGCACCTCTACGTTTGTCAACATAAAGTTTAGTTTGACCCTTCTACTCACTATCATAATCATGTACTTGTTCATCAACTGTGTAGTTATGTATTTCGGGTAACTTCGTACGAATCTTTCTGCCAAACAGAAGCTCGGCTGGACTTTTCCCAGTTGTAAAATGACGTGTAGCTCGATAAGCTGCAACGTATTTTAGAATTGCATCTTTCCAATCTTGTCCCTCAGCACATGCTATTTTCATTCGTTTTAACAATGATTGATTCTGTCTCTCAACTTCTCCGTTAGCCTGAGGCCATTTAGGAGTCACTTTATGATGCTCGATTCCCATGCTTTCCATATAATTAGCAAAAATGTCTGATATGAACTGCGGACCATTATCCGAGTAGAGTTTCAAAGGAACTCCATGCCTTGCGAAAATCGGCTTCAAAGCACTAACAGTTTTTTCAGCAGTGGTAGAGTTCATAATTTCGATTTCGTAGAATCTGCTAAAACAGTCAATAACTACTAACACTGACTCACCAGTTGGCAGTGGGCCAAGAAAGTCAATTGCTAAACTCTCCCATGGACTGGTTGGTAAAGCTGAACTACAAACTGGTTCAGGAGGATTCAAACGACTAACTAATTGACAACCATGACAATTTTTACAATACCATTCTGCATCACGATCAATACCTGGCCACCATACTTTTGATCTTAAATTCTGTTTCGTCCCCACAATACCAAGGTGTCCTTCATGAGCGAGAGAAATAACTTGTTGACGTAGTCTGCAAGGAATAACAATTCGGGTACCTCTCAACACTAGTTTTCCAAATATACACAGTTCTGAACTAACTGGAATATATTTTTTGTAAACACAGTTATCCCACTTTCCTGTTTCTATGCATTCGCGAACTTGAGTCAATTCTAAATCTTCATCAGAAGCTATTTCAACATCTTTTGTTTTCATGGCTTTTGGAGTGGCACTTACAGCAACGAATTTTACAAATGCTTCAGTTTCTGTATCTATGTTTGATGTGTTAGAGTTCTGAACACTCAGCAATCGCGACAGTGGATCCGCAATGTTTTTGCCACCAGGAATGTAAACAATTCGAAACTGATATGGTTGTAAGTGCAAAACCCAGCGTTCGATTCGCGCACAAGGTTTTGACTTTCGAGAATATATTATTTCTAAAGGTTTATGATCAGTCAGTAAATCAAAAGTAATTCCATACAAATACGGATGAAACTTTTCACACGCCCATACAAGAGCCAGCGCTTCTTTTTCAGTTTGTGAATAGCGACATTCAACCTCACTTAATGTTCGGCTCGCATAACTGATGACTGTTGGTCCCTCCTTTTTCTCTTGAATTAGGATTGCTCCAAGCCCCACAGGGCTAGCATCTGCAATAACTTTTGTTTTTGCTTTGTGATCAAAATAACCAAGAGTTTCACTGTTTGTTAAACACTTCTTTAAGGTACTGAAGACAATTCTTTGTTCTTTACCGAACTTGAAAATTTGATTTTTGTGTGTCATTCGCCTAAGAGGTTCTGCGATAGTTGCCAAATTTGGAATATGATGCGAACAAAAATTCACAAGACCAAGAAAGCTACGAATTTCGGATACAGACTTTGGTTCTCGAGCATTCAAAATAGCATCTATTTTGTCTTTGGTAACATTGATTCCTTTTCCACTCAACTTATGTCCCAAGAAGATTATTTCAGACAAACCAAATTTACACTTTTCCGAGTTCAATGTTAAATTATAATGCTGAAGTCTTTCTAGCACGAGTCGCATCTGTTTGTCGTGCTCATCACGATTCGCTGCATGTACAATAATGTCATCTGATAAGTTAGCAACCCCGGGGATCCCTTGTAACACTCGTTGAATCTCATACTGGTAAATTCAGGCGCGGTGTTTACACCAAACAAAAGCCTCTTATACCGATACAGACCGCAGTGGGTCACAAATGTAGTGATGTTTCTAGAGTCAGGATGCAACTCGAGTTGATGATAGCCCCATTTTAGGTCCAATTTTGAAAAAACACGACTTTGTCCCATCTCTTGTAAAATTTCCTCAACCGTAGGAATTGGATGTCGCTCGCGCACAATAGCTTCATTGGCTCTTCGCATGTCAAGACATAGCCTTATTTCATCATTCGGTTTTGGTACTATAACGATTGGGCTGACCCAACCAGTTGGTTCATCAACAGGTTCAATAATGTCTTTATCAATCAATTCACGAATCTTGGCTTCAACTTTTGAACGTAGACCAAACGGTGTGCGCCTCACAGGCTGAGCTATTGGTTTTATTTCAGTGTTAATGTGTAATTTTATTTGACGGTCATTTAATTTTCCAATTCCCGAAAAAACAGACTTATATTCTTCAAACTGATTTGGAATTGTCAAAACAGAATTCACATCTACACCCACTCCTATTTTGAGTACATTTAACTTAATTGCAGTGTCGCGGCTCAGTAACGGTTCACCATTTTCTTGTATGACAATAAATTCAGTTTGCACCTGATGACGACCTGATTCGACTAAAACATCGAAACAACCTAATGTTTCTAACGGTTTAGACGATGTGTACGGAAATAATTTCTTTGTGCATTTTCTAGATTTACATTTCACTTTATTTTTCTTTAAATGTTCCCATGTTCTTTTATCAATAACATTGCAATCACTTCCAGAATCTACAATAACATCAATTTTGACACCACCTACAGTCACTGGAATTTTATCAAAATTTTTCTCTTTGAGTTCATTTTGTTTCATCATAAAAGCATATTTATTATCTCCATTGTCGGACTCTGTTTCATCAATTAAATGAACTTTCTTTCTTGCAGAATACTGCATTTTACTTTCATTTTTCACACGGTTAATATTTTGTTTCGAACGACATTTCTTCGCAAAATGATCTCGACCTTGACACTTTCTGCACTGTTCGCCTCTCTCAGGGCATGATAAATCTCTTCCGAAATGATTTACTGAACCGCACTGATAACATTCTGGTTTTTCCTTTTGAAATTTTTGTTTTGGAAATCTTTTATTTATTTTATTAACACACGCTGATTCATTGTCAGAAATTTTCATAGTCTCAAATTGTGTTTCAACAGTTCAAACATAGCAGATATTTTTAATGATTCCTCCAAAGTTAATCGGTCAGCTTTTTCTAACAACTTTCTGCGCAGACGGTCGGACGTACAGTTCTGGACCACTTGATCACGAATTTGATTGTTTTTGTCTTCACCATATTCGCACCCTTCAGAAAGTTTCTGAAGACGAGTAACATACTGTGCTATAGTTTCATTTGTCTGTTTTGTTTTACGAAATAAATGTCTTTGATATGTGACGTTCGGTTTTACTATGAAATATTTATTCAACGCTTCGATAGCTTTCCGGTAATTCTTGGGTCCACCGTTTTCCGGTAAAGTTTTGAAAATATCGCGGACGCTCGCACCAGCCGTATAAAGCAACAATGCTCATCTTTGGGCATTTATTGTACTATTTTCAGTTGTTTCGAACAATCCTTTACTGTCTGCAAACGTTTCGAATTCTTCGAGCCACGATTTCCATCTTACACTGACGGAGCTTGCATCACCGGTCGTGTCGAATTTATTTAGGCCTCGCAAATCACTCATTTCTTGAGCTGCCATACTAACATCGGTTGTTATAAAAGTAATTGTTTGATTTGCAGGTCAGTATTTTCACTCGTCACCTCGTCGCCACTGTCACATCTGTCGTTGTGATCAGATGATCGCTGTATTTAAACATTGAAGTTGAATTGATTCAAATCACATTTATTTTTCACAAACACATGTATATCTATTTCCGGTGTTTCTTGGACTGATACCGGGATTTCGAGACAGGATTTGTTCTCAACACAATTGTGTACTGTTTGGGATTGACACTACAACCAGAACTGGCCAATCCCGACAGAGCTATACCCAAAGCTGGCAACACAGTTTTGGTGAGAATGGGTAATGCCTTGGTGGCCTATCCCGCCAACAATCCCAAGAAATCACCTTTCATTTTCAAATTATATCTTAATTGTGCATGACTCAGTCTTGGGGGTAATCCTCTTCAATTTGGATGTGCTATAGCTATTCTATTAATCTGCATTTTGATCCATGCGATTTTGTTGCATCCATTGCTCAAGGCTTGGTGATTTAATTTCAATCTCACAGCTTCACCTTGATTTTCTAATGCTCTACGAAGTTTGTCTTTCTGACCTTTGGATATGCTTACGTTTTGTATTATGTATTTTGTCATTATTTTTTTTATTTAATTTAATTTTTTTTTTTAATTTCCTCTTCTATAGATAAAAAATTGATTTGAATTAAAAAAAGAAATTTATGTAATAAAAATTTGTTGTTTTTGTTTTTTTTGTATATTTGTTTTTCCTATTTAATAAAATATATACACGGAACAGATTTATTTTTTTTAATTTGTCTTATGTGAAATTGCATCATCACACATTCACCGTGAAGATCTAACAAATCTCTATTTTGATCCGTTAATTTGGTGGTGATACTGTACAAAAGTATACATTATCACCGCCAAATAGACTAGATTTTGTGGTTGCTCTAAGATCTTGCAGCCTGGAGGGATGTCCGGAAAAAAGAGTAGATCATGGGCTGTGTGCCACCGTTCATGTAACTTCCAGAGATCACGTCCATGCTCACCAAAATGCTGTTAACAGAGAGAATGTTCACCACATTTTCTAATGATGCATGCTCTTCATATGTGTTTCAATCAAATCACAAAAGTGTTGTCTCCTCTGAAATCCATGCGATAACCCTCCCTCATGTACAGTATCATTTGCAGAGTGTTGATGTTGGTAGTCATGTTGATGGCGGTTCCGTCATGACCATCGATCTTCATTCTATTCTGGATGAGTTCGTTCAGATCGACTATGTCATAACTGCCTTTGGGAATCCAAATCATGAACCAAAATGTTCCATTCAATACCTGAACGTATTATTTTTCTCCATGTTGATGGGAAACGAATAATATGTGTCCGGATTTAGGGTGTCGGGTCGTTTCGCCCCAAATCCCGTTCGCCCCCTGGGTCGGTTCGCCCCCATACCAGTTCGCCCCGGGTCGTTTCGCCCCGGGTCGTTTCGCCCCAATTTTAAGAGTGGGTCGTTTCGCCCTACTTTTTTCCCGGGGTATAGAGTGGGTTTGATAAAGAAAAGATAAAAACAGAACTAGCGGTTGAAATGATAATTCAGTTTATTTTTATATAAAATTTTATATAACACATCCAGTTTACACTTGACTGATAGAAAATGCATTTGCTGTAATGCAATGATCTTAAAATATAACATAACATATACATAACATCGAAACAGTTTTTCTCTGCTAATCTTCAGGCAAGTATAATCTGCCACATTGTTATTTGTCTGGTATTCTTCGGGCAAGTATAATCTGCCACTTTGTTATTTCTCTGCTATTATTCAGGCAAGTGTAATCTGCTACTTTGTTATTTCTCTGCTATTCTTCAGGCAAGTATAATCTGCCACTTTGTTATTTCTCTGCTATTCTTCAGCCACTGTGCTGTTACTCTGCTAATCCCCGGGCAAGTATAATCTGTAAATTTTATTAAAATAAAAGCAAAAAATGCCTTACCTTCACACCATAGGAGAAACCGTCACTGGATACTAGTAATCGGCCACCTCTCTTACTCCCCGTTTCATTTGTTTGTTATCAAGGTGGATTTACAATAAGGTAAGACTACCCTTTGGGCTGAAAAATTACCATTGGAAAACAATTTTTTTACCCCGGGTCGTTTCGCCCCAATTCTGGGGGCGAAACGACTCAGGGCGAAACGACCCGGGGCGAACGGGAAAAGGGGCGAAACGACCCGTGACCGGATTTAGCTGTGTCATCCCGTACTTCTTATAACCTCTTCAATTCGATTGGTGGATTGAATTTCGTCATGAATCGAGTCTTGTCATCGCTCACCACAATTGGAAAAGAATCTTTTTCAGTCGTATTATCAGTTGTTCTTTCCATGTTATTGGCTATCCTTTCTAATTATTGAGTTTCGTGTTCTCGCAACATTTTTTTAATATTTAATAAATGTATTGTTTTTATATTTTATTATATATTTATTTTTTTTACTTCTACTTTATATGATTTTTTTTCTGTATTCATTATTAATTGCAATCGTCTAGAATATAAATGAAAGTGTCAATGACACTGTAGCTTAACTTGTGTGTTGTGTTTGATTAAAAGGATAATGTTCAATGTTTATGAAAGGATTATGAAATAAGACAAGAATTGTGATAATTGGGAATATGTTCATTTCTGTTCCCTGTATGCTATGTTTTTGATAAAAATAATATGAGGTTTACACTGTACTAAAGAGGTGAGGGGTGGGTTATTATGACCTCACAGTTAATGTATGTGGCCCTCACAGTTAATGTATATCAACGAAAGTTACCAAGTTACAGTGAAATTATTCTAAATCGAGTCATCCTATCAAGTTACATTGAAATCCCTTCATAAATATGACCTGTAGACTGTGTTTTTGGTTTTCGGGCTTCGGGCCCCTGTAGCCGTCAGTTTCCCAATTGCATCCAAAGGGGACGTTCTCATCTAGACATTATATGAAGTCAACCTACCAAGTTACAATGAAATCCCTTCATAAATATGAACTGAAGACTGTGCTAAAGGTTTTCGGGCTTTGGTCTCGGGCAGCCATTATGGTTGAATGATCGCAACCAAAAGGGGACATTCTCATTTGGGCATCATCTTGAGTGATCCTACGAAGTTACAATGAAATCCCTTCATAAATATGACCTGTAGACTGTGCTCAAGATTTTCGGGCTTCGGGCACATGTAGCCATCACAGTTGACCAATCACGACCAAAAGGGGATGCCATCATCTAGGCATTATATGCAGTCAACCTAACAAGTTACAATGAAATCCTTCCATAAATACGACCTATAGACTATGCTAAAGGTCTTTGGGCTTGGGCAGCCATAAAGGCTGAATGACCGCGACCAAAAGGGGATGTTCTCATCTAGACATTATTTGGAGTCATCCTACCAAGCTACAATGAAATCCCTTCATAATTATGACTTGTAGACTGTTCTAAAGGTTTTCGGGCTTCGGGCCCCTGTAGCCGTCACAGTTGCCCAATCGTGTCCAAAGGGGGACGTTCTCATCTAGACATTATATGAAGTCAACCTACCAAGTTACAAAGAAATCCCTTCATAAATATGACCTGTAGACTGTGCTAAAGGTTTTCGGGCTTCGGGCTCGGGCAGCCATCATGGTTGAATGATCGCAACCAAATGTGACAATCTCATATGGGCATCATCTGGAGTGATCCTACGAAGTTACACTGAAATCCCTTTATAAATATGACCTGTAGACTGTGCTCAAGGTTTTCGGGCTTCGGGCACCTGTAGCCACAACAGGTGACCAATCACGACCAAAAGGGGTGTCATCATCTAGGCATTATATGGAGTCAGCCTAACAGGTTACAATGAAATCCCTTCATAAATATGACCTGTAGACTGTGCTAAAGGTTTTCGGGCTTCGGGCCCCTGTAGCCGTCACAGTTGCCCAATCAGGACCAAAAGGGGACTTTCTCATCTAGACATTATATGAAGTCAACCCACCAAGTTACAATGAAATTCCTCAATAAATATGACCTGTAGACTATGCTAAGGTTTTTCGGGTTTTGGGCTCGGGCAGTCGTCACGGTTGGCAAACTGGGAAATTCTCATCTAGACATCATAAGGAGTCATCCTACCAAGTTACAATGAAATCCCTCCATATTAAACATGACCTGCAGATTGTGCTAAAAGTTTTTGGGTTTCGGGCTTGGGCAGCCATCACGGTTGACAGATCATGCCCAAAAGGGGACGTTCTCATCTAGGCATTATGCAGAGGCATCCTACCAAGTTACAATGAAAGCCCTTCATAAATACGACCTGTAGACTGTGCTAATGGTTTTCGGGTTTTGGGCTCGGGCAGCCATACCGGTTGACCGATCGCCACCAAAAGGAGACGTTCTCATCTAGACATGACCCCGAACCCGCATATGAAATTTCGTGACAATCAGACAAGAACTGCGGGGTGTAGCCCGTGCTAAAGGAAAATGTGAACAGACTCACAGACTAACAGACTCACAGACTCACAGACTAACAGACTTCCGCACGCGTGATGGCAATAGCTTATCTTGACTGTGTCAAGCTAAGCTAACAATTGTCAAATCCATTCCTATATTTACCGTGGTATTATCTACTTGTCAGATCAATGACTACGAAATTATAAGGTGCATTTCTCGACACCCAGTTACAAAATCTCCTGAATTCATATTTGCTCATATCGTCAGCCACGTGATCGTTGTAAAGGGGATTAAGATTCTTGAGATCTTGACGAAACAGACACAGAAATTCGCGTTCTCTTTTGTGGTCTGTCTCGGCAATCTGAAATAATTTTGGGATAAATAGAAACAATTCACGTCTGAAATAATTTTGGGATAAATAGAAACAATTCACGTTGCTGTGACGTCCTCAAACGTAGTAAGATTCGCATCAATTCTGTTTCTCCAACATCAAGTCATTGAAGATCATGAGATTTCTGTGCTCCGAATTCAAGTCGCAAGGATTGGGCATGTCGTTTGCACTTCGTAAAATTGACATTATTTCATGTTTGATGTTTTATTATTACCGAGTTTTCTGAAAGTCTCTTGCAAAATCGTTGCGAGCAATGGAACACATTTTTTGAAGTTGTCTCGGTGATCGAAGATTCATATTATAATTTCCTTTGGTAAGTTTGTGCTCAGAGCTTTTCACAATAATTCATATTCGGGTTGAAAGAGACTCTTGCCGAAAATGAACAATCTACCATAATCCAACCACTCCGGTCGCAACAACAGATTCATTAACAGAATCGTCTTCTCGCGGTTTGATTTTCTCACTATCAATCCTCTTTTGCTTTAGAGGAAGAGTTTGTGATTCGATCTCTCAGTCTTTGGTGCATTCCGCGATAAATCTTTGATTTCCATTCTCATTGTGTTTTTTCTTCAACTTTCTTTTTCAAATTTTTCAATTAAGTTTTTTGTCATATTTTTTGTTTATTCATTGTTTTATATATAATAAATTAAAAACAATGTTTTTCTCACTTTAAACCATTTCAATCCCGATTCCCTGCTCTTCAATGTCTTAGTGAGTTCATATGTAGGCACAATGACAGAACCCTTGAAATTTCCAAGTTTCATGTTCGCTAGAATCTCTTCCAATTTCGATGACACTTTCGGTTATTTAGCGGCCCGTGTTATCAACTTCTGAATTAAATCAGCACTTCTTTTGTCAGCTTTCGAAGCGATTCTTGTGCTCACTTTCATCGCGGCTTTTTTACCCACATCCGTCGCAGTCTTCTTTCTGACCTTCACAGCATTCAAAGCGATCTGTTTCACCACATCGCTGGTGAAAGTGCATGATAGAGCTCCCATCATCGAATCCGGCAAACCTGATCTGCCGTAGACGTAAGATCCCGTATATCCTCTTTTCTTTATCACTAGCATATTTTGTCTCTTTCATTTTTTTTTTTAAATAATTGATTTTTTTTGGATTTTTTTCTATTTCCATTTTATTTACTATTATTTCTAGCTCAATTTGACAAAGTCAAGCTGAGCTATTGCACGTCGTACATATGTATTTCCTTTGGCACACCGGGCAGGGTGCATTTATGATCGGGTCACTTTCAAACCTGGTATGCTTGTTTGGGGTGACCTCTAGCTGGGAGCTATCGATTTTCTTCCCTTTACGTTAAAAAAACGTTTACGTTGGCAACGATCCATTGAACTTCGTTTAGTTAGGCACCAATACTTCCCTTTGGCACAACCTGCAGGGCACATTTATGATCGGATCGCTTTGAAGCCTGGTATGCTTGTTTGGGGGTGACATCTAAATGGGACTGATCGATTTTCTTTCATTTCCGTAAAAAATTATTGCCGTTAGCAACGACCTTTGAACTTAGTTTAATCAGTAGTCAGGCATCATTATATTCCTTTCGGACGCCATACAGGGCACATTTATGATCGGATCGCTTTGAAACTAGCGATGCTTGTTTGGGGTGACCTCTAAATGGGAGCTATCGATTTTCTTCCATTTCCGTCAAAAAAGCTGCCGTTGGCAACGACCTTTGATGAACTTAGTGCAGTTATGCATCAGTATTTCACTTTGGCACACCCTGCAGGGCACATTTATGATCGAATCGCTTTGACACTTAGTATGCTTGTTTGGGGTGATCTCTAGATGGGAACCGTCGATTTTCTTCCATTCCCGTCAAAAAAAAGTTGCCGTTGGCAACGACCTTTGATGCACTTAGTGCAGCTATGCATCAATATTTGTCTTTGGCACACCCCGCAGGGCACATTTATGATCGAATCGCCTTGACACTTAGTATGCTTGTTTGGGGTGATCTCTAGATGGGAGCCGTCGATTTTCTTCCATTCCCGTCAAAAAAACGTTGCCGTTGGCAACGACCTTTGATGAACTTAGTGCAGCTATGCATCAATATTTGTCTTTGGCACACCCTGCAGGGCAAATTTATGATCGGATCGCTTTGAACCTGTTATGCTTGTTTGGGTACCTCTAGATGGGAGCAGTCCCTTTTCTTCCATTCCTGTCAAAAAACGTTGCCGTTGGGAACGACCTTTGAACTTAGTTTAGTCAGGCATCAATATACTCATTTGGCACGCCCTACAAGGCAAATTTATGATCGGATCGCTTTGAAACGCTTTGGTATGCTTGTTTGGTGTGACCTGTAGATGGGAGCTATCGATTTTCTTCCATTTCCACCAAAAACGTTGCCGTTGGCAACGACCCTTAAACTTAGTTTAGTTAGGCATCAATATTTCTCTTTGGCACACCGTACAGGACACATTTACGATCGGATCGCTTTGGTATGATTTTTTGGGGTGACCTCTAGATGGGAGCTATCGATTTTCTTCCATTTGAGTTAAAAACGTTGTCGTTGGCAACGACCTTTAAACTTAGTTCAGTTAGGCATCAATGTTTCTCTTCAGCACACCGTACAGGACACATTTATGATAGGATCGCTTTGAAACCTGGTATGCTTATTTGGGGTGACCTCTAGGTGGGAGCTATCGATTTCTTCCATTTACGTCAAAACCTTATCGTTAGTGCAGTTTTGCATCAATATATTCCTTTGGAACACCGCACAGGTCACATAAAAATTTATGATCGGTTGCTTTGAAACTTGGTAAGCTTATTTGGGGTGACCTCTAAATGGAAGCTATCGATTTTCTTCTATTTTCGTCCAAAAATTGCCATATTTTTTAAAATGCTAATGATTCATTTTAGTCAGTTATATTAATAGGCAGAAAATACAATTCTAGAAAATACAATTGTAAAACTTTTAGAGTATTGGCTGCTGGTCGCAACATATTTACACCAGCGGGTCGAAATTTCCTAAAAAAAATTACTGCGAAAATAAAACAAACGAAAATAGCATCTCGAAGACAATGTTGTCGTGTTTCTTTTTTCGACAGTTGTTGTTTTATCGTGTTGCGTCGAGGTACGCGGACTGAGAATTTTGAGTGGATCACAACCCAGTCGCGACCCGATCGAAAAGCTCTGTCCGCAATCATAGTACTGAAAGAGGAATTCAATTTAAATGTTCTTTTATTGCCCATTTTAAGTACGATTTAACAAATTCAAATTGCAAAACACAAATTTTAAAATCAATTTCGATAGATATAAACAATTCTTGTGAAATATTTATTTATTTATTGGGATTTAACGACACTTTCGACAGCCAGTGTTACCTTGTTTCGAACAGTTTTACGGGTGGATGAAGCCGAAGTACCCGGAGAGAACCACCAAGCAGCCGAACAACTGAAAGACTCCCCAACGTGCTAACTCCACACAAGAAGGGTTAGCATTGGTTGAAGATAAGTACACCATCGACGTGCAGTACGCCTTAGTACACAGCGCCACCGTGCCCCCACGTGGGCAATCGGGATTAAGTACCTTGCCGAAGGACACAGCGCAGTTACACTTGGCGGGGATCGAACCATGAACCCTTCGGTTTGGAGTCCAATACGGTAACCACTGAGCCAACGGGCCCCAGACTCTTCGTGTTAAACTTTCGATTAGGGGTTCTTCCACAGTATTCGCAGAAATAGATTTTCAGGTCTTCACTGGACACAAATGATCGATAAGTCGAGATCCACTCCTTTTTATACCCTTCCCAACAGAAGTACCCGGATGTGGAAGTCGGATAAATATCCTTTAACCCTTTACCCAACGTAACCGCCAAAACCGTCCAGCGCTATTCTCAAAAATCGCCAATTAATTTTCATTATTTTTTTCATTTTTTGTCTCAAAAACATAGGTTATGATCCCTCATTGGAACGAGAAAAAAAATGGAAAAAAAATAGTTATTCAAGAATTTTGTTTGCAAGTGTCGTCTGCTTTTTATGTTAGGTAAAGGGTTAATAGTCAGTCCCCTCTAGTCCCAACTAGTCCCAAATCCAACGTGTCATAAATATCCTAAACACCCGTATGTTCTCATGTGATGTGCGCACGTTATGCATAAGCATACAAGCACATATCAGCACATCCAGCATGTGCCCATGCACTGCATGCGATGTGTGAACATTGTGACAATTTGCGTACTAGCGCACAGACACATTTCACCCACTTCCCACCACACGTTCCATTGAATCCCTTTCTAGTATCCGACTATACTTCTAGAATCCCCGTGGGAACCCCGGGAAGTGAGACAGTGCTTGTTTACTATTGTAGAGCTCTGGTTTACTGGTAAATAGGACCCAGTCACCAATGCTTGGGGTGGAAGGTCTCTAAAATGGGCGACATGGGTATAAACGAATGACTGAACTTGGCTTTCTCTCCATGTTGTGGTCATGATTAGCCACTGTGCAGAAATATGTGACTTTAAATACCAATAAATAAATAAATTCTAGAAACCCTTTTCGTCGTATGTGCCCATGTACTGCATGCGATGTGTACATATTGTTACACATAAAATACTAGCACATAGACACATATGCGAAAATAGGATAAGTAATCCAAAGCAGATAGAAGTCATAACATTGATACAAACGGTCCAGGAATGCTGGCGTGAGGGAAGTCAGAATTAGCCTGGGATAGAGAGTTTTTCCCACTCTACCTGGCTACCCCTGAACCATTAAAACAGATGTAAAACCATGTCCAGAACAGACCAGAAAAGCTAACACTATTAACAAGAAGCTAAAACTGTTCTACCCGACAGGTTCTTCCACTCTATGTGGAGTATACTCGGGAACAAACGAACAGAGTTCGGTGAACAGAAACAGTAACATAAATAGATAGAAGCAGGGGATTCCAAAGGAACCGGCGAGTAAAATAGTTATCGGGTTGTTTGTGGTAATTACTCACACTCTGGTTCAATCCAAAGCATCCCTAGAAAACACTCCTATGAGTGTAGAAGCCTTTCAAGCTCACAGTAACCACGTGTCATAAAATATGGTGCTCTGTGCAGGTAGGAATCGAGGATTCTGGAGTTTGGGGAAATTGTCGGGTTGTCTGCGGTAATTACTCCTATTCATACGAACACGTCCCTCCGAACACATCCCCGTCCTATTAGAGTTTTTGTTTTGTCCTTTTGTTGTTATTTTTGGGGGTGGGGTGGGGTCGGGGTCACGTAGCGATCACGTGCCGACATAGAAACCAAAATGGCGTCTCCAGTAGACGAAATGGGCGACGGTAACCCGTGTCACCCTAACAAGCATTGCACATGTGCACTGGCACCACGTATCACCATGGAAATTACGTCACAACATGGCAGTACTTGAGGGCTACCGTGACAACAACACCACATAACATAACTGGTCACGTGACTATGACGTCACTTCCGGACTCCCCCAATGGTGTCCCTCGGGGTTGAACCTGGAGGATATATGCTTTTCATCCTTCAATATTATTTTTCTTTTCTTTTTCATTAAAAAACCGTTTTACATCTGGTTGATATCGGGTTCTTTTTCTGGAATTCCACTGCACTAGTTTATTTATGCAATGGTCAGGAAGAGGTTCTAGAATTTTTGTATGAGGCCAGTTAGTTATTTACTTATTTACAAGTATTATTTTTTTTTTGGGGGGGTGGGGGGGGGGGCGGGGGTGTTTGTTTTCATTATGTTTTAAATGTATCCAGTAAATGTTGTAATTTCAGGCCTTCAGATTGGTCTAATTTGGAGACATCGCAGACTTGCCTATTCAGTTACTCCACTGAAGAAACTTCTTTGTAATACTGACTGTCTGCAATGCTATTTTTTCTTCGCATGGCTGTTGTTGGTGCCTGGAAATATCTGTTAACCTTATGGTGCCTAATTCCAACTTTGATCCCTTTTGATTGGAATAGAACATGTGCTCTAACATGAAGTCTCGGGGGTAATCTCAAAATTATATTTTAAGTGCATTGGCAGTTGATTCCAGATAAGACTTGGCCGTCTACCAAGGCATCCAAGATATGCCTAGAAAAATCTGCAAAGCCACAGGATATAGACTCTCATAACGTGGCAGGAATGTATACAAAATCTCCACATTCTAGTGTTAAGTAACCTTTTTTATGAAATCTGACAAAAATATAAAACATAAACCATATAATGTATCCCCTCTAATTCGAGAACGTTGTTGTAATTTGGGGACACCGGTTACCGGTTTGAGTTCGGTGGAATTTAAAGGGATGGACTAATTCTTTAGGTAAGTTTGTTTTAATTATATATTTGAAGCGTGTTAGAAAGGGAAGTGAGTTGTCAAATAACTTATTTCTCCATCGTTTAAAGGCCGTTTCTCGTGAAGTACGGGCATTGCGCGATATGCGGTGATGTGACAATTTGCGCTTATCATTCACACTTGAGTTCGTGATGATGGAAAAGGGAATCTAATTTGCGTCACTCTTTGAATACTATAAATTTGACTCAACAAAACTATGCAGTGAGACATTGCCTCGTCGGACACAATTCTGAAGCTACATGTTGATGGGGCGGATCTGTGTCTGACGATTTTGTGTCTAGCTCGCCATGCCAGTCTCTGTATTGCCATTCAGTATATTTGACGAATCTTTGGTCGTCACCCTGCTGCGCCTCGCGCCGCATTCTAGTTGCAACCTGTGAGGCGAGGCCTTCTGGTTCTTTTTCCCCTTAAAGTAACTAAACAGAGAGCGATGGATCCTCAGGATATTATGGATTTATTTGGCCAGTTCCCCCTTTTAAAGAACAAATAGTAATATTTACTAAAATGACAAATTATTTTTTTGTGATTTGCAGATCTCCAAAAGATGTATCCGATTTACATTAAGGAGATGGCAGGTAGGTAGACAGCCAATCTGGCTATGCCCTCTCCTTGTAATTTTTGAATCACAGAATCAATACATATTGTTCATTATTTGTATCATTATATGTAATTCCCACATGCTTTCCAATTTATTTCTGCTATTATGGTACATTTATTGCAAAATAAATATTGAACTGAAGAGAAAAATTTATGTACTTACTTGGAACTACACTTGGTGAAAAAAATCATTTTTGTATGAGGCCAGTTAGTTAACCCTTTATCCCTGGTGGTATCTTCCATATCAGTTCAATGGCAGCAACGGGAAGAGTCCATATTCATTATTTAGGGGTAAACCAATTAATATTTTCAACATGCAGCCTTGTGGCTGCACGTTAAAAATATTAATTGGTCTACCACTCCCATGCACTTAGCAGCCATCCTATTTAATGAAATTATGACTAATCATGTTCCTGGACGAAAAAGTGGGCGCTCGGGTTCAAAGGGTTAACCCTTTGTCCAACATAACTGAAGATTTGAATTTAACTTTTGCAAAAGTTTTCCACACTACTTGAACAAACTCACAGAATGTGATCCCTCATAGAAACAAACTTGCCAAGACACTTCAAATGAGGTGTCACGTGTTAACCCTTTGGGCCCTGATGGTATATTCCATGCCAGTTCAGAGCCATCAGATGGTAGAGTCTATATTCGTTATTTGGAGTAAGACCAATCAAGATTCCCCAGAGCAACTATCTACTTTATGAATCCACGTCGCATCGCGATCCTGTCCCGCAAAAGCTGGCTTTCGTGTTCAAAGGCTTGAGGTTTTGATAAAAATGTCTTTAAAAACTCTTTTTGGAGCTACGGTACAAGCAAAATTGTTAATTTTTAATTATGCATGCAAATCAACCGATTTGTCGCATAAAGCCTATTTATGCTTAAGCCATGCGCACTGTTTATGAGAACCTACTGTGATATTAGTACCACCAAACTACATATTATATTTTTACTTGTTTTAAGGGTTTTTTTTTTATTTGTTACATTTGTTCACGGAATTGCATTTGTTGGAAATCTGACAATCTTTTGGGTGCTATCCTATTTAGATAGCTTTGTGTGTAATTTGTGTATATTTATTTCAATTTTATGTAATTTCAGGCTTGGGATTTTCATTTAAATAATAATGCTATCTAATATTCCGATGCTGCCACAGAAAAATGTCCCAGTTTTCCAGTAAAGCTAAACTAGGAAGCCAAATATCAACCCAGGGATTTTATTTTAACAAACTTGAATATACAAATAGCAAAAGATTCTGACTATTGGTTCTGGAGAAGAAGACTTCTCAAGAATATTCCTCATATTGAAGTAAATTAAAATTCGGGTTTTCACAGTGAGCCCAAATATGAACCTATGAACTTAATTTGAACCAACACGAATCTGATCAAGCAAATATTGCACTAAATTAAAATTTGGGCTCCCATAAGATTCTCAAATTTTAACCCAGTGACCTAATTTAAAAACACTTGAATCTGATACCCCCCCCCCCCCCCCCCACACACACACACACTCCCTAAGGGTGTTGTATACCAAATATCAAAGATTCTGACTGGTGGGTCTGAAGAAGATTTACAAAGAATATTCCTCATATTGTTAAGTTAGAATTCGGGCCCCCACAGGAAGCCCAAATAGGGAACCCAGATATGAAATGCAAGACCTAGCTTGCTTGGAACAAACGTGAATCTGACCTCTCAAAGGATGTTGCAACCCATATATCAAAAGCTTTGGACTGGTAGTTCTGGAGAAGAAGATTCTTAAAGAATATTTCTCATATTGCACTAATTTAAATTTCAGGTTTGAAGAGCTTGATTCAGACCCCTTGAGAGTGCTATATACCCATTAACAAAAGATTCTGACTGGTGGTTCTGGAGAAGATTTTTGACGAATATTCCCCAAATTGAACTAACTTAAAATTTGGGCTTCCACAGGGAGTCCGATATTAACCGAGGGACTTGATTTGAACAAACTTGAACAACCGGATCGTGAAATTTCAACTATCGGCCGATACAAAAAAACGTTAGTCTCCCAAATTCATTCTCCAGGTGGCACCACCCCGCCTCTGACAGATAGCCTATAATGAGTACATTGTAGAAGCATTACTTATTTCCAGCTTGACACGCCTGTCGCATCGGACTCATCGCAATAATGTGAAAGCACGTTAAAGTGTGCAGGTTTTGCACGGAGCAGGGATTAACACGGCCATTATTCTCACTGTCTTGTTATAAACTAATGTCGATAATGGAAAGTCAGACTTAATTTCAAGCTGCTGAGATGTAAATGGGATGTAACAGTTAATCTTCGTCTTTCATCCCGATCATAAGATAAAGTTTTGTTTACCCAGTAATAAAATCAAGTGGGATTGAGATTTCAAAGGTAAATGACTCTTTATCGAACCCGAAAAAACTAATCTAAAAAAGAAACAAGTATTATATGCAATATTATGAAATGATTCTACTTACAATCGTTGGCGACACTTCATAATAGATAGCTTTGTTGTCGGTCTTGGAAGCAGATGAGGCTTTGAAGTCTGCCATCTTATGAATGAGGTTGTCATGTGAGTGCAGTTTCGATTTCAAGTTTTTCCCACACAGCGTGTGTGACAAAATGAACCAATCGCAAAACCGTGTTCCAAAATGAACTATCTTGTGATTCTGTGTAACTCCCCAACAATTTTATGTTCGCAATTTTGTACATACACATGCTGACTGACGGAGATTTCAGTCCACGGAGCGTATGCAACAACTTCGATCGACTTGACTGAACAACAATAATATTGTGCAACGTGTCTAAAATTTAGCTTCAACTTGATGAAGTGATGGATGTAGAGAAAACGCCCATAGTGGGTCAAAGTCAACCGACTTCTCAAGATAATCCAATTTTCTACGATAAAACTCCAGTGACAGTAAGTATATATGTATATTAATTTTGGAAAGGGATTTTAAAGGGAAAAATAGGTTTTTTTTTATCTCTGTCACAAAAAGTACATAGGCCTACAATATAGCCTATTAGGTTTGCATTTAATAGAGTCTTAACTAGAACCGTCCGGTTGTTACCCCTTCCCTTCTGGAGGGAAGGGGAAGGAGGGGGTAACGACCGGGGTGTCCTACATTTTATACAGATTGACCACGTAAATTTGGCGATCCGTGTAGCGTGAGGAATTGACGAACAGGGTTCAGTTGGGCCTACAAACTATCATAAACCCACTAGCCCAACCGAACAGGCGCGTAGCCAGGATTGTATAATAGGTGGCGTCCTAGCCCGTTTGTGAGGGGGTGGGGTTCTGATACTTGGAAGGCCGTTGTGGGGGATCCAGGGTCTCTCTCAGTCTTGAGTAGGAGCCCCTGAATGTTACCTCTCCCCACTTATCTGAAGGGAAGTGGGAGCAGTGGGTAACAACTGGGACATATTTTGGATAGCCCCCCCCCCCCCCCCCCCCAACCCGGAGAAAATGTTGCAACATTCAGTGTTCCAAGAGTGAATCTGAGGCATTTATAGCGTGTGTAGCCCTATGCTGGAGACCATTTTGGGGCTTTGTATTATGTGAAAGTGGCATTGGGCCAATGTTGGGGGGGGGGGGGGGCAAATGTTGTGTGGGGTGGGGGCTAGAATCTCTCCCCTGGCTAACCCACTGGGACGGCAACACGCAAAATTGAGTTGACTGGGAAACGTGTCACCTTAACAACAAGCGCTTTTCCCTTGCCCTCAGATTTCAAACTTCGACCCTTTTTTCTAAATTTATATGCAATAACACAAAATGGTATAAAATATTAGTTGGCAATTCGCTGTTAATCACCTTTGAAATCTGGCCCTTCATCATTCTTTATGGCAGGGCGTGTAAATCCGGGATGAGGGAGAGGGGGATCAGAGTTGTCGCCCTTCATTTCTTTGTCCCGTGGGCCAGTTGTATGCAGAAAGCTATAGCCGGGTAGTTGACATGTCTGCAAGAACTCTCTAGCACAGGACAGAATAGTGGTAGCCAATGATAATGGTGCAAGGTTGCAAGGTTGGTAGAACACCACAGTAACGATGAATGCAATAGCGGTATAGGAGCTTCGAATCCCACTCATAGAATCCCTTTTACAAAAGAAAATCCATTTTGGGGAAACGTCTGTCGTTATAGAATCCCTTTTTCCGAAATGAGTCGAACGTGAAGTCACTCATTCGAGTAATTGTTCGATAGCTCATTTGCGCGATGAGCTTCCCGTCTTCCGCGCGATGCCAGTTCCAGTCACTACTCAGTAGCTGATTGATGGGATCCAAGTAGAGAGAGCAATGCCTGTTCCAGTCACTACTCGAATGACGCTTGGACTTATTCTCGGGACGAATTAAATGGTTTCGCGAGCCGAAGGCGCGCAGGGACACTGTGGGGAAGCCCTTTTCGGCCCTCTTTAACTGTATAAGATCTTGTAGCTACATGTCTAGGCGTGTTGAAGGAGGAAAAGGACCGGGCACTCGGCAGATGTCCCGGGTTAGATGATCAAAAAGAGTGTTGGCTTGTCTTTGTGATGGTCGTTGACTGAACCCTCGATTGAGGACCAGAGCGAGAAGGGGTTCTCTCACAAAGGTGCTACCTCTCCCCGAGGGTGCTTTGATGGTATTTTCGGGCACGTAAAGTCTGCCACTTAGAAAGTTAGCCATGATGCGGTGGAGGGCCATCATTGGCAAGTATAGACTGCCTCAGGCGGTTGATGGAAACTGGAGTTGGTTCGTTTTCCTGGATTTCAGTTGAGTGTATCATTGGATCGTGAAAGAAAAACAACAACGGCCCCTTTTGGGGACCACCCATAGAAAGACCCAAACTTCCCTGGTTCGGGGGCAAGCCTGCATTGGAACCTATTTGGCAGGGTCAGAATGCGCTCACCAGGCGCTTACAAAAAGGGGTGGAAGCTGGGCGCAGGACTAACGCTTGCCTCCCTGGAGGATGACCTCTTCTAGGGATGGAGCGGAGGATGTTCAGAGTCCATAGTGGTTACTGTGTTCCATATATCGGTTATAGTTTTCCATAGCAGTTATTGGGGTGCTGGAGATCCAAAAGAAAGCATCTTTGTGTACCTGCTAAAAGAAAAAAAAGGCAGAATTAGTTAATAGACAAAAGAATGTGATTACATTGTGGATGGCAGCTTGTAAACTTCCTGTGTCCCGTTCCCAGTTTTTGTTTATTTTTAGACGTGGAATTTTTAATGATTTAGCTGAGTCGGCGAAGGCAGCCCATTCTGGTAAATGGTCACAGCTGAGCCGTTTTCACTGCCTGTTTATTCACCTTCTCTTTCCAAGTTTTTATTTATTTTTAGACGTTGAATTTTTAATGATTAAGCTGAGTCGGCGAAGGCAGCCCAATCTGGTAAATGGTCATAGCTGAGCCGTTTTCACTGCCTGTTTATTCACCTTCTCTTTCCCAGCTTTTGTTTATTTTTAGACGCTGAATTTTAATGATTTAGCTGAGTTGGCGAAGGCAGCCCAAACTGCTAAATGGTCACAGCTGAGCCGTTTTCACTGTCTATTTATTCACCTTCCCTTTGTCCTTAAGAGTACTTATATGGGCGTATACTTGTGGTAATTTAAGATTATGAGTTGGGCGCGTTTTTAAGTTTTTGACGGCTGTGGCAAATGTCCTGGAGTTGGGATATTAGTTGGCTGTCGGCGAGCCGGTCGCGAGTTTTAGCGGCTAGGGAGGCGAGGCGATCCTTTATGGTTGGGATTTCGGCTCTGTCGTGGATTATTTTGATTGGGGTATCCCAGGGAGCACGGAGGGCGATCCTGAGCGCGTGGTTTTGGACCTCTTGGAGTTTCCCCATGTTGGTTTGGTTTAAATCGGTTAGGATTATTGCCCTGTACTCGAGTACTGGGCGCACGAAGGCTTTGTATAGTTTGAGTAAAATTGTCTGATTGGCTCCCCATGATGTGCCACGTAGCACTTTAGCAGGTTATTACTCTTGTCGCCTTGCTGCTTTATTTCTGCCAGAATCACATGTTAACAGAATAACAAAAACAGGTATAATTTTTATCGGGAAAATAAAATATGACCATCAGCTTTATCGATCTATTTTGTATGTAATTTTTCATATTCAGTTGTGCAAAAAGTGTTCATATTTTAGATAATAATTTCACATAATATTTTATTACACGCCTGTTCAATGTTATCTCCATCTACAGCAGCACTGAACCGTGCGGAAAATGAAAATCTGTTCCGCACATATGTGCAAAACGGAAATCGTTGGCGGACTATTTTTAAAAAAAAAAGAAATTTCAATGGAATTTTCTACAAATCGTGCAAAGCAATTGAAATTTGAATCGCTAGCGATAGCTTAAAAATCGTATCCTTAACCCCAGTGTGTTCTATGTGCCAGTAGGCATATAGAACACACTGAAGCTCAGGGAACGAAATTTTAATACTGGTTTCCCTCGCAAATTGGTTGGCGATAAAATGTGTTGTTTTTGTTGATAGTTGTCAAATAAATTGCTGAGTGCCCTTCTAATAATTGTTCTTATAGACGTGAAGGCGTGTAATAAACACAGAACGACACACGCGTGTGTCGTTCTGTGTATTTTCGGGATACTGCCACAGACCTCCATTTGATATTCATTTTTCAAAATTTTCTCCGCCAAGGCGAACCATGGTCGCAGAGAGGGAGCCGGTGATCATAGATCGACACTTGGTGCACCTCCCCAACAAAATCGCTGGATACGCGCCCGGGGTGACTGGTGAGGCTGGGGGTAGGCTCCAGGCAAGCAGTCTAATTCTGTTGGGAATTCGACGTTGTTATGGGATGTTTGTTTACCCACATTTTACCCACTTGTGGAGTTTGTGCGCAGATGACCGTTAATACAATCCAATGTCTCTTCACTCACAAAGATATACAGATATTCTTTCATCCACCACTTAAAGATAATCCAGTCGATACGTATTTAATTCTCCTTGGAAATATCAGGATATTAACACAATCAGTGGAACTACGCAACGGAATCATAAAACTTTTGCTTGGTACGTTTCCATTCCTAACGATATTGCCATTAAAACGTTTCGCCAAATAACGTCTCGACTGACAAAAATTTCTTGCGTTGATTCAGAGAAAAGTATTGCTTATGGTTTTTTTTATATTCAGTCGTCTGAAATATTTCAGTCGGTCAGAAAAGCGAACTGTAGTAACCGTAGGTTCGCTTTTACGACCAACTGAAATATTCCAGACGATTTAATCCAAACATGGGCTAGACTGGTTCCAGGCCATAACAACGTCGAATTGACGAATTCCGGACAGTTTTCGACTGGTGGTTTGAGAGCTTGCGTGCATGTTTGTCTCTTAAATTGTTGGACGTTTAAAAATATTTTCTGGATTAGTTTGGTTTTTTTTTTAAATGTAAATGGTTCCAGTCGTAGAATTCTATCAGCTCTTGAGATTAGTTTGCAATTTACTATTGGTATATTATAAAGATTAACACTGTAGTTTTGAAACAAGCAGACTGATGAATTTTCCTTTCAGTTCCGCAACTCTGTTGCAAACAAATAATACACGACGGTCCAGAAAATGGGATGCCATCCCTGAAGGGACATCCCGTCGTGAAGTCGAGCAGGTTGTATCTTCCTATTTTTCAACAGTATTCACAATAATCTAGCAGCGAACAAGATGCTAACAATTAACAGAAATGACAATCGTTACTTATTCCTAGTTCCTTGTTCGACATTCGATTTTATCGGTTGATAACGATTATCGAATAAGGTACTGGGAATAAGAAACGGTTGTCATGCCCCTTAACAATTACACAGGGAAAGCCACCATAGAAATAAGTCGTAAAGTCAGAGGAAGAACATGTCCATCGGTGTCCATTTTAATTGTTCCCCTGATTCGACCAGACGATGACACGGACAACAGATTTTTGGCGGAGAGGAACAGTTTTCTTTGGTGTTATTCTGTCAGATATATTTCACTTAGAGTCGGAGGGGGGGGGGGGGGGGGGTGGTCACACAAAAAATTCCAAACACAAGGAGGGAGTGGGTGGGTGGTTTGGGGCTGGGAAAAATGTGTAAATGACCAAAAATGCCATTTTATTCCTTCACAGAGAATCTTCTCCAGTTCTCTCCATGTTTTTTAACCTTTTATTATCAATTATATGGCCAACCAGGATATTTAAAACATATAAACTATCATATTATGGGTGTAGGTAAGTCCAAATCCATATAAATTCCATGTTGGTGGTACCCCCCAGCGTTGTGTCCTTGGCCAAGGCACTTAACCCAGATGATCCACATGGGGGCACGATGACGCCGTGCACTGAGGCGTACTGCACATCGATGGTGCGCATGTCTTCAACCAATTTAACCCTGCCTGTGCTGCAGTGCGGAGTTACTATGTTGAGGAGCTGGCCGTTGCTCTGTGGTTCTCTCCGGGTACTCCGGCTTCCACCACCCGTAAAACTGTCACGGTCATGATTAGCCATTGTGCATAAGTATGTGACCTTAAACACCAATAAATAAATAAATAATAACCCACAGCTAATGCTCTCCACATAGTTAAAGAGAAGTTGTTGGCAAATTTGCATCAGGCAAATTGAATTACATGGCAAGGATTTTTAAATATCAACTTGAAACTAATCGAAATTATGTTTTAATCAGTCTGATTTAGTGTGCGATAATGTTTCATGGATGTACATGTATAGGCATGGACTTGCATCTATGCTTCCTAATCTTATCGGACCATTGCATGTTAATTGAAGGAGAAAATAGTCCAGAATAATTTCAGAAAGTTTATATAAACATAAGTCATAATTCCACATGATGCACCGGTGTAAAACAATAAAACAAAAATTACGACTCCCCTACCCCACCCCCAGCTTAGTTGACATGCATTGAACATTGAATAGAGATGACTACTATGCAGTATGAATCAATAACCTTCATCACCCCAGAAAGATATGCAGACAATTAGACTGTGAGTGTGACTTCCCTCATGTCACATATGCATACCACTGAAACAGGGAAGGTGAATTTTTGCTATCCCTACTGGCGCCAAAATGAGCAATGAAGAGTGTTTTGTATTCAGTAGAATCAGACAGAACTGCTGAATTATGCAGAACAGACTAGAGCATCATGGAATGTATTATCTCAGACTTATTCATTGACTAATTCAGAGTTATTTGATTTTGTTACTATTTCCATTCAACCTCATTAGAATTATCTCTCTTGCAGCCTCAGAGGTTTATTAAAATGCTGAAATAGTGAGGGGAGTAGTCCTAACCCTTTGAACCCTAAAGGCTGGTTTCCGACTAGGGAACATTATAAGTCATACTTTCATAAAATTGGATGGCTCCTAAGTTAAAGTGTTGGGTCGACCAATCAATATTTTCAATGTGCAGCCCCCAGGCTGCACGTTGAAAATATTAATTGGTCTACCCCCAAATAATGAATATAGACTCTCCGAAATGCTAACATTGAACTGACATGGAAGATACCACCAGTGTACAAAGGGTTGAATGTTAAGAAATAGAACAATTCTCGGTTAGACAGGGCTATGTCTGCATTTTATGCTTTTTTTCTGAGATTTTAGGGGGTGAGTCCCCAAAAATGGCCCGGAAAAAATAATAAAAAATGCAGTTAAGGGGTGGGTGGGTGGGTGGGTGGGTGGGAGTCTGAAGGGTGGAATTTTTTTTTTGGACCCTTTGTCTGCAAATTTTTTCCAGACGCCCCTTGTTACAACCGATAATGTTACAACACCGCATTATGTTACACCAATGCATAATGTTACAAAAAATGTAGTAAACAACCGATAATGTTATAAACTCCGCATAATGTTATAACTTTTTTCAACCCGTTATGTTATAAAAATCGACGCATAATGTTATAACTTTTTTCAACCCGTTATGTAACAACAAATTAACCGATAATGTTATAACTTCAAATAAACATATCTTTGGTAATTTATACTGTCATGGCATCAGTTTCAGGTGGATACCGTCGGTCTGTATTTGAGGGAACTCTTCAGTTCCCAGTGTAGAATTGGACCATTCTGACTTTAAATAATATATACCATTATTGTAATAAACCCATTTCTGTGATAAATTACGCGTCCATTATATGGTCGGACATTAGGTAAGGATACTATCCTATACTTTAAGGATACTAAACCCACGAAATCCCCCTTTTCGTCGTATGAAGCAATGAAAGCTATGAAAATGAGCACGATGCGCGCAAAATCATACGTCTCAAAATGAAAGCTATGAAAATCAGCGCAATGAGTACCTCTTCATACGTCTCATACCCTCATTAAGGATACTATCCTACCTTTATTTGGGAATGTTTTCTGGAGTGTTTGGGTCAGTTTTCTGAAGATTGTCGATTTGTTTGGATTAATTCGATATCTATTGTCGGGTTGTTAGGGGTGAGACGGAGCACGTGTCCCCATAACAACACGCGCTGCGTATACGCACTCCTACCTCATATTATCATGACAATGACGCCACAACATGGCCACCCACGTGCACTATCATGACAACCCAACATGACCGCCCAGCCACGTGACATCACGTCACTTTCCTCGGTCCTGCCCCGGGGTCCTACAAAATGGCTCATTTTCAACATACATAACTACTCAACAACAACACCGCCACAACACCAACATCAACACAACTCCTCCTCCACAGCCTCCTCCTTCTCCCTATACTGCCTGTTCTAGTGATTCCGCCTTTTCCAGAACCTGTAATCCCAAATTCATCACTTTTACTTCTTCCAAAATTCTCCACCATCTATATTATCATACCGTATAGCACTACTCCCTTATAGCATTCTCAGATAGCCTTCTTTGCACAATCACCCTGATGTACTAATTCATGACCTCCTCTCTTTCTCAGCCTAATCCCCGCCCACCCCTTACAATCCTCCTGAACCCCATTCCTCTTCCAACCCAGCTAGTGTCGCATCTTATTCTTGTTCCGTGCGACACTACCAACCCGCCACATCCACCATATGTACCTCGCTCCATCCAACTTTTTGACCTCTTTTAACTCCACCTCATTTTTGTTCACTGTTAGTTGTTAAAATGTCAAATTAATGAACAATAAGATATTTTTATGACTAAGAAAAATGCGACAAATGAGTTTTAGATGCCCAAAACAAGCAGAAACAGAGGCATTTGCCCATCCCCAAAGGCGTCAGGGGACTATGGTACACTACATTTCTGGAAGCGGAGACTACGCATGTTGGTAAACGTACCGACAGGATAAAAAAGCACCCCTCTCCCACCACCCCCGCCTTCACCATGTTGGGCACTGGATGATCATGGTAATGACGTCACACGATTGAGTTACCAGGATAATCCGCGTCTATGTAACATGACTAGGTCATTCTATGATAAATCCCAGGGAATTGGGGGGGGGGGGGGTATCTCCTCGCCTTAACCAGAGCAGAAACCTGTAGCACAAATATTACATACCTTTATGCGGCAATAAATGGTAAGTGGTAAAGTCCATCTACAATAGCTGTAACTGAAATTAGTATACAGAAGTTATAATTATAACATTATCGGTTAATTTGTTGTAACATAACGGGTTGAAAAAAGTTATAACATTATGCGTCGATTTTTATAACGTAACGGGTTGAAAAAAGTTATAACATTATGCGGAGTTTATAACATTATCGGTTGTTTACTACATTTTTTGTAACATTATGCGTTGGTGTAACATTATGCGGCGTTGTAACATTATCGGTTGTAACACCCCTCCCCCCGTTAGAGTGTCGGATATTCTGTAGTTATCAAGATTTTTTTTTTTTAAATTATGCACTTCTTTGACAAACCGAAAACAAAACCGAAAACGTTTTTTTAACAAACCGAGACTCCAATTGGGGGTTTCCTGGTTGTAGTTTGAAAATCAGCCATAGTTGGCGGAGGCTATACACCATTTTCACATTCCGCCATTCTTACATCCGGCCGATCAGCAGTTCAGTACACGCGTGATCAGTATTGATAAATAAAGCCGGTTTGTGGGGGCAAATGAAGAGCCGGATGTAAGATGTCGGAATGTAAAAATGGTCTATGAGAACACATGAAAGACAGTAAAACGCGAGATAAAATCCTCCATGATTATGGCGACCCACTGGCTATGCTCCTGTTATAACTCTTGGGCTGGCATACATTTGTTTATTAATATTTTCGCGATTAACACCCCTCTCACTATCGAGAGTAGTCGATTTGCTAAGAAAGTGAATTTATTCGACCTTGCACTTGTTTCGATCAAGTTCGCCAGGAGTCCTCCAATTGGTCAGAATTCCAGGATCGGCAAATTTTTCTTTGGGTGCATCGGCAAAAGGAAATTCATGTTATTTTGGGCTACATTATCCTTATAGCGTTCCTGTTTTATTTAACAGAAAAATCGATTGCGAATTCAAGGCATATGATATGCGCCCCCCCCCCCCCCCCCCCTCCTCACATCACCCACTATAGTTGTGTGCCAGGGACCTTTTGTGCTTCATCTTATTGGCCTCGTTTTTTACCCTGAGAGTGGTGTCATACTATGGTTGGTGAGGTGCAGGGTGGGTGGCGTGTGCGTTAACATGATAGAATGAGCCAACGGTCGTTTCGAATCTACGATATCACAACGGCAATACGTGGTGACTGTGTGCCTTTCTGTAGCACATAGGCTTATTGATAAGATGGCGAGTGCTTCCGTTGTCAATTTTGGTTGTTGGATGTAGTCATGTTGGATGTCTGAAGTGGAACGTAATTCCTCCGATTTATAGACTAAAGGTGTTGTTCTAAATTGATTTTAAGAACTGTGGCAGTGTCGTAGTTACGGTCTATACCCATTTTGATCGTTTCCTAGCTTTGAACGTTAGTGCTTTCCAACATCCTGCAATTTTATACTGCATCACTTTATAGGTGTTATGTCAAATTTAACTACTTTTGAATTGTCTCGGGATGTACTCCTGTGGCGCAAGAGGGCCTCCGTTGGAACAGAATCAGTCTTTTGTTACTATTTTTCAAATATCCTGTCTGCCCCGGCCCCGAGTCCGTCTACATCCGTTTTTGATTTGGAACTCCCAACATTCGACAACTGAATAATCAAACCGCTCCAACAGGTTCAAACAACCGACAAGATCACTCTTTGATTCGATGACGCCGTGTACTAAGGCGTACTGCACGTCGATGGTGTGCATGTCTTCAACCAATCTAACCCTGCCTGTGCTGCAGTGCGGAGTTACGATGATGGGGAGCTGGCAGCTGCTCGTCGTTGCTCGGCGGTTCTGTCGCAGGATTACAGGGGTTAAGTGATGGAGGAAAATTTATGTTCTTATCAGTGCTCAGCCGACAGCCAGTGACTGTCGTCTGAACCCCAGTTCGAACGTAAACCTTGCCACCTTATCAATGCCCTATCCGCTTGGGACTCTTAGGATTCCTGAAGGTGCCTGTGGCTTACAACGCCAAAGGGTGATCAACGATAATTCACTGGAAGATTATTTATTTACATGTACGAAGAAATATAATATGAAACAAATTACTCACAAAATCATCCATAAGAATACACTAATTACGCGAATAAAAGTTTATTCTTTAGGGCCCTCGACGTCTCCCACAACTAGCTGTGTCCGCTGGATCAACCTCACATTATCTTCATCCTCTCACGGTTTGTGACAAATATAAAGTGTCTATTCACTTCTCGTTGTTTCCTCCTCGCAAGGTTACTTCGCCGTCAGTCGGGCTAAACTCATATAATGCTCTGCTTGTGTGACTCTATCAGCGTTCTCACAGTTAATCAATCACAATTCAATCGGCGTCTACCACAGTTCACGATCACTTTGCGCCTTGCCTGGCTCTCACGGGGTTAAGTTATTCTTCGCCTTCCGATAGATACTTAACAAAGCTAACATAATAATATTCTGCAAAGTGTTCTCAACATCACCAATTCTCGCACAGCCTAAAACTATCTTATCTCGCGAGCTATTCCAGCGCTTACTTAAGCTCTTAACACGGTTTCTAGACCTCAACGTTACAGCTTTTACTTCTTTGGCTACTGTGCCACTGCGGTTCGCAACCGTTGACAAACTACAATCGGTTCCTTACAACCCACACAGAGTTACGACAATACGCGGACTTTCAATCTCGGTGCCTATGACCCTCGACGGCCAAGGCTAAATTCGGACCTTCTCTGAGTGCCCTCAGGCCAACTGCCTCTCAGAATTCTGCTTTCTAAAACAGGTAATGCCGTTTACCTAAATGCATATAGCTCCCTGAGCTCGTACTTCCTGTTCCTGATCCTATTCTCATATATGGCCACCGACTTGGCCCGCGACTGCTCCTATTCTAAATATGAGCTCTGTGGCTCCCCCTACATCACAAAGAGCCTTTACTTTCGCACCGATACGGCACCTCCTCTAACTTATGGCGTGGGACCTCCCCATCTACTCGCAACGACCCACAGCCTTACACACCTTCCGACTGGAATTGGCTGGAATCAATTTTTCGAGAAATCCCCCGATTTTTATTTCGATGGCCAGAACATTTATTATCAGTTAATCGCTTCTCTTGAACTTGGCCGCCTAGATCTATCTTAATTTAACACTCGCTTTAAAGTTCCTTTGAAAGACTCGCATTTTGGTATCTTTTGGCATTTCGGAGACAGGATAGATGCGTAATATGGGTGTGTGTCCAGAACATATGTGATGCACTGTATTCTACAATTAGATTTTAACTGACTTTAATTACCCAGATAATTATTACAGAAGAGAATATTGTCTCTCTTACTATTGACCTGTTATCAGAAGCCCATGTGGCGTTGAACACGTGCGCCATAATAGACATTAAATTTCATGCCTAATTAGCAGAGTTTGACAAATCTGTTTTCGTCACATATCTATCTTGCTTTATATTTAACCCAGGCAGAAATATTATCGAAAATATTTACACTTTTATACAACAAAATCGCAACTTTTGGCTATCACCTTGACAGGTTCTCTCTGGTTACTCCGGCTTCCTCCATCCGTAAAACTGTCACGTTCATGATTAGCCATTGTTCATAAGTATGTGACCTTAAACACCAATAAATAAATAATAAATAATATTTGATTAGGCTCAAGCCCCATCATTCCATGGAGCGTTCTGTACCTTGACCAGTCCCGAAACCTGGCTGTCAGTCTTCCTTATGAAACCAGGAAGCCCGGATACGTAACAACAGGTGTGGGTTGGGGTGGGGGTTCTCTCACCCGTCCCCCAATAACCATCATAATTTTCAGTAGTTGGAAATTTGAAGACATAAATTCCAACTGTTGGAAATTCAAGAAATCAACTTCTTTCATCTTTTCACACTTTTCCGATCAGTCCATTTCAATTTTCAACCCGCGATCACGGTTTTTCCGACTGCGATCGGTTGCGATTGCCGGCCCCATTCATTCGCTGTGCCCTGACTCCGGATTCTGTTCAATTTTCAGATTCCAGCATTTTAATTGACTGACGAGTGAAGATGGAACGAATTGGCGGAGTTGTGTCAAGTTTTTGTCCAATTTTCGTTCAAATTCTACGACATTTCTAAAAAGGTGACAAAATTTTCCAAAATTCCGATTGTAATCTGTGACCGGTCCGGTTTTTCGAATTCATCGTTCCGTTTCAATTACAATGGACAGCTCTTCAGCCAATACCAACTCCTTCCAACTAACTGGAATTGGAACGAGTAGGTATTGACTGAATAGATGTCAGTCCTTGTGAAAGGGAAAACTCATGAACATACCTGGAGAAATGCATTCTCTTGTGAATAAAATGACAAGATTTAAGCCAGAGATGGGCCTCAGAATCCACCTCAGAGGTTCAAAAATTAATTTTTTTCCCCGCCAGACCCCGGACATCCACCATCGAGAGGGAGGTACCCCCACTCAAACTTTCCCCCCACACGGGCCTCTCATCCTCGGAATATGCCTATGACATGTCGTGTTGGGACCCCAAATTCAGTTAGAAATCTAACGAATCACATCCCTCCCCACATTAAGTCCCTCTAGCTACACCCCTGAATAAAGCCATAAAGAATTTTCATATCGGTACTGGATAAATACTTCAATTTCCATCTTCTATTGTGAGTCCATCGCCACCACTATTTAATAGCACTCCTCACTTCTTTGCCACGGGTTTCTACCTACCTTTGGGCTGACCGGCACTACCTAACGCTACCGCTGTCTACAACAACTTCTAGCACAGCTACTGGCTATCATTAAAATCTACTTTGATCTACCATTGTCTCTAAAATGAGTTCTGCAGATACCATCAATAGTTAATAGCTTCAACCACTCTCACAGTTTCTTCGATGTCTTCCTTTATCTGCCTTTTGTTTAGCTTCCACAAGCTTGGATATATAGAGCGTACATCGTAACCTGTTAGCAGGTTACGCTATTTAACATGGTGGTAACCTGCAGGAAAAAAATATTGTATTGCTTTTTCTGTTTTCTCTGTATTTACTTAGCAAGTCTTGTTGTTTACGTCTTGACAGAATTTCCGCCAAAATAAATAGCAACAACTTACGCGCGATCTCGCTTTGGCGAGATCGCGCGTCAGTCGTTGCTGTTTATTTTGACGGAACTTCTGTTAAGATGTAAACGGCATACCACTCTTATCATATGTGGATGTAATATGCAACCTTTGAGACGAGTTTGTTTCGAAAGATTGTCATATCTGACTGGAAAAACTTGCGGGATTAGGAAGTTAATTTATGCTATGTTCTTTTATCGTAACATGTAGTGCGTTCGCATAACGCCAACGTAATCTAAACGATAGTTCGCGTGTTATTTCCAGGCCTTGTTCTACCACTGGCGTGTAGGCGGTGCTAATATGGACATTTGCCCCATAACACTAGCTGTTATTTGGGCCGACCACGTTTACGAATACTAGGTTCCCATCACTTCTGTCTATTACTACTCTGGTCTTCTACTTGGATTCATTGATTCATTGAGGTTTTAGGTCACTTTCAGCAGCTATGGCCACTGCTGACAGTTTTCGTGATTGAAAGTGATTTACGTGAAAGTTAGCTTCCCTTAATTTCCTAAAGCTGTCAGTAAATTTAACACTAAGGGTATAGGAACTGGATATGAAAAAGTGAAATTTCGAAATGTTATCGAATTTGTATCAGCGATGTGAGATTCATTTCACAAACTTCAGGCAATTTCCTGTAGGGTAGTATAAGAATACAGAAGCTAGCTTTTTACAGTTTTTTTGAACGTTTGACTATTATTCTATGTTGAAGCCCATTTAACCCTTTACCTGACCTGAAAAGCAGACGACACTTGCAAAAATAATTCTTGAATAACCAATTTTTTTCATTTTTTGTCTCAAAAACATAGGTTATGACCCCTCGTTGGAACGAGCTCGACGAGCTCGTTCCAACGAGGGGTCATAACCTATGTTTTTGAGACAAAAAATGAAAAAAATAATGAAAATTAATTGGCGATTTTTGAGAATAGCGCTGGCCGGTTTTGGCCGTTACGTTAGGTAAAGGGTTAAGATAATAAATAGAGGATATCTAGTGTTTTTGCGTGGTTACCGAAAATTAACTTACGAGTGAGTGGCCGAGACAAATGGTTATTTTTCGCGAGCGCTTCATTCACACTAGATTTTCTTTTTATTATACGCTTTTTATAAGAATCTGATCATTCCTGTAGATAATTCCACTCGTTTCAACCTTGAATTGATGTACGAAAGTGAACAGTGCGCATTGATACGCGGAAGTGATTGGATCGATACTCGGAACAGATAGCGTCATGCGATCTTATTCAACTGGCGGGTTTCATGCATCAATTCAAGGTGATTACGTCTTGACTTATTGCTGAAAATGATCGGCATCCAATCAAAAATACCAGATTTTCTTTTCATTATACGTTTTTAGATCAAATTAATCATTTTCGGTGATAATTTGACTCGTATTCACCTTGAAGTGATGCTTTGAAAGCCACCATTTTGATTGGTACTGTGAAAATGAAATTTTCTATATCCTCACAGTGGGGATACGATTTCTATCTTTCCGCAGTATTTTCGATAATCTATCATTTAGCGTATAATAAAAGACGTTCACCATTTTTTAACGTTCTGTAACCATTTTCTGTTCATTATATCAACGGTATGTGCATCGTGATCTATACTACAAACACTGTCCTTTCCTTAATATAAAGGCCTAGTAGGTGAGATTTCCTCATGGGAAGAATAAAAACTTGGAAATTAAAAAAGCATTCTCTAAACAATGAGCCAAAGTGGACACTTGGTATTGGCAAGTGTTATACTGGCAGATATTCTTAATGGCGGATTATCTGTGAAGTAGTTGCATCTAATTAGCTTGACATAAAAGCAAAGTTTCCATTTGCTACTTTAAATAAACGAAAGCAACAGACAGTTCAGAGAGCTGTCTGCTGTTTTCCTCTATTAAAAGTAATAGAAGGAAACTTGGCTTTATTTTATTGATGTCATAGGTGTTTTTGCAGCAATTACTTGCTTCTTAACTGGACCTGCCTTGCTCATCTAATAATTTCAAGGGAGATAACTTTATCGAAAATCAATTTTCATGACGATATAAGTCAGGGATGTATATCGCAACAACATCACAGTTATAATGTCAAGTTTATATATATAGCTAATGCTTCATAATTATGACCCCCCCCCCCCCCCGCCGAGCTCGTTCCAACGATAGATAGCTCCGAATTATACCTGTAGGTCGTGGCCATAATAGCAATATTAATCCATGACTCGCCAAGTCTATAAATAACAGAGGCACGAGAATCATGATTTGATTACTGTGTTAAACACGTTTACGCTAAATTAGGATCCGCTAACTAACGTCTAAGTGTGTGAGTGGGGGTGGGGAGGAGGGTTGAGTTGGGATGAGGGATCCTAAAAGTAGGCACCATAGGAATATAGTTATCTCAATCGAGTCCAGCTCCCCTGGAATCTTACCAGTACCATATAAACACGCTGAAGGGGCGAGTGAACGTAATGTATCGACACGTGGGCATATCTGAACTCTTAAAGTAATGGAATATGTCTGAGAGAATTGTTGTAAATATCTTGTGACTTAGGATTATTCCTTTATATATATTTTAATATACTCGAATTGGGGACAGCGTAACGGGTGACAGCTGGTCGAATAATAATTGTTAAAGTAACATTCATTTACATATTTGTAGGGTAGTGAAAATGGATGACATCCGGTGTTATAGTGGGTGTTTTGGGTTATATTCCTTTATTTATATTTTAATATACTCGATTTAGGGACAGTGTAACTGGGTGACAGCTGTCGCGCCTGATCAAGGAGCCAAGTGGCATTTTCGAATGAAAAGTGCTCTTCTACCGTTATTGAAGAATCTCTTGCAGCACATTGGCTTTATGAAATCAATATAAGGGGTAGATTATCATTGGTATTCAACTTCTATTGTCGGGTTCCCCATTGGACATGTCCGCCAGCTCTGTCGCATTCAGTATTTCATGAGCATGATTCGGGAAGTTCTTAACTCTAAGAATCAAATTTATTCTCGGATGAAAGTACATGATGACTTAAGGGAGCGAATCAATATCTGAAACTCAAATCCAGACGAAAATATCCCGACTGGGCAAAAGTATTTACATGTCCGTTTAGAGGGTATTGACAAGGTTGCTCGGACTTATCCCGGCATGTGAAATCCGCACCGGTTGCTCTGGAATGCCTGGTGCCACCCCAGTTCAGATGCCTGAACGTAGTGATTGTAGTGAGCCAGCACTACGTTCAGACAGCTGATCAAAAGTACACAAAAATCAGTACTAGCTATCCGTGTATATACAATAATCTCCCAAATTTTGCAGTTCTGTTGACATTTTCACTGTATGGAATCCACAACGGGCGTTTTTGTTTAGACACTTCCGGTTGAAAGACACTGACAAGATCGAGCGCAGATGTTTGTTTTATTGATTTTCGACACATATGTTACCAAACTTTCACAAAACTATCCCATGTGCATTCGTAGATGTGCAATCTACCTTCACGCTCTGCAAAATAAGCTCAAATAGCTTATTTTATCTCTAAAAAATCAATATTTGTCTACCTCGAAATTAGAAAACATGCTTTTTCTGCAGTTCGTTGTAGTTTTCGAGTGCAACGGAGGATTTGTCAGCGCTATAGCTGTTTAGTTGCCAACTCCAAACATCCCTCCTTTCAAATTTTGTCTAATAGAACGACTGCGTCGACCATCCCCTCTCTTTTCGTTACTTTTCTGCGACAAGTAGATGTGCGTGTTTAGTGGGCCTTATAAACAACGAGTGTGCGGGTTGATCTGTATGTCATTACAATCGCATGAGATACTGAAATTGAGCACCCAAGTCAATTTGGGCTACAAAAGTACAAATGACTTCATTATATCTCGCTCTCTCTTTCCCCAGAGGCACCGAATGCAGTAAAATTGTGAGTTTAAGGTGGAGATGGGGTTAAGGACGCGATCTTCTTGGAGATTACGATAGCTTTTGGCGAAAAAATAATCGATTTTGCGACTACACAAAGATTGGGAATATTATTTTCTCTCCCACTTCCAATGGGTGTCTCATGTGAGAAGGCCATGTGAAATAGTCAACTATCTCACACGATTCACGTGACCGACTTATTAGCATATTTAATGGGGGCAAAACTATTCAATCATCGCACATTATTCTGTAAACAAACAACATGGTGTCACGTTTCGGAAAGTTTAGTAAACGAACGTTTGTCGAAGAAAATAGAAAAAAAAACACAGACCACAAAACCAAAGGACACTTGACTCTTTTATATGAATTTTGGAATGAACTCCATTATGAATGGAGAGAGTTGAACAAAATTTCCGTCGACAAGTTATGCAAATACACTGCGAATTCATACTATGAGGTCATCAGAATGTACCAATGTTCATCTCGCTACAAATCGTTAACCCATGTCTTGCCGGCGTTGGTATTTAATTTTGATTTTGTGGTGTAAACTTCTGGTATATACAGAACTGTTATGCGCTCATTCCGATAAGTAAATCCGTTTTTTTCAGAAATGGACAACAAATTTGTTCCATATACCTGCACGTGCCCCTAAATTATTTTTGATGACGTCAGGGTGTTCTGTTGGGGGGGGGGGGGGGATTACCCTTGATGGGGATGGGTGTGAGATGAGGAAATCTGACTCTCGGGATAAGATTATGGTCCAGACACTCGGCAAGTCTCGTGTCTGCCCCAAATATCTTACCCTCGGGTGAGATTTCTCCATCTCACACCCTCACCTATCGGTGATTATTTTTATCCCTGATGGGTTTGGGGGTGAGATGTAAGTGTAAGATGAGGTGTAATTTACTCCTATATATCAGACTCTATCTCTGTGACCAAAACTTCGAGTGCTCTTGTCAAACAAATAGCCTAATGAAATCACATATCAGTGATTATTATTATTCCTGGTGGGTGGGGGAGTGAAATGGGAAAATCTCACCCGAGGGAAAGATACTTGAACCAGACACGAGGCTTGCCGAGTGGCTGGACCAAATATCTTGTTCCGAGAGTGAGATTTTCCATCTCACACTCACCCCATCGGGGATAATTTTTCTCCCCCATCAAAACACCCTGATTTCATCAAAAGTAATTCAGGGGCACATTCAGCTATATCGAACAATTTTGGCGTCCATTTCTGGAAAAAAAATTGATTTGCTTATCGGAAAGATCGCACAAAAGTTCTGAATATACCACAGGTATGTACCACGAACTTATATCCCAACGCGGACAAGACAGGGGTTAAGGATTTGTAGCGAAATGAACATTGACATATTCCGATGGCGTCATGTTATGAATTCTGAAATGTATCCGCATAAACATTCGACGGGATTTTCGTGCAACTCTCCACTCATAACGGAGTTCACACAAAAATTCATATAAATGAGTCAAGTGTCCTTAGGTTTTAGTTGTCTGTGTTTTGTGTTTATTTTCTTCGACAAACGTTCGTCTGCTAATATTTCCGAAACACGATACCATGTGGTCTGTTTACAGAAGAACGTGCGATGATCGAATGGTCCGGCTCTCATTAAATATGCCAATACGCCGGTAACGTGGGCCATGTGAGGTACATATCTATCTCACATGGTCTTCTCACATGAGACACAGATATCTTGCATAGCAGCATAGGAAGTTGTGGGACGTCTTCCCATGTAGACAAGGTTTCTGGTTCAGAGACGATATCACGTAGTAACGGAAAATAAGACTGTCAAAATTAAAGTGGGCCCATATCATGAATCTGTCATATCCAGGAAAACTCTTTGCTAGAAGGGATAGTTATTCTAAAAATGTTGCCCAGCATTGTGAATGTTTTAATGTCTTCAACCGCGAATATTCGTTAACTTATAGTTTTCTAACTCATGACACTAATTACATCGTCCAAATCCACTAAAAACATACAACACTATCTGATTAAGTAGAAATAAATCTGGATGTGGGTGATGTAATTTATTGTCTAACGCAATGCTTCAACCTGAAAACTTGTATGAAAAATGTCAAAGCCCGTCATTTTCAGCCACACAGCAGCCTCGAAGGCTGAATTTTCCCACGACCCCACACTTCCCTACCCCTAGAGCATATCACCTCCTGTTTCCAAAACATGAAAACATGAGGTGCGCATCCGAGACTGAGATGCAGGCGTCGAGTTGTGGTGGTAACCGGAGAGTGTGTGTGGCATGTCTATAACCCGGTTATCGGTTATGCCGATTGTCAAATCGGAGAATATTTGTTCACGTTATTGCGCTAACGAACTCAAAATTCGTAAAAATTGCTCGAATTAAGGCCCATAACTCTGTAACAAAAAAACCGGACCGCGCCAGTTTTCAGGCTTGTTTGAGATATTACTGCAAATGGCCTGTATGGCAAATATTATTCAAATCGGAGAACTTTTGTTCAATTTATTGCGCTACTACGAGCTCAAAATTCGTAAAACTTGACTAATTAAGGCTCATAACTACGTAAGAAAAGTCGGGCCGCCGAACCAGCTTTCAAGCTTGCCTGATCATAGTTGAGATATTGTTGCAAACGACCTGTATGGAAAATATTAGTCAAATGAAGAACGTTTGTTGGAGTTATTGCGCTAACAGTGTAAAAACCGAGATCTATGGTTTAGCGACTGTCGGGGTGCGTCCAGGACGCACCCCGACAGTCGCCAAACCATAGATCTCGGCTGTTAACAAAACTCGACCCCAAAAATTATATGTCTCCGTCTCATTTTTACATACCTGATTACAACAGACATTTTTAAACGTAGGTAATTTTCGAAGCCACCGTTTCTCAAAATGTCTCTGGTATTTTACCACCATGTATCAGACTCCAACTTTGTGCCCAAACCTTCAAGTGCTCTTGTCCAACAAATATCTGATAATTAGAATACATCTCCAACTTACATGGTATTAGTTTTAGCAGATGCCCTTTGTTTAGAATTTCACACCTGTGCAACAGTGCGAAACTGTAGAACGGAACGTCAGGGTTTCATTGAAGTCACCACTGCACAGGGCTCGTAAGTCGTCATCACGATACCTACCCTTCCACATTCCAAAATTGTAAGGCCCGTTATTCTTATAAAAGTTCACTAACTGGGCACCGGTAAAGTTGCCACGGACCAACTGGGTGCGATTAGAACGTAAAATGTAATGTCTGTGGGTTGCTCGTTGCAGTGAGAGACAAATAAAACGACCACATGCGAGTTAAAGTCCAGTAACAGGATAATACGGTATACTATTAGTTATCCTTTGGTTTCCCAGGGTGTATGGGAATTTACACCGGTCTGAAAACTCATACACCCTGAGGCCGCAAATTTTTGATTTTCACCCTTTTCCAATAAATATGCTCGCAGCAGATTAGCATATTTTCTGTTGGCCTTCACTGTATTAAGAATAACCTTTGTTCTTTTTTCCAGTATTTCCGCATCCGTGTGACTTGCAAAGCGCTTTTTATTTATTTCTGCCATTTTCTTTTTAAATTGGGCAGACAACAATACCTTTTCGCGTTTACTTTCAAGAAAACAAAAACATAAAAAAATAATTCCACAAATTTTTTATTTTTGTTTTTATCTCATTTTCTACATAACTACCAATCTCAAAACATTAAATATACCTTATTTTTTATTTAAAAAAAATAATACACCAATAAAAATACTTTTTTACTGAAAAAAATCATTTCGCAAAATAGGAACTTTTTAAGACATCTCCTTCTGAGATTGTGTATTCTTGTTTTTATACCGGTGTGACAGGAATGATAGTCCGTAGGAACGTTAGTCCCTCTGGACTATTATTCCGCGGAATTATAGTCCTAGGTCTAACATTCCTAGGAATAGTAGTCCGGCGGATTACTATTCCTAGGAATGTTAGACCTAGGACTATAATTCCGCGGAATAATAGTCCAGAGGGACTAATTTTCCTACGGACTATCATTCCTGTCACACCGGGTTTAAACACGGTGTAAAAAATATAAGCACCCGTGGGGCAGGCGTTACGCCGTGCCTCTTAGCCAATCAAAGTAATGCATTCTATTCCATTTGGAAATAATGATTGTAATCTCAGTTTTAGGTAGCGCTCGAGTTTGACCAAAAATAAGAAATTGAAATCACATTCGCGCAATACTAAAAAGAACATTACAGCCCCACGCCTCGCTTGGATTAGCTGAAACATAGCCGTCTGTTTAATGAGCGTTATTTAGTAGGAAGTCGGGTAGCAGTGATCAGTCTTGCTCATTCCAAGTTTATTTTTATGACGTTCGTTTTATACAATGTTCTTTTATATCTATACAAGCTATAGTTTAGGTAACACAGTCAACAGAAAGAATGGTCAATATCTTAACGGTGTGTTTACAACGCGATCCCACAGTTTTTAAACCAACGCGGTACTCATTTTTCATCCTGTTCAAGTGGAAGGAAATTACACTAATGGTATGTCCAATGGTGATATCGACCACTACGACCTGGTTCTGGTCTTTTTAACATTTCGCAATTCCCGCATGTATAAATATTGTCAATATATATGCCCAGTGGTCAGTCCGGTGCTTGGTTTAACTGAATGTGTTTTTTAAAGTCACAACACGTAAGTTCAGTTGAGTATTTATATCCGAGAAACCCACCTGCGGCAACCTCATTGCCCGCGTGGGGGCACGGTGGCGCTGTGTTCTAAGGCGTACTGCAGTCAGTGGTGCACTTGTCTTCAACCAATGCTAACCCTGCTTGTGTGGAGGTATTATGTTAAGGAGTCCAACAGTAGGTCGTCGGTTCTCTCTGGGTACTTCGGCTTCCTCCACCCATAGAACTGTCTAACACGAGGCGACCCTGGCTGTCAAAAGCGTCGTTAAACCTCAATAAATAAATAAATAAATAAATAAATAAATAAATAAATAAATCTAAGAAAAGCATAGGCGAACTCCAACCCTAACCTTCTCCAGCTAAAGCCGTACACTTTAAAAAATTTTACATTCGATCAACCGTACAAGTTAATTTTCTGAACACGTACACCGAGCACATCTACTTGTCGCAGAAAAGTAATGAAAGAGAGGGGATGGTCAACGCAGTCGTTCTATTAGACAAAATTTGAAAGGAGGAATGGTTGAAGTTGGCAACTAAACAGCTATAGCACTGATAAATACCCCCCTTGCAGTCGGAAACCACAACGATCTGCAGAAAAAGTACGTTTTCTAATTTCGAGGTAGACAAAAATTGACTTTTTAGAGATAAAATAAGCTATTTGAGCTTAGCTCGCAGAGCATGAAAGTAGATTGCACATCTGCAAATGCACATGGAATAGTTTTGTGAAAGTTTGGTAACATGTGTGTCGAAAATGGTCAATAAAACAAACATCCCAGCGTGCCCGATCTTGTCAGTGTCTCTCAACCGGAAGAGTTTATGTGATTTTGCATAGCGCCAAATACTCTGTGGTTGATTTATTTGTTTTATCACGAGCGTCTTGCCTCTCTTTTCAGCGCCGTTGGGAAATTATTTTTGTTGTGCTTGTAACATTGATGGTTCTGGTAAGTACCTTCATTATTCATCATAGAGCTGTTGTGCAGTACGAATTTCAGATTTGTGATATATGGGGGCGAAAGTAAGAAGTGGGAGTGTTCATTGATAAAATTGTACACGCTGCGGACATAGGCCTGGAAATAAACCGCGAACGATCGTTTCGGTCGCGTGGGGGTTACGTCAATCAGAAAATACGCGGAAGAACTACAGGGTACGAGAGAGAGAGAGAGAGAGAGAAGAGAGAGAGAGAGAGAGAGAGAGAAAAAAATTCCCGCATGTTTTGCCGATCGGAGTTGACAATCTTTCGGAACGAACTCGACACAAAAGCTGCTCATTTCATCCAGATATGAATATAGTGACTTACCGTTCCCATCTTAAGACCACTTGCGCTAAAATAAAAAGTACTCAACAATTAATGCGCAATTTCACCAAAGCGAGATCGCTCGTTAGTCGATGAGATTTATTTTGGCGTAGATTATGTTAATTCGTAAACCGCTTGCCGGACTTCGTAAAAAACAGAGAAGACGGAAAAGCATAACAACACTTTTTTCCTTTCGGTTACCACCGCGTTAATCCTTTACCAACGCAGACAATATAAAAATTTATTATTTTAAATATAATTTTTTCAAATTTTTCAAAAAAGTAAAAAAAAAACCATATCATGTGACCCCTCGTTGGAACGAGCTCGACGATGAGCTCGACATGATAGGGTTTTGTTGAATTTTTTTTGAAAAATAATATTTTTTCAACTTCTAGGTAAAATAGCGTAACCTGCTAACAGGTTACGATGTAAGCTCTTTATTTTTGGGCCTGCAGACTTGACTTCGATTCCGAATTTGACCTCTCATGGGCACGTTTTGTTGCTAACTTGGCAATGTGTTCACCATCCAGTGCCGTTCTCAAGAATGCGTTACAACATTCACTCGTTCTGCGTGTGCGGACATTGTGGCGTGTGATAGAGTCTGTGGGCATGTGTAGATGTATGATGGGGGTGAGGGTGCAGGTGGGGGTGTGAGGATAGATGTGTGTGTGGAGGGTGGTGGTGTTCACGGGCTAAACTGGACCCCTCGTTTTTGATTGCATTTCACCACTGAGCGTTTAAGTTGAACAAGATAGCCTAACGACTTTCGTATGCCACGCCGAATTTTCCGTAGCATCCACTTAACAAGCAGATTGAACAGTGTAAAACTTTGTAATAGTTATTACTAATATTTGAAACGTGGTAGAAACTAGGAAGGGTCATAACTCTTGAAACAAAATGTAAAATTATAATTCTTTTCCACATGCACGTCCTCTTCACACCCACATCCCAATCAAGTTTCCTAAAAATGCGATAAAAATGTAGAAGACGTTAGCCGGCCAATCTTATTATAGAAATATTGCCACAACTCTGACAAAAATCCTCAAATCAAACCTTCCTGCGCACATATACATCTGCACTTCAAACTCATAATTCACTGAAAAGAAATGTAGGAGGAGTTCAGTGAACGATTGTTATTACACTTCGTAAGACCTAAAAAGTTAAAAATCTGTTTCCCAGGCCCTCTGAAAGGGTCCTTTTGGCTGTCGCATGCTATCTTTTTATTACCAAAGGCAACTTGAATGAAAAATAAAAATTAAATGGTTTATGAGAGGGCGCGGTGGTTCAGTTGGCAGAGGTGCAGGCTGCAAGCCGAGAGGTTCTCGGTTCGAATCCCACCTGCGGCAACCGCGTTGTGTCCTTGGGCAAGACACTTCACCCCCATTGCCCACGTGGGGGCACGGAGACGCTGTGTACTAAGACGTACTGCACGTCGATGGTGCACCTGTCTTCAGCCAATGCTAACCCTGCTTGTATGGAGTTGGTATGTTGGGGAGCTGATAGTTGCTCGCCGTTGCTCGGTGGTTCTCTCCGGCTTCCTCCACCCGTAACACTGTCACGGTCATGGTTAGCCACTGTGTAGACATATGTGACCTTAAACACCAATAAATAAATAAATAAATAAATAATGGTTTATGTCTGATATTTTACCCAAGTGAATAAAATTGCTAACTTTGTCTCTTGAGTGGAACAAGGCTTTGCAATGCTTTAGCATTGCAATGCCTTTTTTCATTCAAGGGACGAAATACACCACCACCCATGCTATTCTGTAGATTATGAGGCCTAATACATAAAACAAACCAAGAACATGAACTTTTGATGGCAAAGAAATAAGTACAAAAATTAAAAATACCAAACGAGTGATTCTGTAGAATCACAGATTTTTCCTGGCGTACAAAAACATTAAGCCCTTTGAAGGAATTGTAAAAATTTCAGCCCCCATATCTCTGAACATGTAGGTGTGCATACCGATACTGTCCTGGCCGAAGCGTCAACAAAACGTCAAATGAAAAATCCACCCAACCCATGCATAAAATCACTTGATTCTAAAGTGGATTGCTCAGCATCTTTGGATATATGTCATTCCACTATAATCACGGAGTACAGTGATGTAATATAATTATTTTAACCCTTCATTTTGTCAGTTATGAAATGTAGGACTTCAAAAATGACCACGTTTGGCGGCCATTTTGGACATATTGTGGTTAAAATCGAAATTCCCTTTGGATTTATGATAATAATATATTACATTCTTATTATTTGGTCCATTACTGATATTCTGCTAATTCACAGTGCCTAGATTGTAGGCCAAAATGTCCGATTTTCAGGCCTATTGTTTTGGAAAAGTTTGGCAGAAAAAATAATTTTGGTAAACTTTTGTCACCAGTTGGTTATGGAAAAGTGTATTTATGACAAATCTGTCAAAATTCCAGGTCATTAGCCCATTCGGACCAGGAGATATTGGTCAATGAAAATTTGGGCGTTTTTCAAGTTTGGCGGCCATTTTGGACATATTGTGAACAAAACCGAAATTTCTTTTGCATTGATGATAATGATACATTACATTGTTACTATTCAGTCCATTACTGGTGTTCTGCTAATTCAGAGTGCCGAGATTGTAGGCCAAAATGTTCGATTTTCAGGCCTCTTTTTGATGTTTTAGAAAAGTTTGGTAGAAAAATAACTTTGGTAAACTTTTGTTATCAAGTAGTTATAGAAAAGTGTATCTATGACAAATCTGTGAACATTTCAGGTCATCAGCCCATTCGGGACAGGAGATATTAGTCAATGAAAATTTGGGCGGTTTGTTGCAGGTTTGGCGGCCATTTTGGACATATTGTGGACAAAATCGAAATTTCTTTTGCATTTTTGATAACAATACATTACATTCTTACTATTCAGTCCATTACTGGCGTTCTGCTAATTCATAGTCCCGAGATTGTAGGCCAAAATGTCAGATTTTCAGGCCCATTTTTTTGGATAATTTTGTCAGAAAATATAATTTTGGTAAACGTTTGTTTCCAGATGGTTATGGAAAAGTGTATTTGTGACAAATGTATGAAAATTTCAGGTCATCCGATCCATTTGGACCAGGAGATATTCGCCCATGAAAAATTCGTTGTTTTTGGACGGGTTCTGGCAGAAGAAAGTTAACGCCCGAAGTGAAAAGCTTATTGTCAAGACAAAGTATAGCCGTCTATGACCTTGCGAAGTTTTAACGAAATCTGTAACAGCGTTCTCGAGAATTCCGCTCTTGTAAAGTGTTGGAAGAAAGAAAGAAAGAAAGAAAAAAGAAAGAAAGAAAAGAACGAAAGAAAGAAAGAAAGAAAGAAAGAAAGAAAGAAAGAAAAAAAACCCTTTTTTTCTGCATAACAAATGTCTTTTCCTTTTAGGAAAAGCCAAAGTATAAAAAACCGCCTGCCCACATGCAATTTTTCCAAAAATTGATCCAAAAAACAGAAGATCTACTTCGCGGAGCCTTAAGGGGAAGATTTTTTGGATAGAATAAGGATTATGTCTGTAACAAAATTCGTCAAATCGAAATTTCCGTTGCACATACGCCTCTACTCATACTGGAACTTAACACCAAGTTTCATAAAAAACCAGTCATAAATGTTGAGTAGACAATTTTTTCACAGAAGTCTAGCCAAATAGGAGAAAAACTCAGATAAAATTCGCCGAAATAATTCCTGTCCACATGCGCACTTCATACTCACTCTTCACACCAACTTTCATGAACGGACGAACGGCGCCCTTTCATTATCCTCCTCTCGACTTTGTCGGTGGGGATAAAAATTCTTAGATCACCATGGAGCATGAGACCCTTTGAGACCAATATGACATTTACGGTGTGGAAGCTAAAATCAATTGCGTTATTCCAATATAATCATATCGTCATTTCGAAATAATACATAGTTATTTCAAAATCAATTTTGTGATAGCGAAATATGATTCGTTTTATCGACATCATTTTTTGTTCATCAGAAAACGATTCCAAAAATGGAATCTCAATGAGCCCGGAATGATTTTCTATGTGGTGCGTCGAACACACTACACAATTTGTGTCCCCCTTTGTTGTTCCATTTTTTGGTGTGGTGAAAGAGCGTCCCACAGAAATGGATCTAGGTACTGTGATTTAAAAGGCGAGGGGGAGGGGGACATCTTGAAATATACCGGAAGTCGGAGGGTTCTGAAAGCCGCGCATTAAAAAGTTGAATGTATATCTTCGTATTATTGTTCCAAAATACTGTGGCATACCTGGATTTTTGTCTGGTATACCAGGGTATTTCATGGTTACCGTTGCACCCTTTACAAGGGTCTTTCCAATGCATCCACGTCAATGCACTCGTGCATGGTGTTATTTGCAAGGATGGGGGACTATTAGGTTTTCCCAAATTTTATTTGTAAATATAAAAGTCAAATTTACTTTCGCAGTTTTCTGAAACAAATAACCGAAAGCTGGATTGTCTCAAACTGTATACACTTGGGATATTTTTTATAGGGGCCGTGTTCCGGTCTCGCCGCCGCCTGAATCGGCCATTGCATGATTTGGAACAGGCAGAGAGAGTTTATTCATTGGGTTTTATGGTCACTTTCAGTATCGATGGCTGTATCATGACCGCAACATTGGAGGGAAGTCAAGATTAACCAACCGAGGCGCAGAGGATTACCACCAACACCTCACCATCAAAATAAAAACTAGAGGTAGCCACCGGGGGAGGGGGCAGTTCCCCCCCCCCAAAAACACCCTGATATAGTAACCTTGGTAATATATTACATTAAATTAACACAGCCGCTGTTAGTAGTATTTCCTCAAATAATACAGATAAGATTACCTGTATTTGATGACATGTCAAGTTTGGTTTCCATTGGGACCGATACGTTTTAAGTTAAAGGTCAATGTGATCTTTACCTTTGGTACAATGACCTATAAATATGTAGGGTTCTTCCTCTCATCATGCCAAACCCACATGCCAAGATAGGTTTCGATCGGGAACGCATAATTTTAATAACTAAGAGAACCGACACCAGCTTCGACCAATAAAATTTTAATTTCAAGGTCTCTTTGACCTTGACCTTTGGCACAATGACCTAAAAAATACATAGGGTTCTTTCACTCATTATGCCCGATCCACATGCCAGGTTTGGTCTCGATCAGGCAAACAACATTCTAATTCGAGAGCGGAAACCAACTGTGACCGATAAATCTTTAAATTCAAGGTCACTGTGACCTTTATCTTTGACACAATAATCCCAAAATAAATAGGGTTCTTCCTTTCATCATGCTCAACCCACAAGCCAAATTTAGTTTCGATCGGGCGAGCAAAATTTCAATTAGAGAAGCCAACTCTGGTAAATGTTTAAGTTCAAGGTCACTAGGTCACTGTGACCTTGACCTTTGGGATAATGACCTAAAAATAAATAGGGTTTTTCCTCTCATAATTTCTAACCCACATGCCAAGTTTGATTTCAGTTGACCAAACAGAACTTTAATTACAGAGCGGAAACCAACTCTGATAAAAAAATTAAAGTTCAAGGTCACTATGATCTTGACCTTCGGCACAATGATCTCAAAATAAATAGTGTTCTTCTTCTCATCATACCTAGCCCACATGCCAAGTTTGGCTTCAGTCGGCCAAGCGGAATTTTAGTTAAAGAGCGAAAACCAACCCCGTCTACAGACGGACAGAAAGACGGACGGACTGTGCCACGGCTGTATCTCCCCCCCCCCCCCCGAATTTTTTGGGGGGTGGTGGATAAAAATGTCGTTGGAAATGGAACCTTCGATAAAGTCATGCAGTATTGAGTGGAATACAAGAAAAACACTCCGAGTGTATCCTCTCGACAATTATTAGTTTACAATTTCGGCGATAAACTTTAGATGAACAAGGAACATTCGAAATTGAGAATAGGGAGGGGGGGGGGGGTGGGGGTTGCTGGAGCTTTTGCATTTGCATTTGTCACATAGAACATTGTCGAGTTTGTGCACTAGCCCCGTACTCCCTCGCTCAATAGTGTTTGAGTACAAATCTGTGTGCTATCCTTGAGTCTCTGAACTGCACTGTACTTTGAGAAAGTCAGGATAGCAATAGCAATTATGGGCACCCATGTTTCTAAAAAAAAAGAGGGTTACATACTGAACGTTAATCGTGGATGCAAAATATCCACTGCGGAAAGGAGGGTCTGGGACAGTCTTCCACAAAAGTTGTAAAAAACGGGCATGCCTCCTTTGAATCTGATGCTCTTCAGCAAGCTGTTTACACAAAAGAATAGGATCAAGTTTCAGGTACGCGACAAGATTTTTTTTGATAGACACGAGTCAGAATCTACATACAATTCTTGATCATTGTACCGATATTGCGTGAGTAGGGAATAAGTACATAACCACACGCAAATTGTTGGAGCGACCATCACCCTCCTCCCACATACACACCTGATTTGCACCTAAGGTGAGGCAATGCCAGTTTTTGAACATCGAAAGGTTCACATTGTTCTCGGTGGTCAACATTGCCATTCAAATTTTATAATTTGTTTTCCAATTTGTACTCCCAAAACATAGCTTATACCCTTCATTTTATCGAGCTCGTGGGGCTCGATCCAACGAGGGGTCATAAACTATGTTTTGAAGGCAGAAAAAAGGTAATATTTAAGTAATTCCAAATATTTGGGCATGGACAAATGTCTTCTTCACCTTCGGTAAATGTTTAACCCATTTCAGGAGCAGAAAATAATTTTGGTATTTATACATTTTGTTTTATTTCATTTCACAGATTACCATATCTCTAAGTATATACAGAGGAGTGGACCTGGGAGAATATGGTGGTTATTACTTCATGCTAGGAAGTGTTCTTATTGGCTGGGCCGTTGTGGAAGTAATACTGGTAAAGTTTGTTCATCCTATTTCTTTTGTATTATCACAGGTTTTAGCAGGAATTTACCAAGGGGGTGGACAAAAACAGTATTACAATATATAAAGGATGACAGGGTGAATTTTCCACGAGATGAATGTTCATGATGTGGTAAAAAGTACAAGCAACCTTTTAGCTCATGGACCACTGGAGGTAACCTGGCTGACCATGAGGTGAATTCAGAAAACATATTCTGAAAAAATTCACAGGCAGATTCATATAGAGGTGGGCCTGGTGTTTGCTGCCTTCACCTTCACATTTTCTTTGCTACCAAAACAGAACATTTTGAGCACCAAGTTTCAGGAGCCTTAAGTTACTGACATGAGGCCCTGATAACTGACATTTGGAGAAACCTTTGATCATCCCTAGTATTCAAAACCCTCAAGCTTATGATGGGGATTCTACGAAGTAATCTTACTGATAAGACAGGGTGTACTTTAGCAGCTCCCAGACACCTTGCCGATTTTGGTTTGGTTGTCACGGCTCCCCTCACTAAAAATTCCTGAATCAGCTGCTGAAACTGTCAAGTGAAGAAATCATCTGACAATGGTTTGGTATGGATCTGCTCTCATTGTACTGTAATTTTACACTGCTATCAATGGTTGGTTTACATTCGACTTGGATTCACAAATTGACCAGTTAACTGGTTAAGTGGGTGCGTGGTTGGTTTACATTCAACTTGGATTCACAAATTGACCAGTTAACTGGTTAAGTGGGTGCGTGGTGGCTTATGGCATTGGACTTCAAGTCAAAAAGGTTGCGATTCAGTCCCCACCAGTGGTAACTGCATTGTGTCCATGGGCATGGCACTTAATCCCGATGTGGGGGCATGGTGCTGCTGTGCACTAAGGCTTACTGCACGTCGATAGTGTACTTGTCTTCAACCAATGCTGACCCTGCTTGTGGGAGTGATATTATCGTGCCGCTCGGTTATTCTCTCCAGGTACTAGGACTTTCTCCACCCATAAAACTGTCCGACACGAGGTGACCCTGGCTGTTGAATGTGTAAGTCCCAATAAAAAAAAAAAACTGGTTAAGTACTGGGAACCCATATTTGGACTTTCTTCTAGAGTGCATGTACTGCTGCTCAAAGACTTTATATTCTATTGGTGTGTTTCATATTATCTGCGAAATGAAATTATTTTGCCCAAAAGCACTCTTCCATAAATTGCAACAAGACAGAGGCATGTGAAAAAATTTAGATGACCTAACAATAATTTAGCACTCGACCAGTTAATAACAGAATGAAAGAGCAATACTCCATCAGAAAATTAGGGTTATTTGATTATTGTGGATCAGCTGGATTCAGTTATGCATTTCAGTGCCATGAGCAAATTATTAATGAAGTAATAAGCAACTCTCCATATTGGAATCCAAGTGGAGTGCTTGTTTACTGGGGTAAAATGTTTATTTAGGGTTTAATGACACTTTAAACAGCCATGGTCATATAGTATTTGACTTGTTTAAGCGCAGGAAGCCAGAGGTCTAAAACAGAACCAAAGTCTCAAACCATCAACTCCGCACGAGCAGGCTTAGCACTGGTGAAAAGCAAGTGTACCATTAACATTAACATACTGTATGCCTTTGCATACTGCTCACCATATTCCCACTTGGACAGTTGAGTTAAGTGCCTTGTCCAAGGACACAAGGTAGATCCACCACTCTCCCACTGTGGTAATCATCAGGCACATAGCCAGAGTAAATGAAGTGTATGTGTGTGTAATAAATAAATAATTTGTCACCTCCACCTCATTTCAATGAGAGCAGAAAAATATTTTCCCTTCAAATTCATTTCACCGTGTTTTGAGTCAAGGGTGTGTATTTCCTGTAGGTCGTGGGGACATGGTGGGCCGAGTACTTAGCCATACTGCACATTAATGGTGCACTTGTCTTCAGCCAATACTAACTCGATTGGTGTGGAGTTAGTATGTTGGGGAGTCTGACAGTTGCTCACCATTCCTCGGTGATTCTCTCCAGGGACTCGTGCTTCCTCCACCAATAAAACTGTTCGACATGAGGTGACCCTGGCTGTCAAAAGTGTTGTTAAACTCCAATACTAAAAAAAACCCTGCAGGTGAAGGTCTTCCTGGGAACAAACAGACTTTTCATGCCAATTGGAGTACCCAGGTTTTATTTTTAAAGTTTAAATACCCAGATATTGGAGGTATAATTATAGCAAAATTAGTCATGACTGCAAAAATCTCAGGGTACAAGGAAATTAATGAAAGTGTCAATGACACTGTAGCTTAACATGTCTGTGTGTTGTGTTTGATGAAAAGGATAATGTTCAATGTTTATGAAAGGATTATGAAATAAGACAAGAATTGTGATAATTGGGAATATGTTAATTTCTGTCCCCTGCATGCTATGTTTTTAATAAAAATAATATAAGGTGCACTGTACTAAAGAGCTGAGGAGTGGGTTAATATGACCTCACAGTTAATGTATGTAGCCCTCACAGTTAACGTATGTCAACGAAAGTTAACAAGTTACAGTGAAATTATTCCGAAACGAGTCATCCTATCAAGTTACATTGAATTCCCTTCATAAATATGACCTGTAGACTATGCTAAAGGTTTTCAGGCTTCAGGCCAGTGTAGCCATGACGGTAGACTGATTGCAACTAAAAGGGGAAGTCCTCATCTCGACATTATACTGAGTCATTCTTCTAAGTTACAATGAAATCCCTTCACAAATACAACCTATAGACTGTACTCAAGTTTTTTGGGTTTTGGGTTCGGGAAGCCATCATGGTTGAATGATCATGACCAAAAAGGGGGCGGGGGGGGGGGGGGGATTGTCATCTGGGCATAATCTGGAGAAATCCTACGAAGTTACAATGAAATCCCTTCATATATATGACCAGTAGACTGTGCTCAAAGTTTTCGGGCTTCGGGCCCCTGAAGCCGTCACAGTTGACCAAACACGACCAAAAGGGGATGTCATCATCTAGGTATTATATGGAGTCAACCTAACAAGTTACAAATCCTTCCATAAATACGACCTGTAGACTATGCTAAAGGTTTTTGGGCTCGGGCAGCCATCAAGGCGGAATGGTCGTGACCAAAAGGGGATGTTCTCATCTAGACATTATTTGGAATCATCCTACCAAGCTGCAATGAAATCCCTTCATCCCTTCATAATTATGACCTGTAGACTGTGCTAAATGTTTTCGAGCTTCGGGCCCCTGCAGCTGTCACAGTTGCCCAATCGTGTCCAAAAGGGGACGTTCTCATCTAGACATTATATGAAGTCAACCTACCAAGTTACAATGAAATCCTTTCATAAATATGACCTGTAGACTGTGCTAAAGGTATTCAGGCTTCGGGCTCGGGCAGCCATAATGATTGAATGATCGCAACCAAAAGGGGACATTCTCATCTGGCATCATCTGGAGTGATCCTACAAAGTTACAATGAAATCCTTTCATAAATATGACCTGTAGACGGTGGTTAAGATTTTCGGGCTTCGGGCACCTGTAGCCATCACAGTTGGCCAATCACGACCAAAAGGGGATGTTCTCATCTAGACATTATTTGGTCATCCTACCAAGCTACAATGAAATCCCTTCATAATTATGACCTGTAGAATGTTCTAAAGGTTTTCGGGCTTCGGGCCCCTGTAGTCGTCACAGTTGCCCAATTGTGCCCAAAAGAGGACGTTCTCATCTAGATATTATATGAAGTCAACCTACCAAGTTACAATGAAATCCCTTCATAAATATGACCTGTAGACTGTGCTAAAGGTTTTCAGGCTTCGGGCTCGGGCAGCCCTCTTGGTTGAATGATCGCAACCAAAGGGGACAATCTCATCTAGAGTGATCCCTTCATAAATATGACCTGTAGACTGTGCTCAAGATTTTCGGGCTTCGGGCACCTGTAGCCATCACAGATGACCAATCGCAACCAAAAGGGGATGTTATCATCTAGGCATTATATGGAGTCAACCTAACAGGTTTCAATGAAATCCTTCCATAAATATGACCTTTTGCCTATGCTAAAGGTTTTTGGGCTCGGGCACCCATCAAGGCTGAATGATCGCGATCAAAATGAGATGTTCTCATCTAGATATTATTTGGAGTCATCCTACCAAGTTACAATGAAATCCCTTCATAAATATGACCTGTAGACTGTGCTAAAGGTTTTCGGGCTTCGGGCCCCTGTAGCCGTCACAGTTGCCCAATCACGTCCAAAAGGGGACCTTCTCATCCAGACAATATATGAACTCAACCCACCAAGTTACAATGAAATTCCTCAATAAATATGACCTGTAGACTGTGCTAAAGGTTTTCGGGTTTTGGGCTCGGGCAGTCGTCATGGTTGGTAGATCATGCCCAAATGGGGAAATTCTCATCTACACATTATAAGGAGTCATCCTACCAAGTTACAATGAAATCCCACCATATTAAACATGACCTGCAGACTGTGCTAAACGTTTTTGGGTTTCGGGCTTAGGCAGCCATCACGGTTGACGGATGATGCCCAAAAGGGGACGTTCTCATCTAGGCATTATACAGAGGCATCCTACCAAGTTACAATGAAATCCCTTCATAAATACGACCTGTAGACTGTGCTAATGGTTTTCGGGTTTTGGGCTCGGGCAGCCATACCGGTTGCCCGATCGCGACCAAAAGGGGATGTTCTCATCTAGACATGACCCCAAATCTGCATATGAAATTTCGTGATGATCAGACAAGAACTGCGGGGTGTAGCCCGTGCTAAAGGAAAATGTGAACAGACTCACAGACTAACAGACTTCCGCACGCGTGATGGCAATAGCTTATCTTGACTATGTCAAGTTAAGCTAAAAATAAGCATTTTCAACCACAACATTAACCCAGTCCCATGGCCGTCTCGTCTGCGGATCCTGTTATATCTAAATTGGTCAACTTTATTTCGGTAAATCTTCAGGCATCTTGACATGTTTCGAAATTCTTTTAAAAAAGTTTCTGCCAGCTGTTTTGCAAATATGCCCAAATTTGTACTTATATTTTAACTAACAGAAGTAGCCACCAAACTGTCTGGCGTGAATGGACACCAGCCGAAGAGAAACAGCGACATGATTTTTAACAAACACGCCCAATAGAAAAGATAACAAATGTAATTTAGACTGGTTCCCAAAAGGTTGTTTTGATTTTTTATCGATCCATTTGATTAGTACAGCTTCAAACAAAACAAACCGACTCTTCACATTTGGATTTAAACATCGGAATTAAAATTTGTTTATTTTTATGAATTTTAATGCATGGGATGTGTAATAAACACAGATTGTGATGTGTGTTTGAATCGGTGGGTGTTTTACATAACGAGTTGGAATGCCGTAGTCATATTTTGCTCGAGCCTTGATGTATATTTATTTCCATTTAATATATTCACTATTGTTTTCCACGTTCATTCCTAATACAGACAAGTGCACCGCCAGAAGTGGGCTATATCCCCCGACTACAAGTTCTTACATTGGACATATTTCCAGACAACAAATTTTCAAAGTAAAAAAAAAATAGAAAAAGTGCCATAACTCAGCCAAAATTGGTCGGACCGAACCCAAATTCGAACTTGACTTGCATATTCTTGAGACAAACATGTGTACAAAATTTAGTGTTGATTCAGTAACTCAAACTGAAGTTATCCAGACACCAAATTTCCAAAGTTGCAAAATTGGGCGGAAAAGTGTTGAAAAAGGGACATATCTCCAATAAAAATTATCGGAATCAGCCAATATTTGGAATTCACCTCATCATTGGGGTAAGGGACATATACACCATATTTGGTTTTGATTCAATGACCCAAACATTAGTTATCACTCTGGACAGATGGAATGACAGATGCACACACAAGACGGATGCAGCTGATTATAATAGTCCTCTGACAAAATGTCGGGGGTGGGGGGGGGGGGGGGGGGGGCAAAAACCTGATGGCTGTAATGTTCTGTCAAGTTCACATCGTGTTTGAAAACTATTAAGTGAGAAGAAAGATTCTTTTTATTTCAAACACAAGGATTAATTGCGTATTGCTTACTTTAAATAAGCACCAATTTGGTGATAAAAATCGAAATTTATTGCCCACAATCCAGAATTAGGAGAATCTGGATTAACTGGGGTTTCATTCTACTGGTGCTGAGACAAATTGTTTGATAAGTACTAAAACATTTGTGGTGAAAATGAAACCCACGTTCTAATCTTTTTGTGATAATGGAATATTTTTCTTTTTTTATTTCAGATAATCTTCATTAGAAATGGATCACTTCCAAAAGAGAAAACATGGTTCCTTTATTTTGTTGGTGGAATTGTTATGTTAGAAGCAATATTCACAAATGCTTTGCTTTTTCATTGACATATTTGGATCGTTTTTTTATATTGTACTGAAATAAATAAAATCTGAAAAACACTTTTTTTCTCAACTCGGACCACATTCTTCAGTAGCTCAATCCAACAGGTTTAGTCTGTTAAAAATACAAGAGAAACGGCTATGGTAACCGTTTATTTTATTTCAAATTTTTCTTGAATCTGAACTGCAAGCATTTCCATTCTAAACCAACCTTGTCCTTGAAAACTTAAAATGGTTTCTTTACTTTTTTTCAAAGCTGTGCACTGGAAATGTTATTTACTGGTATTTAACCCTTTACCTAACGCGAAAAGCAGACGACACTTGCAAATAAAATTCTTGAAGCACTAATTTTTTTTATTTTTTGCATAAAAAACATAGCTTATGACCCCTCATTAGAACGAGTTCATTGAGCTCATTCCAAAGAGGGGTCATAAGCTATGTTTTTGTGACAAAAAATGAAAAAGTAATAAAAATTGGAAGGTGAATTTTGTGAATAGCGCTGGCTGGTTTTGGCCGTTCCGTTGGGTAAAGGGTTGACCATTTACACCCATGAGGATGATTTTCCAGCCCAGAAACATCGTAGGTCATAATTTCATTAAGTAGGATGGCTGGTAAGAGTATGTGTGGGACAGACCAATTAATATTTTCAATGTGCAGCCCTATGGCTGCACATTGAAAATATTAATTGATCTACCCCCCCCCCCCCCCCAATAATGAATATGGACTTTTCCAATTGCTGCCTTTGAACTGACATGGGAGATACCACCAGTGTACAAGGGGATCAGGTTATTTGCAGCTCCTACAGCTAATCCGTAATCATAACACAAGTTAGCAAATCATTTATAATTTTGCAGCCATCTTTAGATCTTGCTCATCCCCAGCATTAATTACCAGGTCCTATTATATCAAGAAACAGCACTGGTCTACCACTGTAAACAAACACTACTTGATTTCCTTGGGTTCCAACACAAAGTTGCACTGAAAATATTCAACATGCACCAACGAGATAATACATTATCTGGTACCAAATGTTATCCCAATACTAATTTGTGTTTGACTCTTCTCATGATTCCAAATGACTTTTCAACTACAACAACCTCAAATTTTAGTTTCTCCAGTAATTTCAAAATATCCTTTTTGATATGAGCTGAAGAAATTCAAGAAAGAAACATAATAGATTTTTCAAAGTTTTTTTTTTATTTAAGGACATTTTGTTATTGTTTACAATAGACAGAGCTGATGAAACAAATATTACAATGGCCAGAATATTTATGTTTTGCTGTCAAGTATCACACTTTCATGGCATCATATACACTCATTCTGCTGCAATTATACAAAAGTTTCTCTAAAACTAAAAAAAATGACTCATCACATTTATAAATGCCTATAAAACTTTGAAACAAAAATGTTAACCCTTTCAACACTCTGTCAAAATTTCAAGAAGCAATTTTTTCACCATTACAAAACTGTGAATTCAACAATTTCAATCTTGTTTGACAGCGCTCATTTAGCTCTGTCAAACAAGAATGAATTTGTTAAATTCCCTGTTGCATTATGGGAAAAAATTGTGATTTGATATTTTTACATAGTGTGCAGAGGTTTAATCATATCAAATTGACAAGATTGATTTCTTGCCAAATAAATTTTTGCAGATGTTTCTTGCAATATTAAATCCAAAACCATTTTAAACTTTCTTCCAAACATAGCATATCATCCCAAATACTGGTAGCACCAACAGCTTAATTGGGTAGTGACCTTTCCACACAAACCTCCTGTAACTGAGCAACAGATAACCCTTCATGATATATCAATACACATGTTCCTGTAAGGGATCGTAACTCAAAAATTAATAAAAGATATTTTTAGTACAGCACTGAATTTAATGCAATTGCATTTTTTCAGGGAAGGCTTTAAAAATATTCTTGTTCCTCTGGCATTTTTTCTGAATTTTCTGATGAGGGAGGGAGGCAAGTCTTTTTTCTCTTCAATCCCACAAAACAGTGTGAAATGGACCAATAAAAACCGGTAAGAAATTTTTCTGAAGAATTTTAATGATGGGGTAGTTTTTTTGTAATGATGAGAGAAGGGGTGGGGGGGGGGGGACAAGATTTTTCTTGGCTTAATGGATGAAACTGACTCTTTTAATTTCATTAATGTGAGAAAACAAAAGTACAGTAAAAAAAAAAAAATTCTGGTGTTGGAGTCTCTGAGGACAAGAGACCTAGAGGATAAAGGTCCATTACAAATTCATGTATTGGTAAACATGAAGAAAAGCAGATTCAACAAACAACTAAAAAATTACCCACTTCTTCTTACTTTTCATGGTTCCTTTACATTCTTCAATATTTTTTTTTAAATATACACAGGTTGGGGAGCAAAAAGGACTTTGTAGCTTCTTTTTAAGAACTACTATTTTGGGGAAGAAAAAAAAACTTGATAAATGCATTTTCCCCGTTTTTTTTCTGAGGGTATTTGTTTGATTTGTGGTTCACTTCTACTGAAGGGAGAAGCAGGCAAGTTAAAAATCAAGATGCATTAAATGAGTAAGGGTCAGTAATGTAAGCATTTATGTTAGCCAACCAAAACCCAACCCTTACTGAACTAATAATAATGAATTTTCTTCAACTGCTTAGGGCAAACAAATAATAGTTTAGATTTGCAGATAATTTATATTTTAATCGGTGAGGGAGGATATTATTTTTATTACTGTTGGAACCATGAATTATAAGGAACATTGCCATAGAAATCCAGGCCCATGTATCATAAGGTATATATAGTTCAGTGATCTGTACATAGGGGTTACCCCACACAGTGGGATAGCCGCAGTGTTCAGATTGCTGAACTAATGTCATATAGAGATGCATTTGTTTATATTAAAATGTAAAGCAGGAGACATGTAATACCATACAAACGTTGAACTAACCAGCTAAATTTCTCGAATGGGGACATCATTCAATGCATCTTTACTAATGGTTAGAAATATATCCCAAACTTTTTACTCAAACTTTTCAACAAAAGTCAATTCCACTGTATCTGCTGTTTGTTTTGGTTATTTTTGGGCAGAAAAAAAAATTTGAATGACAATATTTGTGTAAAGCAGTGGCCTGTTATGGCCATTATGCTTGGTAAAGGGTTAATTATAAGTTTATTGTATGACTTGCATCTCTTACACTGTATCCATTATTTAACCCTTTACCTAACGTGAAAAGCAGACGACACTTGCAAACAAAATTCATGAATAACTAATTTTTTGCCTCAAAAACATAGGTTATGCTCCCTCATTGGAACGAGCTCAACGAGCTCGTTCCAATGAGGGGTCATAACCTATGTTTTTGAGACAAAAAATGACAAAAATAATGAAAATTAATTGGCAATTTTTGCGAATAGCTCTGGCCGGTTTTGGCCGTTACGTTGGGTAAAGGGTTAACAGCCTAAACTGATTGAGTGCTAGAAGCCCATATTTGGGCTTTATTCAGATTCCTTCAATCAAGGCAAGCTCTCAAGCCACAAGCCTATTTCTGTAAGAAATCTGACAATGTTATGGCCTGGAACCAGTCAATACCTCAAATAGGTCATTGCCTATGTTTAGATTCACTTGTCTGGAAGATTTCTGATGGTTGAAAAAGTGAACCTTTGGTTCGCTTTTCCAACCGATGGATATATTCTGGATGGTTGAATTGGATAAATTTCATAAAGATTTAATTTCTGTATATCAAAGTTGACAAGTTGCTCAGTTAATTTGATCGTCATTTTAATGACATTACAATTTGATATGAAAACATACCACAGCCTAGTTTTATGATTATGCCAACCAGTTCCACAAATTATGTTAATATATTGATATTTTGAAGGGTAATTGAATACTTATTGACTGGAATATCTATAACTGAGGCAGAAAATAATATATGAAAAGCTTTGTAAGTAAAGACACATCATATTATATCAACGTAGTCTGCTCACAAATTTCCACAAAACCAACAGCTCATAACAGCACTGAATTCCAAACAGAATTAGACAGGTGGCTTGAAAGCTTGATGCCTTAGTTAATGGCTTCATGTTCTGTGAATATGTTTCATATTCTCTTTGAAGTAAAAATATTTGCCTTTTTGGAACTGCAATATTTAGAAAGTACAATCTCCTGACCAGACCTGACTAATAAATGTTTTTATCAAATCACATACTGGCTGAAAAAAGGATAACCACAAGAAGAAGTCTCTCTTTTTTTTCTTTTGTTGATAATAAGAGCTTCCCAGAATTTTTTTTTATGACACAATTTAGCTAGTACAGTAAAAACAGAAGATGTCCAATTACTGTCTCTGAATAGGAGATGTTCATTCAACAGATGCACTCAACTTCCATTCCACGGCTCAATAGGACTGCACAAGTAAGGAAACCAATTAACTCAATATGTTCATTTGTAAGGAGGGACCTTATCTTTAAACAATGAGAGATTCTGTGATAAATGATTTAATAATGGGAATCATTCATTTTGTCCTCATGCCAAACTACTGCTTTTCGTTAGAAAAAATGAGGCTTTAAGAAGTCAATTCATTCCAGCCGGTTTCTGTCCTCCATGGAATTCCTCAATACAAAGGTGACAACTCCAGTTGCCTGAAAAATAAAAAAAGTAAAGAAATTCTTAACACTGTACCTTAAGTGATTGCCATCAGCCAGCAGTATTCACATTCAAATTTTATTATACTTTTCAAATTTTGCCTCCAAAACATAGCTTATGACACCGTCACTTGAACGGGCACATTCAGCTCATTCTGTATGATGGGTCATAAGCGATCTTTTGGATTCAAAAGTAATTTTTTAGCTGACCAATAAAAAAGTGTCTGCTAGGCATGTAATGTAGATTAAGATTAATTTTCCATATAAAAAATTAACATATGACCAATATTTCACAGCTTTATCTCTCCAAAATCAAAAAATGCCGATAGGATCATCGATCCAATGTCTGAGTTGTGACAGCACAAAAGTGGGTTTAATCATAATCAACTTATCATCTCGAAACCAGTTCTTCACAATTTAATATATGAAGGGTCACTGTGACCTTGACCTTTGACCTAGTGATTCCAAAATAAATAGGGCTCTTTCTTGCATCAATGCCAACCTACCTATGAAGTTTCATGAACAAGGGTGGAACCATTGTCAAATTATCATCTGGAAATCTAAATTTTATAGTAAATTTCCTTTCTTATTATACCTACCACAATTGTTTACTACAGGCTTGCACTACAGTGGAAGTCCCTAACTCGGATAAAATACTCTCTATTTTTGTCTTTCCCAAGCAAGTTGGGAAAGAAAAGTGGTGCAAAAGCACCAATAAAAATAAGCCAAAACTGGGTCGAGTGCAACCGGCGCAGACCCAGTACGGGACGCTCTCTCCCAAGTACAACTCCACGACTTCCGTTGCCAGTGCGCATACCGTCTCTAAAGACTCATTCTTTTTGAATCCGTAAACGTTAGAGTTATGTGATCAGCGGGGAGGAAAGATTCTTTACCCGTAAAGAAGACGGGAGGGCCTCCATGTAAACAATTGTGGTAGGTATAATAAGAAAGGAAATTTACTATAAAATTTAGATTTCTTATCAACCTACTCACAATTGTTTACTACAGGCTGAATAGACAAAAGGCTGGAGGGAATCGCATAACCAACCCCCACATAACCCTAGTGCACTGGAACCGTGAAGCAGAAGGAAGAGGTCCCGAGGCTTATCAACCATAATGTCGCAATCATTGGTAAAGGACAATGAAAAGAGACATATGAGCCTGTGTGACACACAGACAGAAAAAAGGGGCAGTAACAGCACAAGGCTGAAACTGACCTTCAAGAAGCCTAATGGCTATGGCAGACAACAGCCTGAGCAGAAGAAAGAGGACCCAAGGCAAAAAGGTCCTCCGACTGCTCCTGCAACTGGCGTAAATAAAAGGTGGAGAAAGTAGAAGCATTTCTCCAGTAGGCTGCCTGCATAACATCCGACAACTTGACGGAGTTAGAATAAGCCCAAGAGGTAGACAGTGCCCGCACCTCGTGGGCAGAAATACGATTGGTAATACAATCGCCAGCTGCTAAACGACTATAAGCCGTACGAATAGCAAGACAAATCCATCGAGAAATGGATTGAGGAGAGATCTTCTGTCGACCCGGAATGAGAGACAGAAAAAACCGTTTTCTGCCCTTCCGTATGAAGCGTGTCCGATCAAGATAAATGCGAATAGCACGGACCGGACAGAGCAAAGGGCGAGTACCCTCAACAGAGGGAAGAGCCCTGATACAGATAGGAGGAGGAGTAGTATCTGGTAACTGATTCTTAGCCAAAAAGGAGCAATCAGTGGTAAAAGTAACACTGTTGGGAGAACTCCTAAAAAAGGCCGGGTCAACCGAGAGGGCGTGAAGCTCACTAACCCGTCTGGCCGAAGCAAATGCCATCAGAAAAGCCGTCTTGTATGTGAGAAATTGCATATCCACCTGGGATAAAGGTTCGAACGGCGCCCCCCCCAAGCAAAGCAGCACCCACGAAAGATTCCATCGTGGAGTGAGCTGCAAAGTCCGAGGCCTTTTCAAAGAAAAGTGCCGAACAAGCTTGGAGAGGTAAGGATTAGTGCCGATACGACGCTTCCCCACATAAGAAAAAGTCTCTGAAAGCATAGACCTGTAACCTTTGATGGTAACAGGCTGGAGACCCCGAGAATCAAACAGATATACCAGAAACTCCGCAATCTGTGAAATCGAAGGATTGGCATAATCAACAGAGTGATCAGCACACCATCGACAGAAGACCTTCCATTTAGCTGCATAAGCTAAACCAGTGGAGTGCCTCCTTGAAGAAGAAATGCACTCCACTGCTCGTCTCGAAAAACCTCTACGGAGGAGACAGGACCTGACAAAAGATATGCGTGAAGGCACAATGAAGTCGGGTCGACGTGAAACCTCCTCGGGCGACCTTGACAAAGAAGGTCGCGACGTAGCGGGAGACGTGCCGGAACCGCCGCCATCAGCGAGCGGAGCTGATTGATCCACACCCGCTGAGGCGACAGGGGAGCGATCAGAATGATTCGACAACTGCAGGTTCGAATTTTGGCGAGAACCTGAGGAAGAATCGGAACCGGCGGGAAGGCGTAGCCGACTAGACCGTTCCAATCGAGTGACAGAGCGTCCACGGCAAAAGCCAGAGGATCTGGACACGGGGACACGAAAGTGTCCACCTGATGGTTCCAACGAGTCGCAAAGAGATCGATGTGGGGACGTCCCCAGAGATCGCAAAGCGACTGGAACACTGCCCTGTGAAGCATCCACTCGGTGGAAATAACCCTGCCCTGTCGGGACAGGGAGTCGGCTAGGACGTTCAGACGACCGGGAATGTGACGAACAACCACCCCGGCGTGAACCTCCTGAGCGAGCAGTAAAAGATCCCGAGCTAACTCGTACATCGGAAGCGAGTGCGTGCCGCCCTGGTTCCGAATGTAAGCAACCACTGTCGAATTGTCGGATAGTAGAAGGACCTGGCGAGTCGACAAGTGAGGGATCCACTGCCTGAAACTCAGAAGAAGAGCAAGAAGCTCCTTCTGGTTGATGTGTAGAGCTGCTTGATCCTGGTCCCACATCCCGTGTAGGGAAAGACCGAGAGGATCCAACGTCGCACCCCATCCGAGATCGCTGGCATCTGCCGTCAGGACGCGATCGGACGTGGGTAAGTCCAGCGGAACACCCTGCGTAATCCACTGAACATCTGTCCAGGGAAGAAGGTGAGGATACAGAGAGTCCGGAAACGGAAGCACCTGATCCAGAGAATCTACATTCGGTCTCCAACGACTGAGCAGAAAGTGTTGGAGAGGTCTGACACGCAGCCGACCTAGAGGAATGAGATCCGTCACCGAACCGCAGAGACCGATCAGCCGGAGAAAACTCCGAGCGGTCGCGGACCTGGACTGGGACAGAGTCAGAGCAAAAGCTGAGAGAATCACAGCCTTGGCCTGGGGAACAGCCACCAAATTGAATTTGGTTTGGAAAGACATCCCCAGATGACAAAACGACTGAGAAGGGACCAGGTCCGACTTCTCCTCGTTGACTCTGAATCCTAGCGACGTGAGCAAGCTCAACAGAGTGGCGACATCCGATTCCAGTAAGGCAGCATTGGAATGCCTCTGGAGGATATCGTCCAGATATGCCGAAGTAGTCACCCTGGACTGTGTGCGATGGAACGCTATCACATGCGACATCAGTCTGGTGAACGCCCAAGGAGCCAGGTTGAGGCCGAAAGGCATGGCCTTGAACTGGTAAACTCGCCCCAGAAAAGCGAACCTGAGATACTTCCGTGACGCCCGATGCATCGGAACGTGGAAGTAAGCGTCTCGCAGGTCGATGCTGGCGGCGAAATCTCCCTGGTGAATTGAATGGCGGACCGACCTGAAAGTCTCCATGCTGAACTTGGGAGCAATGATAGACTGGTTCAGGATGCTCAGATCGATAACCGGTCGGAGTCGGCCGTCCTTCTTCGGCACCAAGAACAGGCGGGAATAGAAACCCACTGACTGAACGTTCTTGACGACCTCGATCGCCCCCTTTGCCAGGAGATTGGCAATCTCCGTGGACAAAAGTTCCCGACGTAAAACGTCTGAAGGAACTGTGGTTGGAAGAGGCACCCTTGACAGAGTGGGGTGCCGTCGGAAGGATATGCGCAGCCCGGACCGAACAACATCTAACACCCATGGATCGGATGTGATGGTGGTCCAATGGTCTGCAAACTCTGCTAGCCTTCCTCCAACCTGGGACGAGTCGAGGTGAGGACCTTCATTTCGAGCCCCGACGAGGCCCGCGAGAGGAGAAACCACCTCCTCTGCTAAATGAAGAATCCTGAGACTTCCCTCGATTCTGCCGACCCCTATCTTTACCCCGTGAGTAAGAAGCAGAGGAGGCGGCAGAAGGACCAGCCTTTTGCTTCACAGAGGAAGCAGAAGGGTACTTGTTAGGCTTGGAACGGCCCTTGCCTCCCCGAGAAGGCTGATCAAGCTGACGAAACAGCAGCTGATCTTTGGAATGACGTAGGACGTCATCCCGGACCGTCGACACGGAGCCATGGAAAAGTTGCGGACCTGCCAAAGAAGCAGATCGAAGAGTAGCACGCTGCTCCTCGGGAAGGGATCGTCCTGTGTCCAGCACAGCGTCCCTTCGAACTAATTCCAAATTGGCCGTGTTACAGGCATGCGTGTGAGTAAGGTGCATAAGCGCCTTGGACAGCACACGCAAAGGAGCCTGTACCTCGTCAAACTTATCTGGAGGCAGATAAGCAGCCAAAGCTGAGACGACGTGATCTGAGAGAGAAAGCATGCCAAGCATCTCTCTAGATAAGCCCAACGTGGACTCCAGAGTCGTCATTGGAATGACGGCAGACTTGGGCTTGGAAAGCCCGAGGGAAGTGGAGTCCTGATCCAGAACCGTCAAAGTCTGGCAGACTGACGGATTGGCGGAATCGTAGGAACGATAACGCACAGGAGGCAAAAAGGTGTCAACCCTGGTGAAGAACGAAGTCTTCAAAGCCTTGGAATTCAGCTTGGCATCCAATGCTGAAAAAGCTTCAACCACCTGTACCGACTGGCACGGTCGAAGGCGCCCAGAAGCAGGTTGCTCCATAGGCTGTTGGCGCGCGACCGAAGATCGCGGCCAGGCTGACACTGTCGGCTGGTTAGCAGGTTTGAGCTCAGGCAGAAACCCAAACACAAAGTCAAGAGCCGCCCCCAAGTCCGAAGACTGCTGGCCCTCGACCTCAAGCATGTCGGACTCCTCCCCAGAGTCGGAAGACACATAGCCCATCGTGGGCAAACCAGCCGACGCCCCCCATGGTGTCGGGACACCAGAGGAATCGGAAACCGGCCTGTTTCCAATCCCGGGAGGCGGCGCCATAGGAGGCGCCTGGAAACCACCCATAGCCTCGCTGGAAGCAACAGGAAGGCTCTTTGAGAGAACCTGAGTGAGTAAGGAGAGGGCCTCCCTAAGCTCACTGCCTGTACCGACCGGTTCGACAGGGGAGCGAACCGGCAAAGTGGCTTCACCTCTGACCCTCTTAACCAGCGAAGGGTCACGATCCTCCAAAACACCCGACGCGGGACGACGGGCGGCAGCCGAAACATCTGAAGGCAGACGTGTATAGGGGTACGATGCACCCCGAGGATCAATATTGCGAGAACTCATGAGAGTCACCGCGGACCTCTGCGGGGCAGAAGGTCCAGGCTGCACAAAAGGCGTTGGTCCCCCAAAACTGGCCGTGTGACCAGAGTGAGCGGACGGAAACGCCCCGGAGTTCATAGTGTTTCCACTATGAACATCCGAATCCAAAGACACAACTGTGGTACTCGACGGCGACGAGACCACAGCGATGGGCTCGGCCGGCAGCCCCTTCCGACTTCGCCGAGTGGAAGTCAGGGAAGGCTGGGGCCGATATCCCACGTCTACAGTATCGGACAGTTCTGCAGTCCCCTGCAGCGAAAAGCCGAGGCCGGCTGAAACAGACAACGAAGCAGACGGACCAGCAGCAGTAGTAGATACGTCGAGAGTCGTTGAGGCTGGTGAAATAATGGAGAGAGCACACCGGCTCGGCTCCGAAGGAGGAGTCACAACCCTAGTGACAGCCTCAGATGTCGACTGGAGGGGGACCGTAGTCCCGGAACCAGGCATCTCTACACCAGAACACTCAACGGCTCCCGCAGTATCCACCACAGGAAAAGACTGCACATCCCCCACGGAGGAGGAATAACTCTCACCAGACAGAGTCGGTTCGGGAGGCCCCGAACGACCACGTTCTCCTTTCCCGCGGGAGCGGGAGGCACGGCCACGAGAACGAACGACACGATTTACAGACGCCCAAAAGGTGGAAGACCATGTTCCACAGACACCACACGGCCGCTCGGCCGAACACCATTACAGGAGGAACACGACGAATGTACATCGTCCACATGCTTAGGCAGCAGACACTGCCCACAAGGAATTGTCCTAGGCATGAAAGAGGTGAGAGGAGCAGAGAAGGTGAGATCAGAAAACAGAACACCCCCAAAGAGAGAAAGGTGACAGAAACAAAGACCCCAGACGGCCGACCGGGAACCACCCAACAGGAAGACTACTCTCAACAGAAAGAAGAAACACTGAAGGAGTGGTACCCCGCTGACACCTAACTCTAACACAATTAAAAAATTTTGCAAAAAAAGCATTAACAATAATTGTGAAATAATCTAAGTCCGAACCGCGTGGCCCGCGAAATTCGCGCGCGACTCGAGAGAGAGCAAATAAATATACATGATGGACATATAATAGAAAAAAGAGAATATAAAACACTGTTCCTGAGAATACAAAGGATACACTGCGGTATAATGAATCAGGAAACATCAAACATCGAGTTGGTGGAACACTGATAAGCGTGCAAAAACATCTCGACACGAAGCGGATTTTAAAAAGAATGAGTCTTTAGAGACGGTATGCGCACTGGCAACGGAAGTCGTGGAGTTGTACTTGGGAGAGAGCGTCCCGTACTGGGTCTGCGCCGGTTGCACTCGACCCAGTTTTGGCTTATTTTTATTGGTGCTTTTGCACCACTTTTCTTTCCCAACTTGCTTGGGAAAGACAAAAATAGAGAGTATTTTATCCGAGTTAGGGACTTCCACTGTAGTGCAAGCCTGTAGTAAACAATTGTGAGTAGGTTGATAAGAAACCAACTGTTTACGATTTATTATGTTCAAAGTCAATGGGACCTTGACCTTTGACCCAGCGAATCCAAAATACATAGGGGTCTTCCCCTCACCTAGGCCAACCTACCTGTGACCTTTCACGATTGTGGGTCAAACCATTATCAAGTTATCATCCGGAAATCAATTGTTTATGATTTACTATGTTGAAGGTCACGGTGGCCTTGACCTTTCAGATAGCGAGTCCAAAATAAATAGGGTTCTTTCTCTCAAGAAGGCCAACCTACACATGAAGTTTCATGAATGTGGGTTGAACAATAGTCAAGTTATCATCCAGAAACAATCGCTTACGATTTACTATGTTCAAGGTCATTGTGACCTTGACCTTTGACCTAGCGAGTCCAAAATAAATAGGATTCTTCCTCTCACCGATGCCAACCTACCTATGAAGTTTCATGAACATGGGACGAACCATTATCAAGTTATCGTCTGGAAACCAATTGTTTACGGATTTACTATGTTGAAGGCCACTGTGACCTTGACCTTTCACCTAGCGAGTCCAAAATAAATAGGGTTCTTCCTCTCACTGATGCCAAGCTACCTATGAAGTTTCATGAACATGGGTCAAACCATTATCAAGTTATCATCCGGAAACCAATTGTTTTGATTTACTATGTTCAGAGTCACTGTGACCTTGACTTTGACCTTGTGAGTCCAAAATAAATAGGGCTCTTCCTCTCATGAAGGCCAACCTACATATGAAGTTTCATGAATGTGGGTTCAACCATAATCAAGTTATCATCCGGAAACCAATTGTTTATGATTTAGTATGTTCAAGGTCAGTGTGACCTTCTCAGCTGACCTAGTGAGTCCAAAATAAATAGGTTTCTTCCTCTCACCTAGGCCAACCTACCTATGAAGTTTCATGAACGTGGGTCGAATCATTATCAAGTTATTGTTCGGAAACCAATTGTTTATGCCCACAAGCCCGCCCACCCACCTTTCATCAAACTATAAGTCCAGTTTGACTTTGTCACAACTCGACTAAAAATAAATGAATCTGTATACAGTGAAGGCCACTTAATTGGATATCTCTTAACTGAAAAACCCTGTTAATTGAATATAATTTCCCAACACAAAACCATTTAACATACCTCCAGTACAAATTTGACCTGTTAATTAAATATAGGTTATAGAGTAAATTCCTGTTAATTGAATAAAAAATCTTGTAACCTGTCAAAAATTTACCCTGACTCTCCCCAGTTTCCTTTGTTTACAGACCTATTTGGCCTCAGTACATCCAATACAGGCATTTAATCTATTATATCTTGTTTGTCAGAGCTCATGGAGCTCTGTCAAACAAGATATAACAGAATAAATGCAAAGTTTATCTCTAGAATACAGGAAAGTGACACAATCTCTGTTAATTGAATACTCCTGTTAACTGAATAATTTTCATTGGCAAAGTGGCTATTCAATTAACAAGGTTCCACTGCATTAAGAAAAGCTGTGTTCTACACACACAAAAAAATGGTGCTGAAACCTTGACTCAACATGTTTACAATGGTAAAGCTGCTACCTCATCATCTAAATCAGGTCACCATCAGCATCTATGGCTATACTATGACTGTAACATGGGTATGAACTCAAGTTTAGCCGATCGTTTATATCTATACAATCCTGGTAATTCATCCTTGTTTCCTCTGCGAAAAAATTGCGGTGGAAAACTGGTGTTTCTACGGCAATTGCTGTGAAGCCTGTTTGATTGTGTAAAAATCATCTTTAGGCAGGGCATAGTCTCAATTCCCATGTATATGTAGTATGCAGAGAAGTGAAAACTTTCAAGTAACTTTAACATGTGAAAGTAGTTCAAGATACATGAGTATATAATCACAATCACTGTGCAGAATCTTTCACTCAATTAGATCATGCCAATATCTTGAACCATGTGAATGCTGAGAAAAAATTTTGGATGTTAGGCGACTTGCTCAGTTTGTATAGTAGGAGTGAAAATAAGGTGCAGCATAACCTTAAACTACGTATGTCACTGCTTCTATGTTGATAACACCAGAATCTGACATCAGTTTCTGGAAAGCTCTGTAAGAGCTTTCCAGAAACTGATATAAGATTCTGGTGTTATCAACATAGAAGAAGCAGAACACATAGTTTCTAGTGGTGTTGCTGCAACTTGTACTGTAAACTGTAAGATTGGCAATACAGCATATTGCAACACACATGGTTTGATTCCTTGTGTAACCTGGAAGTTCAGCAATTTCTGCCACCACAAGGCTTTCTGAAGAAGCCATCCTCGGCAATAATTTTGCTGTGGATATTTTTCCCTTTCCTCGGCATTTTCCTCGGCACTGCTGATTGCTGAGGATGAATTACCAGAGCTGCCTATACTGCTCACTTTAGAAGATTTTACTTTAGTTGGCTACCTGGTCCTTTATACAGTAAATAAGCACCTCTCCAATTCCCAGGGTTCCCATGGGAAGGTTGAATTAGATGTTGTATTTGTTGTTGTGGTAGTCTTTGTTTCCTTTTCTTGGTGCAATGCTTGGTTCAGTTTATCATGATTTGGCACAGGTAGCATCCTGTGATGTATCTGATAACCCAAAATGTGCCCAATCCCCAAATCTACTCAAATGGATTGAGGTTGAAGTTCGTGGCTGACCAGGCCAGGATAGTGTAGTGAGGTCTTCTTGGCCTAAGGAGTCAACAGCCTGTGCATGATGTAGTCAGGCAATGTTATCCATAAATATTTAAATTTGCAAAAAAATTTGTTTTGTTTCTTCACTATACCTACCACAAATGTTTACGACAGGCCTGCACTACAGCCTTAATTTTGTGCTTCATACTTTTTAGTTGATGTTTCAAAAAAATCGCGACATCGACGCCGTAGCTGCGACGGGTGGTGCAATCTCACAAAATTCTAAGTTCATCAAGGGCCATAACTCCAAGAAAAATATTTGGAACAACACATGCATTGAACAGTGGCTAGACATCAATAAGATACACTTACATGCCAAATATAAAGTTATTCCATCAAGTATTTCAAAAGTTATTGAGGTTTGAAACTCGTTGGTCACAGACAGACCGACAGACCTACAGACCGACCGACAGACAGACCGACATTGCCACTTATTGAGCTGCTAGTCACAGCTAAAAACTTTGGAACAGAAAGGTGGAAAACACTAGAAAAGAAGCCCAAAATTATATATTGTTGGTGGACTTCTGAAATGTTGTATCACAAATTTTCTAACTTTTCAAGAGGTGAAAACTTGACAATTCCTAATATCGGGCTCACATCATCGCAGAACAGACTAACTGTAACTCCTCAAACAGGAAAACACATTCTTTGTTACAATGAACATTTAGAGCATACTAAAGGTATTTTCTATGAGAAAATAGACTTTTAGGTGGTGATACAACATTCTGAAACTTTACTTACTATAAGTGAAATTATTTGACATTATTAACTGATTGTATCTCTGACATTTTGTGACGAGTGACAATCAAGCTAGGATTTGTTTGTAAAGGTTTCATTTCCACCTAAAAGCAACAAGCTGATTTGCCTCCTTTTCCAATACCGGAATTTTGAGATATGATATTTTAGAATCAGTACTCCCAGGTTTTTATATGCCTGTTTTAAAAATAGTCGTATTATGTAATCAGTCTGTTTGAACGTCCGTCCATCCATTCACATTTTTAGTTTCCAACCGATAACTCCAGTTTGGATTATTTGATCTCAACCAAAGTTGGTATGTGTATTACCCAGCCAGTAATACAGGCCAAGTTCGAATATGGATTCCATCCAATTATTTTTACATGAGTTACTGCCCACCCATTTTTGACTCAAGTTAACACTTTGGTTAACATTTTTGGTTTCCGACCAATAACTCCTGTTTGGATTATTTGATCTCAACCAAAGTTGGTATTTGCATTACCCAGCTACTAATACAGGCCAAGTTTAATATGGGTTCCTCCGTTCAATTATTTTTACATGAGTTATGGCCCTTTTTTTACTTAGAATTTGATCATCTATCAACATTTTTGGTTTCCGGCCAATAACTCACATTTAATCTCAATCAAACTTGGTATGTCTATTTTCCAGCTAATAATACATACCAAGTTTGAATATAGGTTCCGTCCAATTATTTTTACATGAGTTACAGCCATTTTTAGACTTGCAATTTTGTCAATATTGTTAACATTTTCATTTTGATCAATAATTAGGGGTTTATCAGATATTCTTTGCAAGCTAAAATTTTTGTATTTTGCAGTACTGTAAAATCTGTTTTGAGAGATCACTGTCATGAGAGACCACCTGTCTTGAGAGACTGCTATGACCTTGTACCATTTGGTTGGTTTACTCTCTGTTGGACCTGTCATGAGAGACCACCTGATTTGAGACACCACTTTTGCTTGGCAAAAAGGGTGATCTTTCAAGACAGGTTCTACTGTAGTACAATTCAAAATGACTAACGGGTTACAATTCAAAATGGCTAACGGGTGTATTTAGCCATGCCTGGTGGTGCTCTTGTTAAATGAAAGAGTCAAGGACACTGCAGCTCAACTTGTCAAAGAAGGGACTGAAAACTAAATAGAAAGACCCAGTAATGTCATGTCAGTCACTCAAGTTTCTACAGAAAAGACATCACACCAAAGCTACAAATGAAATCTGAAAAAAATCCAGCAAGAGGATCACAGATCCAGAAGTCGAGTTTTGACATTAAATTCTGAAGAAATAAGCTATTTGTAGCAACAGTGACCTTGGCCTTAGGGTGTGAGACTCTGAAATCGATAGGTGTCTTCCTTTCCTACAGGGTAAACTCTGGTGTAAGTTTGGTAAAGGTGCGTCAAATAGAACTAAAGTTATTGCCCGGAAACCAATTGTTTACGCCCACCGCCTGCCCGCCACTTCATCAAACTATAAGTCGAGTTTGACTTCGTCAAAACTCGACTAAAAATCGGGTGAGGGATGGAGCCTGTTGGGGGTGTATTAATGGAATTGTTGACAATTCATATGTCAAATCCAAGATGGCTGGTGCAAGCTATCTTTTTCAACGGAATACAGAAAAATTTGATAACTCCCATCTGGACATCATACCATAGTTACATAGAAAATTTGAAAAAGATCGGGTGAGAGGGGCAGCCTTTTGGGTCTGCTAATGGAATTGTTGACAATTTATATGCCAAATCCATGACGGCCACTGCCGGCCATGTTTTTTCAACAAAATTCAGAAAAATTTGATATCTTCCATTTGGACATCAAACCAAAACTACATATGAAATTTGAAAAAGATTGGGAGAGAGACGTGGCCTACATGGTGTGCTAAAGGAATTGTTGACAATTCAAATGCCAATCCAAGATGGCTGCTGGCAGCCATATTTTTGAACGAAATTCAGGTTCCGCTCTACAGTTTCGCACTATTACACAGGGGTGACATTCTAAACATAGGGCATATATTGAAACTAAGGCCATGTAAAATAGATATATTTTTAGTATCAGATGTATGATTACATTAGGCTTTTTGTTGGACAAGAGAGTTTGAAGTTTTGGTCCCAAAGTTGGAGTCTGATACATAGGGGTAAATTACCAGATGAATTATGGGAAACGGTGGCTTCGAAAAATTGGCTATTTTTTAAAAATGTAATTTTTACACAGGTTTGTTACCAGACATGTAACTAAATGAAAGTGTCAATGACACTGTAGCTTAACTTGTGTGTTGTGTTTGATGAAAAGGATAATGTTTATGAAAGGAATATGAAATAAGACAAGAATTGTGATAATTGGGAATATGTTCATTTCTGTTCCCTGTATGCTATGTTTTTAATAAAAATAATATGAGGTGTACACTGTACTAAAGAGCTGAGGGGTGGGTTAATATGACCTCACAGTTAATGTATGTGGCCCTCACAGTTAACGTATATCAACGAAAGTTACCAAGTTACAGTGAAATTATTCCAAAACGAGTCATCCTATCAAGTTACATTGAAGTCCCTTCATAAATGTGGCCTGTAGACTGTGCTAAAGGTTTTTGGGCTTCAGGCCCCTGCAGCCATCAGTTTCCCAATTGCGTCCAAAGGGGACGTTCTCATCTAGACATTATATGAAGTCATCTACCAAGTTACAATGAAATCCTTTCATAAATATGACCTGTAGACTGCGCTAAAGGTTTTTGGGCTCGGGCAGCCATCATGGTTGAATGATCGCAACCAAAAGGGGACATTCTCATCTGGGCATCATCTGGAATGATCCTACGAAGTTACAATGAAATCCCTTCATAAATTTGACCTATAGACTGTGCTCAAGGTTTTCGGGCTTCAGGCCCCTGAAGCCGTCACAGTTGACCAATCGCGACCAAAAGGGGATGTCATCATCTAGGCATTATATGGAGTCAAACTAACAGGTTACAATGAAATCCTTCAATAAATATGACCTATAGACTATGCTAAAGGTTTTGGGCTCGGGCAGCCATCAAGGCTGAATGATCGCGACCAAAAGGGGACATTCTCATCTGGGCATCATCTGGAATGATCCTACGAAGTTACAATGAAATCCCTTCATAAATTTGACCTATAGACTGTGCTCAAGGTTTTCGGGCTTCAGGCCCCTGAAGCCGTCACAGTTGACCAATCGCGACCAAAAGGGGATGTCATCATCTAGGCATTATATGGAGTCAAACTAACAGGTTACAATGAAATCCTTCAATAAATATGACCTATAGACTATGCTAAAGGTTTTGGGGTTTTGGGCTCGGGCAGCCATCAAGGCTGAATGATCGCGACCAAAAGGGGACGTTCTCATCTAGACATTATTTGGAGTCATCCTACCAAGGTACAATGAAATCCCTTCATAAATATCACCTGTACACTGTGCTAAAGGTTTTTGGGCTTCAGGCCCCTGTAGCCATCGCAGTTGCCAAATGGTGTCCAAAAGGGGCTGTTCTCGTCTAGACATTATATGAAGTCAACCTGGGCAGCCATCATGGTTGAATGATCGCAACCAAAGGGGACAATCTCATCTGGGCATCATCTGGAGTGATCCTACGAAGTTACAATGAAATCCCTTCATAAATATGACTTGTAGACTGTGCTCAAGGTTTTTGGGCTTCGGGCCCCTGAAGCCATCACATTTGACCAATCACGACCAAAAGGGGAGGACATCATCTAGGCATTACATGGAGTCAATGTAACAAGTTACAATGAAATCCTTCCATAAATATGAGCTTTTGCCTATGCTAAAGGTTTTTGGGCTCGGGCACCCATCAAGGCTGAATGATTGCGATCAAAATGGGACATTCTCATCTAGACATTATTTGGAGTCATCCTACCAAGTTACAATGAAATCCCTTCATAAATATGACCTGTAGACTGTGCTAAAGGTTTTTGGGCTTCGGGTCCCTGTGGCCGTCACAGTTGCCCAATCACGTCCAAAAGGGGACTTTATCATCTAGACATTATATGAAGTCAACCCACCAAATTCCTCCATATTAAACATCACCTGCAGACTGTGCTAAAAGTTTTTGGGTTTCGGGCTTGGGCAGCCATCACGGTTGACAGATCATGCCCAAAAGGGGACGTTCTCATCTAGGTATTATACAGAGGCATTCTACCAAGTTACAATGAAATCCCTTCATAAATACGACCTGTAGACTGTGCTAATAGTTTTCGGGTTTTGGGCTCGGGCAGCCATACCGGTTGACCGATCGCGACCAAAAGGGGACGTTCTCATCTAGACATGACCCCAAACCTGCATATGAAATTTCGTGACGATCAGACAAGAACTGTGGGGGTGTAGCCCGTACTAAAGGAAAATGTGAACAGACTCACAGACCAACAGACTTCCGCACGCGTGATGGCAATAGCTTATCTTGACTTTGTTAAGTTAAGCTAAAAAACAAGGCAGGGGAGGGAGGGGAGTCCATCCCTATCAGCTCACCAACAGTATCCCATACAATATCTTCAGGCTATTATAAATGGAACACATCAGGTTCACCCTCATCAAAAATTTGTTATCCAGTGGTTGCCTGCATTCATGTACATGAAAAGCAAAACAGGTCAGAATTTTTTTTAAGACTAAACTAAGAAAAAACATTGAACAGTGTATTAAAAATCTCCACAATTTGTAAAATCTGTTTGGCCAAAATGTTATTATTATTTATTTATTTATTGGTGTTTAAGGTCACATACTTATGCACAATGGCTAATCATGCCCGTGACAGTTTTATGAGTGGAGGAAGCTGGAGTACCTGGAGAGAACCACCGAGCATCGATGAGCAACCATCAGCTCCTCAACATTCTAACTCTGTTCAAGCTCTGCTCAAGCAGGAGGACAGCGGTTGAAGACATATGCACCTTCGATGTGCAGTACGCCGTATTACACAGCGTCATCGTGCCCACATGTAGACAACCAAGATAAAGTGCCTTGCCTGAGGACACAATGCAGGTTGTCAGGTTAATGTTAACTTACATTGAAGCAATTTACACACATATGAAATTTGAAAGCCCTAGGATACCAGTGGTTGTCTGCAATCAAGTATAGCAAAACAGGTCAGAAATTTTCCTTCAACACCGATGACCTAAAAATTGCTATTGTTGACAATTCAAGTCCGATAATTCGGGATCGACAAATCTGAAAATTGTCAAAAAATGAAAGGGAGCTTTGTTTGCTCAATCTCAATAGTGTAATTATAAATTATGAGAATCAGTCAAAACAAACTTGAGTATTGATATGACATGTGAAAAATTGCCATTTTTTTATGATTAATGTCCCATAACTCCAGAATGACAAATCTGAAAATTGTAAAAATTGAAAGGGGTGTTGCCTTAACTGATTAAAACATTGCTACAAAATTTCAAGAAATTCGATGAAAAGAATATTGAGATATCATACAACATAAAAAAAATTGCCAATTTTTTGAAGATTCAAGTCCCAAAATTCTGGAAAGAAAAAACCTGAAAACCATCAAAAATGAGAACGAGCTTCTTTTAATCAATTTCAATATTGTGTATAAAAATTATGAGAACTGGTAAAGGAAACTGGAGTTATCGTATGACATAGGAATATGCTGCCAGACAGATGGACAGAGAGATTACTGTAGGGCTCACGCCTAAAGTTGGTGGGGCCCTAATAATTATTCATCAAGTAATGAAAAACTCACCTCAACCAATTATTTTCAAGCAAATAGGATATCATTTAAGAAAATTAAGTTATACATGATAATCAGTGTGTTGATCAGAGTGGCATGTGCAGTTTTATCTGGTGCACAACTATAAATGACAAGGTAAACAATTGGCTACTTAACCCTTTACCCAAATAACGGCCAAAACCGGCCAGCGCTATTCTCAAAAATCGCCAATTAATTTTCAAAATATTTTCATTTTTTGTCTCAAAAACATAGGTTATGACCCCTCTTTGGAACGAGCTCGTCGAGCTCGTTCCAACGAGGGGTCATAACCTATGTTTTTGAGACAAAAAATGAAAAAATTTAGTTATTCAAAAATTTTTCTTGCAAGTGTCGTCTGCTTTTCATGTTAGGTAAAGGGTTAAATGAAGTTTATGTCTACAAATGCTATCAATTACAGTGTCAAAATACACAAGAATGAAGGACAATTTATTCAATGATTTACTAACAGGCCTGGAGATACATTACTGGCAAATAAATTAGTATAGATGCTCACCTTCTACTTAAGACGATGTTCATTTATTGAGGATTCAGAAGTTGGAATAGTTTAGTAATGCAGGGAGACCTGAGGGAGTTGCTGGATAAATAGACAGATAGAAGGATAGACAGTGGTAAACAGAGCTGGATGAATGGACAAATGGACAGACAGACATGAGGAGTTTAACACTCATATATGAGTATAAAAATGTCTTAATGTGGAAAAAATAAAATTCTGCTTATCGAAAAGAAATAGAGCTTACCTTCTGGTGGATCTGTCAGAGGTGGGTTCAGGCAATACATGTGGTATCCCCTGTCACAATCGTCACAAAACAGAAGTTGGTCCTGCAATTACAGGAATAATTAAACCTTAACCCACTGAGTAATTCAAAGACATCTTTTATAACATCTGGTTTTGGCAGCTCAGCAGCAGCCATGACTGCATGTGATGGAAAAAATCATCTACATGTAACTCAAGAAATCATTGATGAAATGAAAGTGTCAATGACACTGTAGCTCAGCTTGTTTAAGACATGTACGTACGTGTATAGTATATGACACAGCAATGACAAACATCTAGGTAATGACCTGATAACAAAGGTACATGTAAAGTATTGTAATGGTCTGTACATAAATGCTGACCGTAGCCTGTAACAAATATATAGGTAAAGTACTGTAAAGATGGGGTGACAGATGCTAAACCAGAAAAGAAATCTTTGAGTCCCAGAGTGGGTCTGACTGAACCCAAAAATAATTGTTCTCATAGCACAGTGATAACAAAGGCACCCCAAAACACTTGTTCCTGTCACAAGGTGATAACAAAGGTACCCCAAGAAGTTTTGTGAAGATCAGTTCATAAATACAGACTGTAGCCCGAGCTGTATTGACATGTGCACTTACTGTGTATAAGTAGCACTGAACAAATCAAAGTTCATCTAATTTGCATAATTTACGCACGAGAAAAAAACCTGTATTATATGTGATGTATCCCATGATACTAAACATTCATACAAAAAATTATTCAAATCAGAGCTTTCATATGGAAGTTCTGTGCAAAAATCGGATTGCATTAGTTTTGGTACAAAATGGCTGATGGCGGCCATCTTGAATTTTGGACCGCCCCCAAAACACTCGTTCTCGTTCCATGGTGATAACAAAGGTACCCAAGAAGTTTTGTAAAGATCGGTTCATAAATACGGCCTCTAGCCTGAGCCGTATTGAACTGTTGACAGACAGATGGACGACTGGCCATGGCATAAGCTCAAATTTGACTTAGTGAAAGTTGAGCTAAAAATCAATTCAATTTACAAGGGGAAAGTTTTCTTAACCCTTTGAACACAGATGGTATATTCCATGTCTGTTCAGTGGCAGCAATTGGAAGAGTCCATATTCATTATTTGTGTGTAGACCAATTAATATTTCCAATGTGAAGCCTTAGGGCTGCATGTTGAAAATATTGCTTGGTCTCTCCGCACATTCACTTAGCAGCCATCCTACTTAATGAAATTATGACGTATCATGTTCCCATGCCGGAAAAGCGGCCTCTATGGTTCAAAGGGTTAATTAACCCATTACCCAATGTAACGGCCAAAACCGGCCAGCGCTATTCTAAAAAATCGCCAATTAATTTTCATTATTTTTTCATTTTTTGTCTCAAAAACATAGGTTATGACCCCTCATTGGAACGAGCTCGTCGAGCTCGTTCCAATGAGGGGTCATAACCTATGTTTTTGAGACAAAAAATGAAAAAAAACAGTTATTCAAGAATTGTTTTGGAGAGTGTCGTCTGCTTTTCAGGTTAGGTAAAGGGTTAAATGTGCCCGACCTATACTTATTCCAATGGCAAGAGAAATCCTGTCCCAGGCAGGAATATCCACCAGTAGCATGCAATAAGTTAACAAACTATCTCTGTTGTTCTGAATATTTTAGGACTTCACACTTAATTAGTCCAAGTGTTTTGGACAGGATCAACACGAGTCCAAACAAGTTTAATCAATCTAAACTGCTTGTTGAATGGTCCAATTTGCAGATCTAGAGGGGTTTTAAGGATTGTGATTATTGGTACAGTGGAACCCTGTTAACAATTTACCCAATGCAGACGATATCAAAATTTATTATTTTAAATATAATTTTTTAAATTACTCAAAAAATTTTGACAAAATAATATCATGTGACCCCCCCTCATTGGAACGAGCTCGACAAGCCCATCCCAAAGAAGGGGGGGGGGGGGGGGGGCACATGATATGGTTTTGTTGAAATTTTTTTAAAAATAATATTTTTTCAGCTGTTGAATTTGCATATTACGCGGGCGGATGTGGACGATTTGTTGGGTAAAGGGTTAATTGAATAGCCACTTTGCCAATGAAAATTATTCAATTAATCAGAGTATTCAATCAACAGGGATTGTGTCATTTTCTTATAATCTAGAGATAAACTTAACGTTTATTCTATTATATCTTGTTTGACAGAGCACCATGAGCTCTATCAAACAAGATATAATAGATTAAATACCTGTATTGTAGGTACTGAAGCCAAATAGGTCTAGAAACAAAAGGAAAACTGGGGAGAGTCAGGGTAATTTCTCTACAGGTTACAAGATTTTTTATTCAATTAACAGGAGTTTACTCTGTAACCTATATTCAATTAACAGATCAAATTTGTACTGGAGGTATGGTAAATGGTTTTGTGTTAGGAAATTATATTCAGTTAACAGGATTATTCAGTTCAGAGATATCCAATTATGTCGGCTCCACTGTACTCTTCTCTCACTAGGGACAAAAAATAACAATTTCCTTGCTTTGCAGGGTTCAATTAGTATCCTTGAATTTTCTGGTTTAACCCTTAAAGGGCTGTTTCCAACTTTTACGACCTTAAAACAGGAGCTCTTAACACTTAACATGCCATCATGAGTGACAATACACAAATTACATAGGCAATGGTTTCTAGTCATGTCTTGGCTGCTTGTTAAGATAAGACATGACTAGAAATCACAATTAAGCCCCTGGACGTGTACAGGCTGTGGTCAGATGTGAATTCAGGACAATTGTCCAGGCCCTTAGCCCTTTACCTACCGCATCCGCCCACGTAATATGCAAATTGAGCAGTTGAAAAAATTTAATTTTTCAAAATATTTCAACAAAACCATATCATGTGACCCCTCATTGGAACGAGCTCATTGAGCTCGTTCCATTGAGGGGTCACATGATATGGTTTTGTTGAAATGTTTTAAAAAATAAAAAAAAAATTATATTTAAAATAATAAATTTTGTTATCGACTGCGTTGGGTAAAGGGTTAAGAGTTAAGAGTGCCTGGACTATAATCTTCTATTTAGTGTCTGATTTAACATATCAAATTGGAACCAAACATGTCAAGCATTGTCCAGATTGGCATTCCGCATCACATATTCCGGATTTTGAAAAGCACCAAATTCCTCAGATTATCGAATCTTACATGTGAAAATGTGTTTTCCAGAAGTCGTTCATAATGTGAATTTTCTCAATTTCTGTTGAGTATTTCTCGACACAACTCTCATAATTTGGGGACACTGGCATATTTTGGGGAAATTGATAAATGACATGAATTTGGACTAACCTAAAGGCTAATGTGGAGGAAAAAATTTTACTGATCCTTCTTATGTCATCTGATTGTCAAGTGCCATTCTTTATTTATTTATTAGTGTTTATGGTCACTTTCAGCATCTATGGCTATATCATGGCAGCAACACAGCTATGAAGTCAAGTACAGCCACTCATTATACCTGTGTTTACCACTTTTAGAGTACTTCCACCGGGCCTGGCATTTTCAGGAGAGCGATTTATTCACTCGCCTACTGCTGCCTTAAAAAATTTAAGAATGGCGAAAACTAGCCCTCCTGGCCTTAGAAAATGAAAGTGTCAATGACACTGTAGCTCAACTTGTCAAGACATGTACATGTATAGTATGTGACACAGCAATGACAAACATCTAGGTAATGACCTGATAACAAAGGTACATATAAAGTATTGTAATGGTCTGTACATAAATACTGACCGTAGCCTGTAACAAATGTATAGGTAAAGTATTGTAAAGGTGGGTGACAGTCAGATGCTAAACTAGAAAAGAAATCTTTGAGTCCCATAGTGGGTCTGACTGAACCCCAAAATATTTGTTCTCATAGCACAGTGATAACAAAGGCACCCCAAAACACACTCATTCCTGTCCCAAGGTGAAAACAAAGGTACCCAAGAAGTTTCGTGAAGATCAGTTCATAAATATGAGCTGTATAGAAGTTGTGACAAAAAACTGATTGGACCTAATTTCGGTACAAAATGGCCACTGGCGGGCATCTTGAATTTTGGACCTCACTCAGAAACACTCGTTCTCGTCCCAAGGTGATAACAAAGGTACCCATGAAGTTTCGTGAAGATCAGTTGATAAATACAGCCTCTAGCCCAAGCCGTTTTGACATGTGCACTTCAGTGTATAAGTTGCACTCAATAAATCAAAATTCATCTAATCTGCATAATTTTTGCACGAGAAAAAAACCTGTACTGTATGTGATGTATTCCATTTTACTAAACATTCATACAAAAATTTATTCAAATCAGAACTTTCATACAGAGGTTCTGTACAAAAGACTGATTGCACTAATTTTGGTACAAAATGGCTGCTGGTGGCCATCTTGAATTTTGGACCACATCCAAAAACACTCGTTCTCATCCCACGTTGATAACAAAGAAACCCAAGAAGTTTCGTAAAGATCAGTTCATAAATACGGCCTCTAGCCTGTGCCGTATAGAAGTTGCGTACAAAAAACTGATTAGACCGAATTTCGGAACAAAATGGCCACTGGCAGCCATCTTGAATTTTGGACCGCACTCAGAAACACTCGTTCTCGTCCCAAGGTGATAACAGAGGTACCCAAGAAGTTTCGTGAAGATCGGTTGATAAATACAGCCTCTAGCCCGAGCCGTATTGACATGTGTACTTACTGTGTGCAAGTAGCACTGAAAAAATCAAAGTTCATCTAATTTGCATAATTTCTGCTCGAGAAAAAAACCCGTATTATATGTGATGTATCCCATGGTACTAAACATTCATACAAAAAATTATTCAAATCAGAGCTTTCATGTGGAAGTTCTGCGCAAAAATCTGATTGCCCCTAATTTTGAACAAACTGGCTGCCAGTGGCCATCTTGAATTGCGGACCTGACCCCAAAACACTCGTTCTCATCCCATGGTGATAACAAAGGTACCCAAGAAGTTTCGTAAAGATCGGTTCATAAATGCGGCCTCTAGCCCGAGTCGTATTGGCATTTGCACTGACAGTGCTGAAAGTGACACTAAATAAATCAAAGTTAGTCTAATCTGCATAATTTAAGCACGAGAAAAAAACCCGTATGATATGTAATGTATCTCATGGTAGTAAACATTCATACAAAAAATTATTCAAATCAGAGCTTTCATATGGAAGTTCTGTACAAAAAACAGATTTCTGCATCGTTGGTGCAAAATGGCAGCTGGCAGCCATCTTGAATTTTGCACCGCACCCAAAAACACTCGTTCTCGTCCCACAGTCATAACAAAGGTACCCAAGAAGTTTTGTAAAGATCGGTTCATAAATACGGCCTCTAGCCCGAGCCGTATCCAATTGCTGACGTACGGACAGACGGACGACGGGCCATGACAAAAGCTCAAATTTAGCTTAGTTGAGCTAAAAATGATTACCATAACAGCCTATTCCTGAAACCCACATCTTTTCAGTTCTCTGCTATGTTAGTGGTCTCTGTTAAGACGGCCACCGCCCCTCCCACACCTCCAGGCCTTGCCGAGGCCCAGAGGTGTGGGAGGGGTAGTGTAGCCATCTCACAGAGACTACCCTGTTAGCAGCACCAAATAAAATGTACAAAACCCACAAGGCAGAATTAATTAATAGAAAAACTTCATTTTGACACTTTTCGCTTTTGTAAGGTTGATTTGAGGAGCTCTTAATCGCTCCCCTAGGCCATGCGAGGGGAGCAATTTTTAGCCCTCCTGCATTTTTAAGAATGCCAGGCCTGCTTCCACCCCAGGCATTGGTGACCGGGTCACGTTTTATCAGTAATACAGAACTTGTTTACCTGAGTAAACAAGTCCTGTTCCACTTCCGCACATTCCCTATTCCAGATGTTGACTGCCAATTTTTTCTTTGTGGTGACTACAAATGCATTTGTTGACTTAGTACCAAAATACCTGCATGTATCCCACCAATATGTTCAGGGCAGCCTCATTCCAATGAGGGGTCACATGATATGGTTTTGGTGAAAATTTTTTAAAAAACTGAAAGAATATTTAAAATAATACATTTTGATAATGTCTGCATTGCCTAAAGGGTTAACAAATGTTAGAAAGATGGGAATAGTTCAACTATTTACCTAACCATTGTGCAATTCTCAATAAACACCATTTAAATTTTTTTAAAAAATTTTTTACTTCCAGAACATAGCTCATGCACCCTCATTGGAACAAGCTAAATGAGCTCATTCCAGTGAGGAATCATTAGCTATGTTTTTGAGGCAAACAGTCAAAACTTTTTTGACTTCAAGGAATTTCAATGCAGTCACATCTAGTTGTGTTAGGTGAAAAGTTGAATTGTGGAAGTTGAATCATGAAGTAAGTATCTAATAGTTGAATGATTGGAGGGATGAAATGAATAACAGAAATAATGAAAGAGTGACAAACTAAGTTATACATGCCTCTAAGTTTATTTTGGGTTCAGGCAGGATGCCAGAAGTAAAATGCACATACTTTTAACCTTTAAAGGCCTATATCAGGATTTTGCTATTTCCGAGCATGAGTCCTTTACATGCCATCATTAGGAGGTCCTGCTGACCATAGACAAAACACTTAGGCAGTGATTTCTACTCAAGTCTTGGCTGCCTTAATAGGCAGCCAAGACTTGACTAGAAATCACAGCTAAGCAACTGGACATGTACAGGTTGTAGCCTAAAGGGAATTCAAAACAATTGCCAGGCCTTTAAGGGTTCAAGATTTTTTTCATGCATTTTGTCAAAACAAAATGGTATAGCAATTTGAATGATGTATAGCATGGCCAGGCAGTCTGAAATTTTTTGTACACATTCACTAAACAGACTCATTCTGATGAAAGTTGAAAGCCATTTTTGCACGAACAAATCATTTAAGAGAAAAAAAAATACAACTACTATTTCAGATTAACATGATTAACTAAGTTCTTTTATTTACCATTCACAGTTCACAATATCATTTAATATTCACTGCAGGATAAATCACCCAAAAGCTTCAGTTCATTTGCTTTCATTTAGAGAGACGGCTCACACCAGCATTTGTATTTATTTGTTGATTTATAGTGCAAACTGCCGATTATATTTTACATGGGATACCACAGGACATTATCACTGCAAATTTTTGGAAGGGAAAAGTCTAGTGCTGAAATGGCTGGCTGGATATCCAGTTATAAACTGGTTACCAGTGCAGTTGGTTGAAAAGTCTATCAGTAGGATAACAGCAATGTTAAAAGTGTATATTATATATAGTATAAAAAAACCCCATTTATTCCCCTGAATGCAAATGTGACTGCAGTAATTAATCAAGGTTGCACAGTTGAACACACACACAGAGCATGAAAATATTAAATAGACTGTTATAAGACTATGCTTCCACAGTCTTTGTGATATACAACATGCCACTTTCATACTCACATTTTGCTACTATGCAGGTATCAAATGTATGTAACATGCATTCTTAGAAAACAACCACGAGTCACTGTCCTACTTTCAGTTGTCCTTTAATTGTACAGTCTACTCTTGACACAGCCACGAGATGTCTATTAATAGAACCCATTCTAAAAATCACACTTTCATGTCTCATTTAATCGTCCAGTTCAATCACACACAAGCACACACCGCATTTAGCTGTATCAGTTTGTTACTTAACTGGTAGAGTGCTGGAAGCCCATAATTGGGCTTTACTCCAAAGCGCAGGTACCGTAACACAAAGACTTCATATTCAGTGGCTATGCTTCATATTATCTTTGAAGTGATATTATTTAGTCTGTTAGAATTTGCCCTGTTACAATTAATGGGAGAGTGCCCACAGGCACTCTCCCATTAATTGTAACAAGGCAAAGACAATTGAACAAATTTTGATGGCAAAAATAATTTAGCACTCTACCAGTTAACTATCATGATGGTGTTTACATTCTTTACAACTTTAGTTAATTATTAACAAAAAATATTGAAGGTCTGGGGGAAAACTGAGTGAGGGAAAAGGGACCCTAAAAGGGATCCCATGCCCCTATAGTGGAATCCTAATCTTATATTACATGTATATTGGCCTCCAAAAAATACAGGAACAACCCTTCAATTTTTTCAAGGGCTACACAATGTAATTAAATTGTACAGTGCTAAATTATTTTTCAGAGGTGATTTGTAACGTGAGTATTTTTTTTTTTTAAATATCAGGCTACCAGCAAGAGGAGCCTTACTTTAGCAAGACTTTGTTCAAAAATAATTGTGGGCTTGTTCCTATGAATTATAAGAAGCCAATTTTCTATACACAATTTATTTCTACCACCGAGCCAACAACATGCTAATGCATATTGTGAAAAGCCACAAAAGTGGATGCAGCACTTTTTAACCTTCTGCAATCGGATGTAAAAATGAAAAGTTCTCAGCAGCAAATATTTCCCATAATGCAGTTTAATATTTAACCAAATATACCTTGCTTGCCAGAGCTCTGTCAAATAAGTTATAATTGGTTAAATTCATTGTTAAACAAGGCAAAAGTAGAGTGAGTGGAGAAAATTCTGTTGCACTGCCAGAATGCTAGGGTTAATTGAGCCATGATAGTGGCTTCTAGAACTCAACCAGTTAAGGCATAACCTCTGTTTCAGATCACACAAAAAAAATTACCAGATACCTGCAGAAAAATATTAAAATTTAGAATTGATTCGCTAACAAAATAAAAAGGGTTGTGAATAAGCCATTCTGAGGTGACACAAATGTTTAATTTTTAGAGGCCTGGTGTAGCTAAGGCACAAGTCTCACAGCTCACAAACTGGATTGTTTGGGGGGCCTGGGGGGGAGCCTTGGCCCCCCTAAATATTTTCTGCCCCCTCCCCCCAAAACATAGGCCCAATGCAAGTTTCACACAACATAGAGCCCCGGGGGCGTGGTGGCATTGCGGTAACCGGTTCTCGTCAGATCACTGAAGTTAAGCAACGTTGAGCCCGGTTAGTCCTCGGATGGGTGACCGTCTGAGAGATTGATTCTGACTCCCGCATTGTGTCCTTGGGCAAGGCACTTAACCCCGATTGTCCACGTGGGGGCACGATGACACCGTGTACTAAGGCGTACTGCACGTCGATAGTGCGCATGTCTTCAACCAATTTAACCCTGCCTGTGCTGGAGTTCGGAGTTACAATGTTGGGGAGCTGGCTGCTGCTCGTCATTGCTCAGTGGTTCTCTCCGGGTACTCCGGCTTCCTCCACCCGTAAAACTGTCATGGTCATGATTAGCCAATGTGCATAAATATGTGACCTTAAATAAATAAATAAATAAATAAATAAATAAATAGAGCCCCAAAATGGTTGTCAATATAGGGGCTACACATGCAAAAAATGCCTCAGATTCGCTCTTAGAGCACTAAATTTTGCAAAATTTTCTCAAGGGTTGGGGGGGGGGGGGGGCCTAACTAAGACCCTCTTTTATCACCCCTCCTCCCACTTCCCTGCAGGGGTAATGACCAGAGGGTCCTAGTAGGGACTAGAGGAGGCCCCCAAAACCCCACACAATGGCTTTTCAAATATCTTGGGTCCCCAAACCTGGCTAGGGCACCCTCTACTATAGAATCCTGGCTATGCACCTGTTGTTAAATATGTTAAGTATGTCATAAAACTTTTTCACGTTCTTTTTTATCTGTCTTGAAAACTGTAAAGCAATATTTAAGCACTCTATACATCTCCACAAAGTTTGTGTAATGCACCTTGACAAATCAATCAAACAGAAAAGTTCTCCCCTCCCCCCCCCCCCCCCCCCCCCCCCCCCACCCCAGAACATACAGAAATTTATTTGATGAAACTAAAAAAAAAAAAATGAAAGTTCTACTGTTCACATCATTGCAGAAAGAAATTTCCTCAACAGTTATGAACTTTTTAAGAAATTATTATGGGATTCATTCAATATTTGTTACCATTCAAGTTTCTTCATCAAAAAAAAAAAACATCAACAATATGACTGCCATTTTATATCATTCAGCAGCTGAATAAGTATACATGTACTCACATCATTATCCGATGTACCACAAAGTCCACAGGACTTGCACTCGATACATTGCCATGGATACTTCTTCACCGAGACGATCATATTGTCAGTGAACTGTAAGCATGAAGGATGTCCTGGAAATATAGTTTCCATGAACTGCATAAAGTGTATGACAAACAGAGGATGCCTACTGTTTATGAGTAGGTATCAGAACTATTACATGACTGACTGAAAAGAAATACAAGTTTTCACAAGCAGCTTTAAGCTGGGAGCAAAAACTTAAGATTTCCATGTGTCACTCATGAGATAAATGTGGTACCTACCCAAAAACAACATGAGTGTGTAGTATTTTTACTACATGCATTGCAATGTTTTAACTGCAATTAAAACATGGTTTACCTGCAATTAGAACACCCAAATGCTGAAAACGTGTAATGATATTGACCTAAATTTATTACGTAAGGCCCCACAAAGTAGATCTTCTGTTTTTCAGGCCATTTTTGTGAAATTGCATGTGGGCGGGTGGTTTTTTATTTTATTTTTTATTTTTGTAATTATTTCTTTGCCATCAAAAATTCATATTCTTAGTTGTTTTATGTTTTAGGCCTCATAATCTACATATTCTTAGTTGTTTTATGTTTTAGGCCTCATAATCTACAGAATAGCATGGTGGTGGTGTATTTCATCCCTTGAGTGCAAGAAGGCTTTGCAATGTTAAAGCATTGCAATGCCTTTTGGCACTCGAGGGACAAATTTAGCAATTTTATTATCTTGGGTAAAATATCAGACATAAACCCTTTAATTTTTATTTTTTTAAGTTTGCATTGGTTATAAAAAAAAGAGCAATGCGGCAGTGAAAAGGACCATGCGGGAGGGCCTAAGGAACACATTTTTAACTTTTTTAGGCCATATGTTTTTTAGATATTCTGCAAAATGAAGGATAGAGCTTTGCTTCAACATCAATTTAAATACTAATACTTCCAGCAACAATGGTTTCAGGGCATCACCCCCACCCCCAACACGAAGTTGTAAACTGGGAATGAAACATTAGTGGACTTGTACAGGAAAATTAGTTGTAGAGACAAAGTTTCCAACTCTGAAATAATTCACTTTCAGCCAACACAATAACAAACATTGAGAAGGTGTGTTACAAATCTACCAGCCAATATCTATTTAACTAAGTGAAAACACTCTTTCAAATATTGCACGCTTTGACAAGAGTAATATTTAACAATATGTTTAAAAAATGTTTTTTTCAGTTAAAGTCTTGCAAAATATCAGAAACCACGTTAAAAATTAACCAATTTGTTTGCTATAAATATCTCAAAAACTAGTTGTAAGGCCTAAAAAAATTAAAAATCTGTTTCTCAGGCCCTCTCGCATGGTCCTTTTGGCTACCGCATGCTCCCTTTTTGTAACCAAACTAGATATCATGGAGATGGAATCCATCTCTGCGGGCCCCGCAGCAACTAACCGATGTTAGGTATAAACTGATGTGAACCGTAATACTAAAATATTTCAAGCAATAGGTAAAATCTGATTAAAATTCCTTCCCGGACACGAACTTGTCAGAAAAAAACCCCCAAATTCTGAATAATTTGACCTTGAGGTCAAACTTCAAGGTCAAAGCATGGCAACCTTGGTATGCGACATGTCGTCTTTAGATAATCTACCCATATACCAAATATCAAAACCCTATCTATTAAAGGAAAAAAGTAAACTCGAACACGAACTTGTCAGAAAAAAAAAAAAATCTGATCAATTTGACCTTGAGGTCAAACTTCAAGGTCAAAGCATGCAACCTTGGTACGCGACATGTCGTCTTGAGGTAATCTATCAACATACCAAATATCAAAACCCTATCTATTAAGGGAAAAAAGTTACAGTCCAGACATAAACTTGTCAGAAAAGAACCCCGAATTCGGAATAATTTGACCTTGAGGTCAAAGTTCAAGGTCAAAGCATGGCAACCGTGGTACGCGACACATCGTCTTGAGATAATCTACCCACATACCAAATATCAAAACCCTATCTATTAAGGGAAAAAAGTTACAGCCAGGACACGAACTTGTCAGAAAAAAAAAATCTGAATAATTTGACCTTGAGGTCAAAGTTCAAGGTCAAAGCATGGCAACCTTGGTACGCGACACGTCGTCTTGAGAGAATCTATCCACATACCAAATATCAAAACCGTATCTATTAAGAGAAAAAAGTTACAGCCCGGACACGAACTTGTCAGAAAAGAACCCCGAATTCAGAATAATTTGGCCTTGAGGTCAAAGTTCAAGGTCAAAGCATGGCAACCGTGGTACGCGACACATCATCTTGAGATAATCTACCCACATACAAAATATCAAAACCCTATCTATTAAGGGAAAAAGGTTACAGCCCAGACACGAACTTGTAAGAAAAGAACCCCAAATTCGGAATAATTTGACCTTGAGGTCAAACTTCAAGGTCAAAGCATGGCAACCTTGGTACGCGACACGTCCTCTTGAGATAATCTATCCACATACCAAATATCAAAACCCTATCTATTAAGGGAAAAAAGTTACAGCCCGGACACGAACTTGTCAGAAAAGAACCCCGAATTCGGAATAATTTGACCTTGAGGTCAAAGTTCAAGGTCAAAGCATGGCAACCGTGGTACGCGACACATCTGAGATAATATACCCACACGTCAAATATCAAAACCTTATCTATTAAGAGAGAAAGATTATGGACTGACGGACGCACGCACGGACACACGGACAGAGCGATCACTATAGGGCGTCTGCCTCTCGGCGGGGCCCTAATTAAATGGTTTATGTCTGATATTGTACACAAGTTAAAAAAATCGATACATTTGTCCCTTGAGCACAAGACGGCTAAGCAATGCTTCAGCATTGCAAAGCCCTCTTGCTCTCAAGGGACAAAATACACCACCACCCATGCTATTACATAGATTATGAGGCCTAAAATATAAACCAAGAAAATGAACTTTTAATGACAAAGAAATGATTACAGACAAAATAAAATAAAATAAAAAACCACACGCCCGCATGCAATTTTACAAATAATGGCCTGAGAAACAGAAGATCTACTTTGTGTGGCCTAACCTCCAGATAAGACTTAAAAGATATTACTGAGGACAGATGTATGTATGCTGGGTAAGGTTACCACCTCTAGGATAATTCACTTATATCCAACATAACAACAAACATTAAGAAGGGTGGTAAAAACTGAACAGGCAATATGTTCAATATCTTTTGATCCTAACAAGAGACAAGATTCAAATTATGCAAAACCTTCATATAATATCAATGACTATTAATATGTAAAAAAAATTATCATGTTTTGTTTTAATCGAAAGCCTTGTAAAATGCTGGAAAGTGGGTCTAGTCTTGATAATCACTGAAGTTTTTCTCTAAAATTCTGTGACACAAATTTCTGAAATTTCACATATTAATCCATCATAAGAAGTAGTGTGTTTATTAGCTTTTGGACATTGTGTATTGGTTCTTTTAGCCCAAGTTTTCAAATTTTCCACAGGTGGGGCAAAATTAGGGGATTAATTATCTCAGATTGTCCAAGGTTTACAGAGTGACATTAATCACATTCAGAAGCAGTGCAAAAAGGTTCCCCCAGAAATGCCAATAAAATGCTGCTCAAACCAGTTTTTTGAGGTTGCCAAGAATTCTTCCATACTTAAGATAATCCATGGTAAGACTGAGAAGGGATCTGTGATGAGCTAATCCTTCCACTTTCACCCAAAAGTACATATTTTTCATGAAGTAATATAACAAGAGACCTTTCAGAAAAACAGGTTTTTGTTTCTTTTGTAAGTTTTATGAAATGTCATTTTTTTTAACAGAACTGTAGTTGCAACAGAGCTCACTTCCTCGATCAGATCATGATCTTACCCCAATGGATCTTTGGTGAAAAAAATTAAAATTTTTTAGAAAATTTAGTTTCTTAACATACCTACAACAATTGTTTACAATTGGCTGTAACGTAAGTGCAAGCCCTGCTTCGGAACTAACTCAAGCTAATAAACTTTTCCAAAAGAGTTGGAAAAGTGGAAGAGTGCAAAAGCACGAAAAAAAAGTTCGAAAAGGTGTCGAGCGAGACCGGCGCTCAACATTACAAGTACTCTCTCTGCACACCTCTTACATTTACCGAGTGCATGCGCAACAACCGTGACGTCAATTCCGAAATTCCGCAAACAAGAAGTTTGTGATTTAGCGGGGAGGCAACAATATCAAAGATATCCCCAACGAGGGTGGGCCTCCGGTAAACAATTGTGGTAAATATGTTAAGAAACAAAATTTACTAACAAATTTTAATTTCTTCTCAACCTACTCACAATTGTTTACAATTGGCTGAATAAACAATAGGAGGAGGTGAATCACATAACCAATACCAACAAGCACAGCAGAAAGAAATGCAAGAAGGGCAGAGAATGGCAGCGAAACCTGCAAAAGAAGAAACAATGAAGCACCTGAAAAGAACAAGGCTGAGCGATGCACAAATCTGAAAATACATAGTTAGCGAGGGTGCACAACAGCCTGAGCAGAAACGAGAGGGCCTGAAGAAAAAAGGTCCTCAGATTGCTGCTGCAGGTGGCAAAGATAAAAGGAGGAGAAAGTAGAAGCATTCCTCCAGTAAGCCGCTTTCATAACATCCCTGAGCAAAACAGAATTGGAAAATGCCCAGGATGTAGAAATGGCACAAACCTCATAAGCATTAAACAGGTTCAAAAGAAGATCCGAAGAAGACAAACTGGAATAAGCCAGCTTGATTGCAAGACAGATCCATCTGGAATAGAATGGGAAGAGATAGACTGCCTCCCAAGAATGAGAGACAGAAAGAATCTCTTCCAACACCTCCGAATGAACTTCGTGCGATTAATATAAGTCTCGATCGCATGAACAGGACAAAGAAGAGGCCTCCGGCCATCGACAGCAGGGAGAGCCCGAATACAGATGGGAGGAGGTACCGAATCAGGAAGTTGATTCTTGGCCAGAAAAGAGCAATCGGTAGTGAAGGTTACACTGTTAGCCTCATTCCTGAAGAAAGCTGAATCAACAGAACGCGCATGAAGCTCACTGACATGTCTGGCAGAAGCAAAAGCTAGAAGGAAAGCAGTCTTATATGTAAGAAAATGCATATCAGTCCCAGATAAAGGCTCGAATGGCGCTCCCTCCAAATGATGTAACACCCATGCCAAGTTCCATTTGGGTGTAAGACGCAAAACTTGAGGCCTCTTCAGAGAAAAGTGCTGAATCAGTTTGGAGAGAAAGAGATTACGACCGATGCACCGCTTTCCCACATAAGAGAAAGTATCTGACAGCATAGATCGATAGCCCTTAATAGTAACAGGCTGGAGGTCCTTGGAGTCAAAAAGGTATACCAGAAAATCCGTAATTTGAGCGATTGACGGATTACGGTAATCCACATGTTGAGCTGTACACCAGCGGCAGAAAACCCTCCACTTAGCAGCATAAGTCATGCCAGTGGAATGTCGCTGTGATGCAGAAATGCACTCCACTTCGTCTCGAAAAACCTCTACGTCAGAGACAGGACCTGATAAAAGACAGGCGTGAAGGGACAGGCTCGCCAGGTTGTTGTGATACTTCCTGGGCTGACCCTGGGAAAGAAGATCGCGGTGTACAGGTAGACGAATGGGCCAATCTGCCAACAGAGGCCGCTGCAGATTGATCCACACCCTCTGTGGAGACAGGGGTGCGATCAGAATGACCCTGCAACTGCATAACCGATCCAACCTGTCCAGTCCAGAGACAGAGCGTCTACCGCAAAGGCTAGTGGATCCGGACAAGGGGAGACAAAGGTCTCTACATCTCTACATGATGATTCCAGCGAGTGGCGAAAAAGTTGACAAGAGGACTCCCCTACCGCTCGCAAATCGCCTGAAACACTGACCGAAACAGCATCCATTCGGTGGGAAGGACACTGTCACGTCGGGACAGGGAGCCTGCTAGGACGTTGAGACGTCCGGGAATGTGCCGAATGGCCACTCGAGCGTTTACATCCTGCACCAACAGCAGAAGATCCCAAGATAGCCAATACATGGGAATCGAATGTGTGCCACCTTGATTCCGTATGTAGGCCACCACTGTCGAGTTGTCCAAAAGAAGCAGGACTGTGTGGTCTGACAGGTGAGAAATCCATTGCTGGAAACTCAACAGAAGAGCAAGAAGCTCCTTTTGATTGATAGGAAGGGCCATCTGCTCGCTGTCCCACTCGCCGTGAGTAGACAGACCTGAGGGTCCAATGTCACACCCCAGCCCAGATCGCTGGAATCCGCAGTAAGGATGAGAACGGCCGAAAGAAGATCCAACAGGGCACCCTGAGTCAACCAGGGAACATCGGCACAAGGGTGGAGGTGACAAAGCAGGGACCGAGGAATAGGAAGTTCCAGGTCCAGAGGATCCACATTCGGATGCCAATAATCCAACAGGAAGTGTTGGAGATGTCGGACAAACAAGCGACCCAGCAGAATGAGATCTGTCACCGAACCACAAAGGCCCAGCATCCAAAGGAAAGTACTGGCCGAGACCGAGGAGGATCGGAGCAGGTTCCTGCCAAGGCGGAAAGGATCATCGCCCGATCATCGGGAAACTGACACCACAATGTGAAGAGTGTCGAAAACCATTCCCAAATGACAAAATTGCTGAGAAGGAAGGAGATCCGACTTCTCGCAATTGACTCTGAAACCCAGCGACGCCAGTAGGCCAAGCAACCGTCGGACATAGGACTCCAGGACAGCAGCATTGTGGTGCCGTTGGAGGATGTCATCCAGGTAGGCTGACGAAGTCACAGCCGACTGAGTACGGTGAAAAGCGAGCACATGTGACATCAGTCGGGTGAAGGCCCAAGGAGCCAGGTTCAAACCGAACGGGAGAGCTTTGAATTGAAAGACACGATCCCGAAACGAGAACCAAAGGTATTTCCATGACGCCAGATGAATGGGTACATGGAAATAGGCATCCTTCAGGTCGATACTGGCTGCAAATCGCCCTGATGAATCGAACGTCGAACCGACCTGAAAGTCTCCATGCTAAAATGAGGTGCTATGATGGACTCGTTCAGGATACTCAGATTGATGACAGGACAAAACTGGCCGTTTTTCTTCGGCACCAAGAAAAGTCTTTGAGTAGAACCCCGGAGAAAGGGTGTTCCTGACCACCTCGATCTCCCCTTTGGAGAGGAATTTGTCGATCTCCTGCACCAGAAGGTCCCGACGCTGAGGATGGGAAGGGACCTGAGTCAGGAGGGGCACCCGAGATAAACGGGTGCCAACAGAAGGACAGTCGCAGACCGGATTGGATGATGACGAGGACCCAAGGGTCCGACATTATCTCTGTCCAACGGTCGAAAAACAGCGACAGCCTTCCCCCGACTGGAGGCGAATCGAGGTGAGGACCTTCAATTGCAGTCTCAACAAGCCCCCCCCCCCCCCCCTGAGAGGAGAAACTACCCCCTCGGGAAGCAACAGAGTCCTGAGACTTTCCTCCCTGAGGCTGCCAGCGAGCTTGACTGCGTGGGCGTTTCTTCTGAGCAGAAGGAGTGGATGGAGCCGAAGGCGTGGCCTACACAGCTGGGCGCTTGGCGGGCCTGGAATGACCTCCACCCACAGCAGCAGGTTGGCCCAGCTGCCGTAAAAGCTGGTCCTTCGAATGACGACGAACCTCACCATGGACAGCTCCCATGGAACCATGGAACAGCTGAGGTCCAACCAAAGAGGCAGACCTCAGAACAGCATGCTGTTCAGAAGGAAAGGATGGAGAAGTGTCCAACATTGCATCCCGGCATGCAAGCTCCAAATTAGCTGTGTTACAGGCGTGAGTGTGTGTCAGGTTCATAAGAGCCTGCGACAAAACACGCAAAGGTGCCTGAGCATCATCAAACTCCCCTGGCGGAAAATAGGCAGCCAGGGCAGTGACGACGTGGTCTGTGAGAGCATCTCTCGGGACAGACCCACCATAGATTCAACTACCGACATCGGGAGAACTGCTGACTTAGGCTTAGTCAACCTGAGGGAAGAAGAATTTTCTCATTCACAGTAGTCAACCCTTGGAAGACTGGTGGACAGATGGATTCGTAGACCGAAACTGCGATGGAGGCAGAAAAGCATCAGATCGTGAAAAGAAAGAACCCTTCAGGGCATTGGAACGCATTTTGGCATCCAGGCCCTGGAAGGACTCAACAACCTGAGCTGATTGCAGAGGGTGTAAAACCCCAGAGCTAGAAGGCTCAACAGGGTTACGGCGCTCCACAGAGGACCGTAGCTGGACGGTCACGGATGGCTGGTCTGAAGGCTGAATGTCTGGCAATAAGCCAAAGACAAAATCTAAAGCCTGCCCCAAGACTGACGGGGCATCGCATTCAAGCAGATCGTCATCCTCTGTGGCAGAAGAGACGTAGCCCAACTCAGGATGACCAGCAGAAACCTTCTGTGAATGCTGAACAGCATCCAAAGGGCCAGGCGAGGAATCTCTGTAACCGACCAAAGGGTCAACTTGAGGGTTGCTAGAAAGCAGCAGGGTGAGCGCCAGAACAGCCTGCCTCAACTCACCCTGAGATGGAGTGTCTTCCCAATAGACCCTTCTAGAAGAAGAACCCAAATCCTCAGAAGGGACCGACGATGAACGTCCATCAGCAGACAGAGTAGAGAGACAGTGAGAAGACACTGGAGGACAGTCCCAAGAGTGACGCCCAGGGGCATTCACTGACCTTTGCCAAACAGAAGGCCCTGTCTGCAAATTCTCTAGAGAGACCTACTGCGTTCGTCGATTGGTAGCTGGACCAGGGACCCGATGAGAAAACACCGGAGGATTGTCCCAAGAATGACAGGAACCTGCCACTGGCCTCTGCGTGACAGAAGGCCCCAACAGCCCATCCTCTGAGGCCGACGACAAGCATCGATCGACAGCCAGACTTGGGACACAGTGAGAAATCACTGGAGGACGGTGAACAGAAGGCCCTGGTTGCCAATGTCCCAGCCCCATTCTGCTAGTCGGCACACCAGCAGGGAAAGAGGAACAACAAACGATTCGCCCGAGGAACGAATCGCTGCCGAAGCGACCGAGCGTCCCAACCGACCAGGAGCAAACCTAGCCAGACGAGATGGGGCAGCCAGCAAACCCGAACATCTTCGCTGAGAAGCCAGGGAAGGCTGGAAGCCCAGAGACACACCACCAGATACAGCCTCAGACCCCCTAGACTGTATACCATCCCCGGAAGAGATGGCAGAAGCACTATCAGATAGGAGAAGCAGGAACAATTTCCTCAGCAACTGCCGATGATGCAGGTGGCAAATCGGAGAGAGTGACAAAGCTAACCTCGGAAAAACTCTCAACGAAAACAGTCGCCTCAAGGGTGACTTCTGGAGCCAAAGGAAGAGAGACCGCAGACCCACTTCAGGCATTCCAGGCATCCCAGCACCAGCACCACCAACAGTTGCAGAGGAAATTGCTACCGAAATAGGCTGTCCAACATCCTGCGTGACAGAGTCACCACATGCACTCTCAGAAATATCTGAAGAGGCACGGCTACCTTTGCCCCAAGTGCGATGGGTTCTTGCTTTGGTTAGAACCACTTTGTTCATGGAAGCCCAGAACTTGGAAGACCAAACCCCACAAACACCACAGGGATGGGCCTGAGAGCAACTGTTGCAAGTGACACAAATACCGTGAACATCATCTACATGTTTTACAGCATACAAGAAGGACAAGGAATAGTTTTAGGCATTTTCCAAAAAGGTGGCAGAAGAATTTGTATTGGGAAAAAAAACCCCCCAAAATCAAGCTTCCCACCGACAGAAAACCAAACAATGCGGGTCGCATTTTCGAGCACAGAAAAAGCAAGACCCGTAAAGAGAATATAAGTGAAAATGAGCATAAATATAATATAAAATACAATAAATTTTGAGCTTGAGTAAAGGATACAATCCACTTTGCACAAATAACAATAATAGCTAGCGAAATTATCAAGTTGTTCATGAAGGAAACAATCTGAGCAGCACGAGTCACAAAAATTCCGACCATGCACGATGGCGGAAAAAAAGGAATTGACGTCACGGTTGTTGCACATGCGCTCGGTAAATGCAAAAGGTGTGCAGAGAGAGTACCTGTAATGTCGAGCGTCAGTCTCGCTCGACCCCTTTTCGAACCTTTTTTTGTGCTTTTGCACTCGTCCACTTTTCCAACTCGTTTGGAAAAGTTTATTAGCTTGAGTTAGTTCCGAAGTAGGGCTTGCACATATGTTACAGCCAATTGTAAACAACTGTGAGCAGGCTGAGAAGAAATACTTAACCCTCAAAGGCCTAATTCCAAATTTTACAATCTCAAAACAGGTGCCCTTAACATGGCATCATGAGGAGGTTCTGCTGACAATACACAAATTATCGAGGCAGTGGTTTCAAGTTACAGACAGTCTTGGCTGACTGTTAACTCCTTGCATGTTGCTGGCAGATATTCCTGCCCAGGACAGGAAATCTCTTGCTGTTAAAATAAGTAAAATTTGAGGATATTTAATCAAAGTTTCCCTGTAAGTTGTATAGACTTTGTAACCAATGATTTCTTGTGTCAAAATTTCCTGAATTTTTCATCATACCTAGTCATGACTAGAAATCACTGCTAACCCACTGGACATTTTAAAGTTGTGGGCTGGTGGGAAATCAGGATACTTGTCCAGGCCCTAAAGGGTTAAAAACAAAGACCAAATTAAGAAAAACAAATGAAAATAGTAATGAGAGTAAATGTTGTCGTAAGTCTTTTTTTTTTCCTGGTGAGATTGTACAGTTTTGTTGGCCGAAAGGAGGACAGAAAATTTCAGTTTTGTAACTGCAGTACCGTAGCTTGATAGAAATCTTATTCAAAATTTCCTCCAACTTTCAATCAAAGAATGATGTTCCTCCAGTGCGATATTATAAAACAGACATTATGATGCAGAGATAATGAGAAAACAAACAAAAGGTGTGCAACATAAGATGAAGGTTAGAACAAGTTATCTAACTCAATGGATGCCAGGTACCGGTAACTGTTAATTTAGAAAAAGGAGAAAATTTCCAGAGTTACTGCAACTGAACTCTCTTAAGAAGCAGGTGTGGTGTACTGGAAAGCATTAGCTACTGAAAGTGAAAACATAGGGTGCATATAACATTGCATGTGAGCTGTAAACAGAACAAATGCTCAGAAGATAACATCTGTAAAAAGGCAATGTGCTTTTTCTGCAGAACAACATGGCAGTAGCTCTAAAAATGTAAAATAGAAAATGCAAAATGACAAACTTTGACTGCTTTACGTGAACTCTGATGGTCTGATCACTTACAGGCTTGTTTTGTGGTTAAGCCTTTACCTAACATAAAGGTCATATCCAGTAGTCAGGGCTATTCACACAAAATCATCATTCACATTTGATTATTTTTTCAATTTTAGTATCCAAATCCCTAGTTTATCGCCATTCGTCTGAATGAACAATATGACTTCATTCCAAAAAGATGTTTTTGAGGTAAAAAGTGACAATTTTTAATCAATCACAATTCATTCTCAAGTGTATACTGGTAGTTATGGGAAGGTGAAGAGTTAAACCAATATGTTATTGTTTGAAACAGAGTGAGAAAAGAAAACTTTACATAGTAGAATATTTATTTATTTATTGGTGCTTAAGGTCACATACTTCTGCACAATGGCTAATCATAACCACAACATGGAGATAAAGTCAAGATCAATCAATCGTTTTTACCCCATGTTGCCTATTTTTGATGACTCGCACCCCAAGCATTAGTGACTGGGTCCTATTTTACCAGTGAAACAGAGCTTGTTTACCCAGTAAACAAGCACTGTTTCACTTCCCAGGGTCCCACAGGGGTTCCATAGTAGAATAGGCGATGAAAAAGGATGCTGACTGGGTGAGTGAGGTGGGAGAGCAGGGTACAGCTCAATGAGCTCTGTCAAACAAGATTAAATTGGTTAAAATCCTAGTTGTATAGAAGGAATAATCAGCAGCTTGAATTTTGGTATTTTGACATCAGGTTGCAGAGGGTTAATATTTTTCACAAAATAAACATAGTCCTCTCATCAATGATTTCTTGATGCATGACTCTAATGAATTCCTCATTAACTGGTAGAGTGCTGGAAGCCTATATTTGGGCTTTACTCTGAATTGCAGGTGTTTCCTATTATCTTCAAAGTGATAGTATTTAGTCTGCAAGGATTTGACTTGCCACACTTTATGGGAGAGTGCCTATAAATTGTAACAAGGCAAAGACATGTGAGCAACTTTTGATAACCAAAAATAATTAAGTCAAGTCTTTAAAAGCTACTTTACAGTAGCCATGACTAAATTCAGGATAATTTCATGAAAATACTCCGCTGATTAAGAGATAATCTTATTCAGCTGAGTTGAAATTGGGATTTAGATCGGCTTAATTTGGGGACATCACAGACTTGCAAAGTCAGTTACTGTTCAGCCTTATTGGAAGTAATTTTTGCAGTATTGACTGCCTAAAATACCAAAATCTGGCATATTTTGGCTATACTAGTGCCTCAGAATATCTATTAATCCTAGAGGGCCTAACTCCAACTTTGATAATTTTTTTTTTACTTCAACAAAACAGGTGCCCCATTTATTCAAACTCAAAGTTATATTATAAGAACCTGGGTAGTTGTCTCTAGGCAAATCTTGACTACCTATATAGGGAGCCAAGGCATGCCAAAAAACAACTACAAAATGACAGGATATACACTGTCAATATGTTACAAAAATGTAGTTGAATCACATTTTTGTTTGGGGACAATAAAACCATAAACAACAAATCAAACTATTTGTTATGGAGTCTAATTTGCGAACATTCCTGCAATTTGGGGACATGAGTTACCACTGTGAGTTTGGTATAATTTAACTCTTAACCTGCTGAGTATTTTCAAGATATTTTTCAGAAAATCTAGTCATGGCTGCTGTAAAGCAGCCATGACTAGATTTGATGAAAAATTCATCTGAAGTTAAGTCATGAAATTATTTTGGTCAAAAGATCCCTTCAGTCTACAGGGTGTGTGGGGGAGGGGGCAGGGGGAATTGCTTAATTATACCCAAATTTTACTTATTTCAGTGGCAGGAGAAATCCTTTCTTGGGCAGGAATACCCACAGCAGCATGCAGAGTTAAGGGCTTGTGTTAAAATATGAGTTTTTAATTTACATCAAACTGATTCTGCCAAATCAAAATGAAATCCACCCTGAAGCTTCTGGAGTACAACTTGCTTTAAATGAAATAAAGAATGTAACTCAAGAGGTTTTCAGTTCTATATTATTTAATAATCAAAAAGCCTGCAGATAGAATGGTCCACCCAGTTAGGCCATCAGTGTGAAATAGGCTGTGGCAAAGGAAAATCAAAACCTGAGGCTAACGGCAGCCCAAGTCACTGAAATGTCATCAAGGTGTCCAAACAGAAACATAAAGTCATTGTGCACGAAGAGAATTTTGAACAAAGGATAGTGTTACCCACATATCTTGGTTTTACGAGAGTCAAGAGATAAACAAAGTATTATAGCTGAACTTTACTACACTAAAAAACTACAGTTACCTGTATGTCTAGGGTTTGTGAGATTCAAACTATAGTCAAACTATTATAGCAGGGATGCACAAACTGGATAACCCTGAATTAAGTTCCTTCAAAGGTTATTCAAAATTTTGTAGGATAGCCTTTTCTTGCTCCACTAAAATCACGCAGTTCAAATTTAAGTTTCAAACTAATTCATCATAAACCCTTTCCCACTGTCGATTGTTCTTTTTCTATTTTTGCTTTGGGTTTTTTTTTAGTTTAATATTTGTTACTTGTCAGTAGTTGGGGATTACTCATAATTTCGTGAAAAATGCTTTCACTTTCCTTACGGATGGAATATTTTGAAGAGCAAAGTTATATGTGTGAACTAACGAAGGTTGAAGGAGTAGGTGGTGGAGCCATCACAATGTTCTCACAGAAGGAAGATTAACTGAACAATGCAAAGATAGACATTTTATTTCTGCGTTCATTATCTGGTAGAATGCTGGAAGCCCATATTTGATCTTTATTCAATGTGCAGGTGCAGTAACTTAACCCTTAAATCCTCAGATTAAATTTATGATAATAACTACCGTAACTACTTGTGCACCATAGCAGATGGCTTAACACTGTTTCTACATCATTGTTGGGTGCCAGTACAGGGAGCCAACAATGATGTAAAAACAATGTCAAGATAAATGCAGCCTACCAGTAGGGTTCTTAAGAAAGAATATACTTGGGACAACTTTTTCAATGCAATATAAAAGGGGCAGTTTGCTGCTGTCTAGGATTTGCATTTCAGGGTTAATGGCCTCATATTCTATGGATGAACTTCATGTTATCTTTGAAGTGAAACTGTTATGCCTATATGGATTTGCCTTGTCACAATTTATGGGAGAGTGCCTCTCCCATAAATTGTAAGAAGTCAATCAAGGGAACAAATTTTGATGGTTAAAAAGAATTCAGCAGTCTACCAGTTAAAAAAAAACCCACTGACAAGAGAGTGCAGTGAGATAGAGGTTATCTTAACTCAAAGGGTTATGCAATTTTTTTGCAAAATTTTAAAAGGGTTATCTCAAATTTCAATTTGTGCATCCATGCATAGATGAAATTTACTACACCAGAAACTAGAAACAACCAAGATGGCTATTAATATGATTCTAAAATCAGTTAAAGAATCTAAGTAGAATTAGCACATTTTGGCACAGAAGGATCAGTCTAGACAAGGCTGAGCATCTGATTCAGATCATTCAACAGTTTGGGCTGAAAATCAAGAACACGCATGAACAATACAACAATATGTTATGAGAGCAAAAGATGTAAATATTTTTGTTATAAAATTTCCTCCCTTGTAACTTTTCTCTCGATCACTTTTCCAATTTAGTTCAGATTTTCTTCTTAAAATATGCTTAACTGTAGATTATAGAAAACATCATGGGATAATAATAATTGTACATCCAACAGTGGAGATATAGAAATTTTCACTTTCACTGTATTGAGAGCATTATGAAATCACATCTGTGTATCAGTGTATTTGTCGTTTACAAATTATGAAATATGTTAACTGTTATTATTATTATTGTATTAAATATACTATATATTAAAATTTGATACATTTATGAGGTATACCAACAGAAGTGTATGGGAACTATATTTTATTACACATCCATTAAACTTTAAACCCTTGTATTTAATGGAATCGCCACTATGACATTAATGTTTCTGTATTCAACTGGTGATGTACAGGCCAGAACGTTTTTTCCCAGCACCGCTTATACTAGTTCCTTTCCCGTCGAGGCATTAGTTACGCTTCCAAAAGTTTCCAAATTTCGTTATACAATTATCAATTGTCTGTAGTCTAGGTGAAAATGAAAAAGCCCAAAGCAAAATAAAGTTGGTTCACAAAAAATTAGTTAACCATAAATGAGATAATATTTAAAAAACGATCACTTCCAACCACAACATTAATCCAGTCCTGTGGTCATCTCGCCTGCAGATCCCATTATATCTAAATTGGTCAACTTTATTTTGGTAAATCTTCGGACAACCTGATATGCTTCAAAATTCTTTTAAAAAAGTTTCTACCAGCTGTTTTGCAAATCTGCCCAAATTTGTACTTATATTTTAACTAACAGTAATAGCCACCAAATTGTTAGGCATGAATGGACACCAGTGAAAGAGAAACAGCGATACAAATTTCAACAAACACGCCCAATAGAAAAGATAGCGAATGTAATTTAGCCTGGTTCCCAAAAGGTTGTTTTGATTTTTTATCGATCCTTTGGATCAGTACAACTTCAAACAAAGCAAACAGACTCTTCATCTTTGGGTTTAAACATAGGAATTCAAATTTGTTTATTTAAATGAATTTTAATGCATGGGATGTGTAATAAACACAGAATGCGATGTGTGTTTGAATCGGTGTGTGTTTTACGTAGCCAGTTGGAATGGCGTAGTCATATTTTGCGAGAACTGTAGGCTCTCGCGAAATGTGACTATGCCATTCTAACTCATTATGTAAAACACCCACCGATTCAAACACACATCGTGTTCTGTCTATTTATCATGTCAGACTATTAATGCAGAAAGTGGCAACAATTAGCCTTGGGTTTTGTGCTTTGATTTGAAGCGTAATCAAGGCAAATATTGCCAATTTATCGCGGAAAACTACCAACTTCTTCTGAGATGAAAATAATAAAAAGAAAATCTAGTTTTTTTGAGTAACTACCAAAAATGATCCCATTGGTGATTGTAACAGATGTTTATTTTTCTCTCTTGGCAAGCCACTTGCAATGAAAGTGTCAATGACACTGTAGCTCAACTTGTTAAGACATGTACATGTATAGTATGTAACACAGCAATGACAAACATCTAGGTAATGACCTGATAACAAAGGTACATATAAAGTATTGTAATGGTCTGTACATAAATACTGGCCGTAGCCTGTAACAAATATATAGGTAAAGTATTGTAAAGGTGGGTGACAGTCAGATGCTAAACTAGAAAAGAAATCTTTGAGTCCCAGAGTGGGTCTGACTGAACCCCAAAATATTTGTTCTCATAGCACAGTGATAACAAAGGCACCCCAAAACACACTCATTCCTGTCCCAAGTTGAAAACAAAGGTACCTAAGAAGTTTCGTGAAGATCAGTTCATAAATACGAGCTGTATAGAAGTTGTGACAAAAAACTGATTGGACCTAATTTCGGTACAAAATGGCCACTGGCAGCCATCTTGAATTTTGGACCGCACTCAGAAACACTCGTTTCTCGTCCCAAGGTGATAACAAAGGTACCCAAGAAGTTTTGTGAAGATCGGTTGATAAATACAGCATCTAGCCCGAGCCGTATTGACATGGGCACTTACAGTGTATAAGTAGCACTAAATAAATCAAAATTCATCTAATTTGCATAATTTCTGCACGAGAAAAAAACCCGTACTATATGTGATGTATTCCATGTTACTAAACATTCATACAAAAATTTATTCAAATCAGAACTTTCATACAGAAGTTCTGTACAAAAGACTGATTGCACTAATTTTGGTACAAACTGGCTGCTGGTGGCCATCTTGAATTTCGGTCCACACCCCAAAACACTTGTTCTCATCCCACGGTGATAACAAAGATACCCAAGAAGTTTTGTAAAGATCGGTTCATAAAAACGGCCTCTAGCCTGAGCCGTATAGAAGTTGTGTACAAAAAACTGATTAGACCTAATTTCGGTACAAAATGGCCACTGGCAGCCATCTTGAATTTTGGACCGCACTCAGAAACACTCCTTCTCATCCCAAGGTGATAACAGAGGTACCCAAGAAGTTTCGTGAAGATCGGTTGATAAATACAGCCTCTAGCCCGAGCCGTATTGACATGTGTACTTACTGTAAGTAGCACTGAAAAAATCAAAGTTCATCTAATTTGCATAATTTCTGCACGAGAAAAAAACCTGTATTATATGTGATGTATCCCATGGTACTAAACATTCATACAAAAAATTATTCAAATCAGAGCTTTCATGTGGAAGTTCTGCGCAAAAATCTGATTGCCCCTAATTTTGAACAAAATGGCTACCAGCGGCCATCTTGAATTTCGGACCGGACCCCAAAACACTCGTTCTCGTCCCACGGTGATAACAAAGGTACCCAAGAAGTTTCGTAAAGATCGGTTCATAAATGCGGCCTCTAGCCCAAGCCGTACTGGCATTTGCACTGACAGAGCTGAAAGTAACACTAAATAAATCAAAGTTAGTCTAATTTGCATAATTTAAGCATGAGAAAAAACCCGTATGATATGTGATGTATCCCTAGTACTAAACATTCATACCAAAAATTATTCAAATCAGAGCTTTCATATGGAAGTTGTGTACAAAAAACAGATTTCGGCATCGTCGGTACAAAATGGCGGCTGGCAGCCATCTTGAATTTTGGACCGCACCCAAAGACACTCGTTCTTGTCCCACTGTCATAACAAAGGTACCCAAGAAGTTTCGTAAAGATCGGTTCATAAATACGGCCTCTAGCCCAAGCCGTATCCAATTGTTGACGTATGGACAGACGGACAGACGGGCCATGACAAAAGCTAAAATTTAGCTAAAAAATAAACATATGTCTCAGTCAATCATGAGATAATTTTCGGTAATCGTATCCACTCAAAACACTTGATATACTCTATTTATTATATTCTTTGTATTTATCTTTTTCTTTCTGATGGCAGATTAATTTTATCATATCAAAATATTCTGTCAGTATTTCTCAATGTCCACTTCAAGGTGTGGAATAAATATTTTGATAATGAAAAATCTAATGAGAGGATCACAAATCTAGTAGCTGAGTTGTGATATTGCCTGGAAACCAATTTTTAACAAAGTTCTCTTTTATTTTTTTTTTCACAAAATTTGAGCAGTGTGGTTTGGATGGAAACTCATTCTGCAGATGTATTGGTAACATGGCCATAAATACTGAGGGGAGGGGCATGGTAACCCTCCAATATTTTCTCAGACAGGAACTTTGTCGGGCACTCAGGAAATTGTTGGGCATTGTACTGTACGATGATCGATGAATAAACATTGCACAATTGTCCAACATAACTGCAAGCGATGTGGGACTGCCCATTGCATATTACTGATAATCCCTGGCAATCATGTTTTTTTCCACATTGCACTTGCCTTGTTGGGCAAATCTCACACACACAATGATACATCCCACTGCTGTGTCAAATTTGATTTACAATGCCTGACAACCAGAGGAGCTCTCTATTAATGCATCTATGATTTCTGAACCAATCATAAAATAGGTCACCTATTTTAACGACTTGGATGCATTTGGGGACTGGGTTAAATAGAGGACATCAGAAGGGCATTATATAAAGCATTGTGGAATCAAGTTTGGACTACATGTTAACATGCACACATAAAACAATGCCTTTCTTGCAAGTGTTTAGGAAAATGCGTGTCCTCAAGCTATACACCAGGAACTTAGTTAAGCACCCCCTGTTTTTTTCGCAGTGGTGTTAACAGAAACTGTCATTACTTTCATGCTATCTTTCAGATGGCCAAAAGTGATTGTTTGTAGAAAGAACAGTCTTTTGACAAATGAAAGACAACACAATGATGAAAAGATGCAGTATTTTAATGATGCTCATTACACACATCTGTAACTAATGTTTTTGATGGAAGAATGTTCTCTTGACAAGTATGGTGCTGGAACGGTCCATGATGAAACAATGCCGGTAATTACTAACACAAAATGTAACTTGTGATCTCCTGATCACAATAGCAGTGTCTGACATCAGTAGCGAGTGTACCCAGCGAGTGCCCAGATGACAGCCTGAACCCTCCTCCTAATGCTACCAGTACGGTCCAGAGGCAACTGCTGCAACTCCTCATGCAATGCAGCTTCCAAATCAGCCATATTCTGCCCAGGTGGATCTCTTGCTTGCAAACAACGTCCAAGAAAGTCCCAGATGTGTTCTAAGGGATTCAAATCGGGGCACATTGCAGGCCAAGGTAGTGTAGTAATAGCACTGTTCTGAAGGAATGCTCTCGCAGCAAAGGAATGATGTGGCCTTGCATTGTCGTCCATGAATACAGGGCGAATAGCCAACAGGTGGTTGTCAAAATCAGGCACGTCAACCAGATTGAGAATGTCTCAGATGTTCTGATGACCACTGAGATGCCAATGTACAGTCACCATATCAAGTTTACAATCATGAGAGAGGCATCCCCAGATCATTACTTATCCTCCACCATAAGGAACAGTAGGTCTGATGTTCCTGGGCACTTAAGCTGTATTTCTATGCCTCCACACCCTCATGCTACCATCTGTGACGTGAAGCAGGAACCTACTCTTGTCTGACCAATGGACTCTCCTCTATGTCCTGAGATTCCAATGTTGTCGTGCCATACACCATTCCAAACATCATCTTTGAGGCTGATCAGACAGAGCTGGATGCTTGATGACCCTTCTGGACCTCATACCCAGTGCTTTGAGATGTTTCGGACAGTTCTGTTGCACAAACTCCTGTTGGGGAGCCAAAGGCGTTTTAAAACCCCAAAAGGGTTCATGCCTAACAAGGCATGCCAGACTCCGATATTCCTAAGGAGAGGTCTTTTGGGGGGTTGTCCAGGCCTTGGTCCGTCCTTAACATCATTAGTATTTCGATATTTTCATACAAGTCTGCTGATAACAGAATGACTATAGTTAAGTTGCCTTCCAATAGCTTTGAATGACATGCCTGTTGCATGTATGCCAACGATTTGCCATCTTAGTGACTCTGACAGTCTCCTCCTTGCCATGTCAACATTTATTGATAAGAGAAGTGACAAATTTTCTTGTTTTATACCCAGATAGTGCATGTGGATGATAGTGTTTTTTGTGACATTCGTGGGAAGCATGCTTCATGTGGTCTAGGGGATGTGTTTGGATATGCTATCAACCAGAAACATCAAGTTTCACTATATGGAATGTACTGCAAGACATAGCAATCATTAAAACATAATAATCAGTAACTGCAACTTCACTGTCACAAAACATTTCAGGGAGTGCTTAATTAAGTTCCAGGTGTATTCAATAATTTGATGACTGGAATTGCACGCTACAATATTAATGTTGTCTGTCAGCCATCCGGCAAGATTTGTTACACCCCCTCCAATATTCTGTTACAGCCCTAAATGGTGGTAACATACAGTATCTCCACTACATTTACACTTGTATCACCCATTAACTGTTTTCAAAAATCTGCTTATAAATGTTTATTAACCCTTTACCCAACATAACGGCCCAAACCGGCCAGCGCTATTCTCAAAAATCGACAATTAATTTTCATTATTTTTTAAATTTTTTGTCTCAAAAACATAGGTTATGACCCCTCGTTGGAACGAGCTCATTCCAAAGAGGGGTCATAACCTATGTTTTTGAGACAACAAAATGAAAAAAATTAGTTATTCAAGAATTTTTTTTGCAAGTGTCGTCTGCTTTTCAGGTTAGGTAAAGGGTTAACCCTCAAGGACCAAGACAATTTTAATGAATTTTTATTACATTATCCCTTACCTGTAATTTCTAGTCAAGTCTTGTCTGCCTCATTAGGCATCCAAGACATGATTACAAAGTGCTGTGATGGTAATTTGACTTTTGTTGTGAAGACTTTCTTATTATTAAATAAATGTTGGCACCAGTTCGGCTCAAAAAATGAAGATTAGTCAAAATTTGGCTCCTCAGTATAAAGTACCAAATGCAATCAAGAGGTCCAGTTTTTAGTCATAATACCAAGGTTTTTTACCTGATCTTCCACAGTCACTACATGACACCAAATCTTCTGCTTGTTTTGTTTTCTTGTTCTCTATTGAATCTCCCAAACAGAAATCACAGTAACTATTTACTGACTGCTTTTGATCTGTTTTTCCTGAAAATATAAAGATACATTTATTCTCACATAGTGGGTCCCATATTAGTTAACAAAAAATATCTGTAATGTATATAACTGCCATACCCCCACACCATTTACAATATTTTTAGAAGAGTTTTGTTCTGTTGAATGTATATTGTTTCAAGAGTAAATCCTGTTTAACTCATTACTCAATCAAAATTTGTTATTTTTTCCTAATTTTTCACAATATTTCAACAAAACCATATCAGGTTACCCCCTTTTTGGAAGGAGAAAATTGAGCTCATTCCAATGAGAGGTCACATAAGGTTTTTTGAATTAGAAATTTTTTTGTTCCTGCTGCTCAATTTGTAAATTTCACAGGCAGATGTCGCAGATACATTGGGTAAAGGTTAGATTAAAGAAAAACACTACACTGAAGACCAGGCACAGAACATGGACACAGGAGGTTGAAGAGCAAACAGTGATTTGGTATTTATACATATCCTGTGTCTGTAAGACACATATGATGCCCTTGCAAGTTCTACCATGTACTTTAATTTACTTATTTATTGTGGGAGGAGTTAGCGGGACAAATCATGTACCCTGCATTAAAAATTTAACAGAAATTTTCTATGTTCAAGGGCCAATAATATTGTTGAAAATTCAACAAAATCAAATTCCTGGCAATATGCACACCTTTGGTATATTATCAGTTACACAGTTTGTTGGTGGCCTAATATGGTATATATGGTGTCAGTTAATTTCATATTGGACGAGAGCGAATTAATTTCATATTGGACGAGAGCGAAGCTCGAGTCCAATATGGAATTACCTGACACCATATATACCATATTATAAGGCCACCAACAAACTGTGTAACGAATATGTCTTACCGACTGCTGCATCGATGCACAGAACTAATAACAGCGATCAAAATTAAATGAGAGAATTTTCACAATGTGTTCACGTGTCTTTGCCTTGTCACAATTTATGGGAGAGTGCCTACAGGCACTCTCCCATAAATTGTAACAAGGCAAATTCATACATACCAAACAGTTTCATTTCGAAGGTAACATGACACACATCCACAGAATATGAAGCCTTTTAAGTTGCCTAACCTGCACTTCAGACCAAATATGGGCTTCCAACACTCAATCTTTCAACTTGAAGCGTTTATCGGTTGCCGCCATTTTGAATAATCAATGAACAAAGGGGAGATTACCCATAGCTGTCAACATATATTGATGCTGACAGGCAGTATATGGTTTTATATGCAGTCTGCATGTGACGTCTTTGAACTAATGAAATTCCCAGATACTTGTAGGAGGTAAGATGTATATAAACATCCTCTAAAATAGAAGGATTCTAGCTTGAAAACTATGGGGGGAGTTAGGTGGACAAAGCTTGTACACTGTATTTGAAAATTTTCACAAAAATTTACGAAGTTCAAAAACCCATAATTTTGTGAAAAATTGAACAAAATCAAATTCTTGGCTATATGCACACCTTTGGCATATGTATAAATACCCGGTAAAATAACAAGAAACCCAATGTGGCCTCAGGTGCTCACCTGACCAAAGTTGTTTTAAAAAAGGATTTAATTACCATCTGTGGCTAGTTAACACAACTGTCCATGCCAGATGAAATTTTTTCTAGTATTGGGATGCTACCACAGAAATAATGCCCAGATTTTCAGTAATGGAAAACTAGGGTGTTCAAATATCAACCTAGGGACTTGACTTGAACAAGCTTTGAAGGATGTTGTATACCAAATATCAAAAGATTCTGACTGGTGGTTCTGGAGAAAAAGATTTTGAGAATATTCCCAATTTTGCACTATGTTAAAATTCCCCCCCCTCCCCCCCCCCACCCCACCCCACCAGGGAACACAAATATCAAGGGACTTCATCTGAACAAATTGAGTCTGAACCCTCAAAGGATGCTGTATACCAAATATCGAAAGATTCTGATTGTATCTCAAGAAGCAGATTAATCCTCATATTGGACAAAGGTAAAATTTGAGCTCCAATAGGGACTTGATTTGAACAAACTTAGATTGATAGAGCCTACTTACAGATTACAGCACCACACGAAATTGTCATTTTGTACCTAAGACTGCTTATACCAAATATCAAAAGATTCTGAAAGGTGGATCTGAAGAAAATTTTTAAATATTATTCCTCATATCACACTAAGTTAAAACTTTGGCTCCCTTATAGAGCCCAAATATTAACCCAGCCTCCCCTCCCTCCCCCCCCCCCCCACACCTTAGAGATGTTGTATACAAAATATGAAAGGATTCTGACTGGTGGATCTGAATTATTTATTTATTTATTGATGTTTAAGGTCACATATTTATGCACAATGGCTAATCATGACCGTGACAGTTTAACGGGTGGAGGAATCCGGAGTACCCGGAGAGAACCACCGAGCAACGACGAGCAGCTGCCAGCTCCCTAACATCGTAACTCCGCACTGCAGCACAGGCAGGGTTAGATTGGTTGAAGACATGCGTACCATCGACGTGCAGTATGCCTTAGTACACGGCGTCATCGTGCCCCCACGTGGGCAATGGAGATGAAGTGTCTTGCCCAAGGACACAACGCGGTTGCCGCAGGTGGGATTCGAACCGAGGACCTCTCGGCTTGCAGCCTGCACCTCTACCTACTGAGCCACCGCGCTCCCCGGTGGATCTGAAGAAGAGTTTTAAAGAATATCCCTCCAACAGAGAGCCCAAATATTAACCCAGGCAGTCGACTTGAACAAACTTGAATCTCCTCCTAGAGATGTTGTATACCAAATATGAAAGGATTTTGACTGGCAGATCTGAAGAAGAAAATTTTTAAAGAAATTTCCTTATATTGTACTAAGTTAAAATCTGGGCTACCAAGGGGAGCCCAAATATTAACCCAGGCACTTAAATTGAACAACCTGAATCTGATCCCCCTAGAGAAGTTGTATACCAAATATGAAAAGCATTCTGACTGGTGGATCTGAAGAAGACTTTTAAAGAAATTTCCTCATATTGCACTAAGTTAAAATTGGGCTCGATCAGAGCACCCAAATATTAACCCAGGGACCCGATTTGAACAAACTTGAATCTGAGCCCCCTAGAGATGTTGTATACCAAATATGAAAGCATTTTGACTGGTGGATTTGAAGAAGATTTTTAAAGATTATCCCCTGTATTGCATTTCCCCATAGGAAGCTCAAATATCAACAGCGGGACTAGATTTGAACAATCTTGAATCTGAGCCTCATAACAATGATATATACCAAACATTAAAAGATTCTGACTGGTGGTTCTGAAGAAGAAGATTTTTAAAGATTATTCCCCATACTGTCCTAAGATAAAAATTGTACTGAGCCCAAATATGAAACAACAGGCTTCACTTTGACAAACTTGTATGTGACCCAAAATATACAAATATGCTAACTCAGCATTTTTTTTTTCAGCTCCTGGGGTTCCCACGGGGACAGAGGTAAAAGTTTTTTTTTACATGAATCAAGTACTTATGACTCAATAATACCACATACCAAATTTGGTTCAAATTGGACCACTGGTTCAGAAAATAGAAATTTTGGGCAGGGCCAAAAATCTTGCCCCTCCCATTACAAAGGCAAATATTGATCCATGAACTTTGTTTGAACAAACTTGATTCTACACCTCAAAAGGATGTTATATACAAAAATACCAAGTCATTGTACCCACTGGTTCATGAGAAGAAAATTTTTAAAAAATTCCGGAGGATTTTCCCCTCTCTCTCCCTATGGGGCTGGGTAAGTTGATTTGAAAAAAAACAAAATGCGATGTCAGAACAAGCAAACAACTCAAATTTAACTAAAACTGGTTCAGCGGTTTACGAGGGGCAGGTGTGTGAACACCATGTTCACGGATGATGGGTGGTGAGTGATCACTATAGCTCATCGTGACTTTCAGTGAGGTGAACTAAAAAAGGTTCTAGCTTGAAAATTGTAAGCGGAGTTAGGTGGACAAACTTTGTACCCTATATGCGGATGGACAGATGGAGGAACAGAAGAATGGGGAAAAAAATGGACAGACAGGGGGAAAACAAAATCCCCCCAACTGTTAGTCACGGGGGTAAGAAAACAGATAAGACTACTGATTTTTGTCAGTCAGAAATATTTAAACAAGAGGCCCCAGGGGGCCTGAGGGCGCTCACCTGACATGGTAGTCTAAATATCAACCCAGGGAATTGATTTCAACAAGTTGCATCTGCCCCTCCTAAGAAAAGCTTATACCAAATATCCAAAGATTCTGACCAGTGGATCTGAAAAAAAAGACTTTTAAAGAATATCCCTCATATTGAACTAAGTAATAATTCGGGCTCCCACAGGGAGCCCAAATATGAACCCAGGGACTTGGCTTGAACAAACTTGAATCTCACCTCCAGTGGGATGCTGTATACCAAATATCAAAAGATTCTGACTGGTGGATGTGAAGAAGATGATTTTTTAAGAATATTCCTCATATCGAACTAAGTTATAATTCGGGCTCCCACAGGGAGGCCAAATATCAAGCCAGGGACTTGGCTTGAACAAACTTGAATCTTACCCCCATAAGGATGCTGCATACCAAACATCAAAAGCATTCTGACTGCTGGATCTGAAGAAGATTTTTAAAGAAAATTCCTCATTTTGAACTAAGTTATCATTCGGGCCCTCACAGTGAGCCCAAATATGAACCAAGGGACTTGGCTTGAACAAACTTGAATCTGATCCCCCTAAGGATGCTGCATGCCAAATATCAAAACATTCCGACTGCTGAATCTGAAGGAGATTTTTAAAGAAAAATTCCTCATATTGAACTAAGTTATAATTCAAGCTCCCACAGTGAGCCCAAATATGGACCTAGAGACAGGGCTTGAACAAACTTGAATCTCCCCCCCCCCCCCCAACCCCCTAAGGATGCTGCATACCAAATATCAAAACATTCCGACTGCTGGATCTGAAGAAGATTTTTAAAGAAAATTCCTCATTTTGAACTAAGTTATAATTCAGGCTCCCACAGTGAGCCCAAATATGAACCCAGGGACTTGGCTTGAACAAACTTGAATCGCACCCCACTAAGCATGCTGCATACCAAATATCAAAAGATTCTGATTGGTAGATCTGAAGAAGAAGATTTTTAAAGAATATTCCTCATACTGCACTAATTTAAACATTTGGGCTCCCATAGAGAGTCCAAATATCGACCCAGGCAATTGATTTCAATACACATGTGAAACAATCTTCCAAAGATGTTATATGTGAAATTTGAAAGCTTTTGGAGCAGTGGTTTGGGAGAAATGTAGTCTTAAATATTTAAGTTTTTCCCATTACCCACAGTGTTAAAAAATGCTGACGCAACACTTTTCAAAGTCCCAAAAAAGTACCCCATGATAAAACCGATAGCAATTTGTTTTGACCATTCCATTCTGTTGGTCCTAAGGAAGCTTCACACCAAATAAGAATTCTCAGTGCCATGTAGTTTTGGAGATATGGGCAGATTTAATTTTTTTCTATTTTTAGCTCCTGCGGTTCCCATGGGGAGACGGGAAAAAAATTTGGGCATAAATTAAGTACTTATGACCCAATAAGCCCTCATATCAAATTTGGTTCAAATCTGCCACTCGGTTTGGAAAATAGAAATTTTGGGCAGGGCGAAGATTCTTGCCTCTCCCATAACGAAGGCAAATATAGCTCCTCGAACTTCTCTTGAACAAATCTGAGTCTACACCTCAAAAGGGAGCAGTGCACCAAATATCAAGTCTCTGCTATGGCTGGTTCATGAGAAGAGGATTTTTAAAAATTTTGTGCATTTTGGCCCCACCCCCCTCCTCAATATGAGCAGAAATCAAATTTGAAGAAAAAACCAAATGCCCCTATATGACCGCTACTCATGTGAATTTTCATTGAACTGCAGCCAGTGGCTTGGGAGAAAATACCCAAACACCACCTTCACGACGTACGATGGACGACAGACGACGGACGACGGACAAAAAGTGATCAGAAAAGCTCAGCTTGACTTTCAGTCAGGTGAGCTAATAACAATGATATTCCACCACAGCAGAACCTTGTTAACTGAATAGCCACTTTGTCAGTGAAAACTATTCAATGAACAGCAATCTCGTCATTTTCCTATACTTCCGATTTTCCAATGATAAAGTGAGCATTTATTTTATTATATCTTGGATGCCAGAGCTCATAGGGCTCTGGCAAACAAGATGAAGCAGAATAAATGCCACAATTGGATGTACCAAGGCCAAATAGGCCTATAAACTTTGGAAATTAAGTGGTTGTCAGAGTAATTCTCTGAGATGTAATAATGTTACACATTTATTTTCAATTAACAGGAGTTTATACTCTTTAAGCCATATGCAATTTTGAGGTAAAATTAACATTTGAAAATGGTAAATGATCTGGAGCTCGGATATTATATTTAATTAACTGGTAGAGTGCTGAATTATACTTGGCCATCAAAATTTGTTCACATATCTTTGCCTTGCTACAATTTATGGGAGAGTGTCAAAAGGCACTCTCCCATAAATTGTAACAAGGCAAATCCTAACAGACTAAATAATTTCACTTCAAAGGTGAGACGTAGAACATCCACAGAATATGAAGCCTTTAAGATGTGGCACCGACACTTCGGAATAAAGCCCAAATATGGGCTTCGAGCACTCTACCAGGGTTATTCAGTAAAGAGAAATACATTTAATTAGTATTAGGTGTTGCTTCAGTATCAGTATGGTATTTGATTTAAAACTCTAGCAATTAACCCTTTACCCAATATGAATATAAAATGACACATGCAAAAAAATGCTTTAAACAAGTAAAACTTCAAGTTTGTTCAAATCGAGCCCCTTGATCAATATTGGGGCTCCCTATAGGGGCATGAATTTTTCCTTAGTGCAATTTAAGGAAAAATCTTCTTCTCCAGAACCAGTGGGCAGAATCTTTTGATATTTGGTATACAGCATCTTGGAATGGGTCTGATTCAAGTTTGTTCAAATGGAGTCCCTTGATCAATTTTTGGGCTCACTATGGGGACCTGAATTTTTACTTAGTGCAATTTAAGAAAAATTTTTTAAAAATCTTCTTCTCCAGAACAAATGGGCAGGATATTTTGATATTTGGTATACAGCATCTTGGTATGGGTCTGATTCAAGAGTGTTCAAATTGAGTCCCTCGATCAATATTGGGGCTCACTAAAGGGGTGTGAATTTTTACTTGGTGCAATTTAAGAAAATTTCTTTAAAAATCTTCTTTTCTGGAACCGATGGGCAGAATCTTTTGATATTTGGTATACAGCATCTTGGTATGGGTCTGATTCAAGTTTGTTCAAATTGAATACCCCGTTCAATATTGGGGATCACTATGGGGGTGTGAATTTTTACTTAGCGCAATTTAAGAAAAAATCTTTAACAATCTTCTTCACCAGAACCAGTGGGCAGAATCTTTTGATATTTGGTATGCAGGATGCAGGACCCCATGCTGCAGATGACAGTCTGCTTATTTCCAGGCTTGGTCATTATGTAAGTTTTTGAGGTAAAAAGTGAAAGGAAAAATTGAATGGTGATTTTTGTGAATAGTGCTGGACGGTTTTGACCATTATATTAGTCGAGGAGTAAAAACAACATGGAATTCAGTTTCAGTTTGGCAGATTCCTTGAGCCATGTTGTTATGATGTTATCTTGAGAAACAATTATTTTTTGATGACAATGTGCTTCTTTAGATCTGAAGTCATTCTATGAACTGCTGAAATATTCTGCTTGCATATATTGCAGTTGCACATCTTCCTGTGAGCTCACCAAAACTGGAGCAACCACTGATTTCTCTTTCCAGCCATCCTGCATTAAAACATCAGCATGATTTGTACACCAGTGAAAAAAAAAATCCCTGAATTTCAAGGACTTTTCTGAGGAATTTTCAAATCTTTTTCCAGAGCCTGTGCCTAAAATGATCTCTTTGAAATTTGTATACGTATATGTACCAGTGACTGGTTTGGTTTATTGAGGTTTATCGACCCCCCCCCCCCCCCCCCCCCCCCCATACAATCAGGGAGCCCTTGTCTTGACCAAGGACACAAAGCAGTTACTGCTTGTCAGGATTGAACCATGGACCACTTGGTTTGAAATCCAATGCTTTAACCACTGAGCCACCTCGCGTATGTATGCTGGTACCAGAAGCCGTGGATCTGTACTAGGAGAAGAGTGTCCCCTACTGGGTGTGTGCCAGTAGCACTCGACCCAGTTTTGGCTTATTTTTTCTTGGTGCTTTTGCACCACTTTTCTTTCCCAAATCACTTGGGAAAGATCAAAATGGAGAGTATATTTTCCGAGTTAGGGACTTCCACTGTAGTGCAAGCCTGTAGTAAACAATTGTAGGGTAGGTTGATAAGAAATAGAGTTCCTCAATGGAATTGCTGCATACAATACAGTGGCACCATGTTAATCAAACAGCCACTTTGCCAGAGAATGATATTCAATTAACAGAAGTATACAATTAATAGGAACTGGATCGTTTTCCTATGTTCTGGTTATAATGTTAGTATTTATTCTATGATATTTTATTTGACAGAGCTCACTGAGCTCTGCCAAACAAGATATAATAGATTAAATACCTGTTTTGGATGTATGGATGCTAAAAACGACGATATTGTGGAGAATTCAATGGATATTGAGTAATTCTTTTGACAGAGATTTTTTTATTCGATTAACAGAAGTTTATTCTACAACCTAAAAACAATTAACAGGTCACATTGTGAAGGTATGGTAAATGGTTTGATGTTTGTATATTATATAAATCAAACGGGAGCGCAGTGGCTCAGTAGGTAGAGATGCAGGCTGCAAGCCGGGAGGTCCACGGTTCGAATCCCACCTGTGGCAACTGCATTGTGTCCTTGGGCAAGACATGTAATCCCAATTGCCCATGTAGGGGGCACTGTGGCATTCTGTACGAAGGCATAAAGCACGTCGATGGTCCACTTGTCGTCAACCAATACTAACCCTGCTTGTGTGGAGTTAGTAGGCTAACAGATGCTCGCCGTTACTCGGTGGTTCTCTCCAGGTACTCAGGCTTGCTCCACCTGTAAAACTGTCCAACACGAGGTGACCCTGGCTGTTGAAAGTGTCATTAAACCAAATAAATAAATATGAAGGGAGGCTCAGTAACAAGTTAATCCAGAAGTCCAGCAGGGCTGTTGGATTAAATTACTTGCAATTAGTGGTGATCCCCCTTAACCCTTAAAATATAACAGCTAAAACCAACCAGTGCTATTCACAATAGTCAGCATTCAATTTTCATTATTTTTTCTCTCAAAAACATACCCAGTAACACCTCAATGTAACATGCTTGTTCTTGTTAAGCTCATTCCAATGTGGGGTTATAAGTTATATTTTTGATGCAAAAAATGCAAAACAGTGATTCAAGAATTTTGTTTGCAAGTGTCATATGGCTTTCATGTTAGGTAAAGGGCTAACTATTGGTTATTCATTATGTTGTTCGCTGACTTTCAAAATTTCTGTTATGTCAACATTTATGCAAACTGGGTTGAAATGGTTAATTCTTTTGAAAATACAGTGGAGCCCACTTAACTGGATATCTCTTAAATGAATAACCCTGTTAATTGAATATAATTTCCCAACACAAAACCATTTACCATGCCTCCAGTACAAATTTGACCTGTTAAATGAATACAGGTTATAGAGTAAACTCCTGTCAATTGAATAAATGAAAGTGTCAATGACACTGTAGCTCAACTTGACAAACTTGAACTTGGTAAGTTATAAATGAAATGGCAAAATTGAAGATCATTGGTACCAATGTCATTTTTTTTGCCAGTGGCAACATTTTTTGACAGAAACCGAAGAAAATCGATAGCTCCCATCTAGAGGCCTCCCCAAACAAGCATGCCAGGTTTCAAAGCAATCCGATCATAAATGTGCCCTGTAGGGTGTACAAAAGGGAAATATTGTGGTCTGACTAGACTAAATTCTAAGAACGTTGGCCGTGGCAACATTTTTGACGGAAATGGAAGAAAATTGAAAGCTCCCATCTAGAGGTCACCGTAAATAAGCATACCAGGTTTCAAAGCAATCTAATCATAAATGTGCCCTGTAGGGTGAGCCAAAGGGAAATATTGTGGTCTGACTAAACTAAGTTCTAAGAATGTTGGCTGCGGCAACATTTTTTGATGGAAATTGAAGAAAATCGATAGCTCCCATCTAGAGGTCACCCCAAACAAGCATGAAAGGTTTCAAAGCAATCCGATCATAAATGTGCCCTGTAGGGTGTGCCAAAGGGAAATATTGAGTCTTCTAACTAAACTAAGTTCTAAGAACGTTGGCCGCGGCAACATTTTTTGACGGAAATTGAAGAAAATCGATAGCTCCCATCTAGAGGTCACCCAAACAGGCATGCCAGGTTTCAAAGCAATCCGATCATAAATGTACCCTGTAGGGTGAGCCAAAGGGAAATATTGAGTCTTCTGACTAAACTAAGTTCTAAGAACGTTGGCCGCAGCAACATTTTTTGACAGAAATTGCAGAAAATCGATAGCTCCCATCTAGAGGTCTCCCCAAACAAGCATACCAGGTGTCAAAGCAATCTGATCATAAATGGGCCCTGTAGGGTGTGCCAAAGGAAAATATTGAGGTCTGACTAAACTAAGTTCTACGAACGTTGGCCGTGGCAACATTTTTTGCCGGAAATTGAAGCAAATTGATAGCTCCCATCTAGAGGTCACCCTAAATAAGCATACCAGTTTTCAAAGCAATCAAGTCATAAATGTGCCCTGTAGGGTGTCCAAAGGGAAATATTGTGGTTTGACTAAAGTAAGTTCTAAGAACGTTGGCCGCGGCAACATTTTTTGATGGAAATTGAAGAAGATCGATAGCTCCCATCTAGAGGTCACCCCAAACAAGCATGCCAGGTTTCAAAGCAATCCGATCATAAATGTACCCTGTAGGGTGAGCCAAAGGGAAATATTGAGTCTTCTGACTAAACTAAGTTCTAAGAACGTTGGCCGCGGCAACATTTTTTGACAGAAATAGAAGAAAATCGATAGCACCCATCTAGAGGTCTCCCCAAACAAGCATACCAGGTTTCAAAGGAATCTGATCATAAATGTGCCCTGTAGGGTGTGCCAAAGGGAAATATTGAGGTCTGACTAAACTAAGTTCTACGAATGTTGGCCGTGGCAACATTTTTTGCCGGAAATTGAAGAAAATCGATAGCTCCCATCTAGAGGTCACCCCAAACAAGCATGCCAGATTTCAAAGCAATCCAATTATAAGTGTGCCCTGTAGGGTGTGCCAAAGGGAAATATTGTGGTTTGACTAAACTAAGTTCTAAGAACGTTGGCCACGGCAACATTTTTTGATGGAAATTGAAGAAAATCGATAGCTCCCATCTAGAGGTCACCCCAAACAAGCATGCCAAGTTTCAAAGTAATCTGATCATAAATGCGACCTGTGAGGTGTGCCAAAGGAAATTGTGGACGTACGTACTAACATACTAACGTACGTACGTACGTACGTACGTATGTACGTACACCGACGGACGAGAAGTGATGGCAATAGCTCAGCTTGACTTTGTCAAGTTGAGCTAAAAATCCTGTAACCTGTCGAGAAATTACCCTGACTCTCCCAAGTTTTCCTTTGTTTATAGACCTATTTCGCCTCAGTACATCAAATACAGGCATTTAATCTATTATATCTTGTTTGACAGAGGTCATGGAGCTCTGTCAAACAAGATATAATAGAATAAATGCCAAGTTTATCTCTTGAATACAGGAAAGTGACACAATCCCTGTTAAATGAATACTCCTGTTAACTGAATAATTTTCATTGGCAAAGTGGCTATTCAATTAACAGGGTTCCACTGTACTCTCAGTGGAGTTTCATATATATATTGAGAAAGCATGTCATATCCTTCCTTGAAAACATTTTGTGATGGAAGTGATAAACAGTGCCCCTCACCTATTATTTGAAGGCATACAGTACAGCCGACGTGGACTGGTCATTTTCCACGGGTGGGCAATATTTCCACAGATGCGATGCAATAATATTAGATTCCAAATACTAATTATAGGAATAATCATAAAAAAATTAATCAAGGAAGCACTGGGTACAACCTGATGCTTCATTAATTAAAATTTTGCTGATGATGCTTTTTGTTATGTAGTAAATGCATGCGTGGACATCACTACCCATACTTAGATTTTGACCAGACCACGGCAACTGAAATGTAGTGAAGCACAAGTGCTACAGCATGCCTCAAATTTGAGGGCCTGAATTGAAAGGGAATTGGATTCCTTCTATAGATAGTTCAGGATAGTTTGCCAATAACAGGTCACATTTGTACTGAATGTGTAGTGAATGGTTTGGAGCAAGAAATAATAATAATAATAATAACCATAGGCTCAAGTAAGCCTAAAACGCTCACCTGGCTCAAGTTGTCAAAAGAGATGAGTGTGTCAGTAAGCGACGGACATCAAGAGTAATTTTTTTGATTTGCCATGGCATAACCAAAGGCAGTTTTTTGGGCCATTCATTTCTGCTGGTCCTAGGAAAGCTTCCTAGGCAAAAATGAAGCTCTGTTCTGCAAAGTCTCAAAAAACGTGCCTGTACAAATTTTTGTTTGTTTTTAACTTCTGTGGTTCTCTCCCCCCTCCCCCACACCCCCAAAAAATTGAGGGCATAAATCAAGTTCTTATGACATAGTTTATACTATATGACAAATTTGGTTGAAATCAGCCCATTGGTATTGGAAATAAAAATTTTGAGTGGAGCCCAAATTTGGTAGCCCCAAAGTTTGACCTACAGAGTTCCTTTGAAAAAATGTGAATCTGCTCCAGTAAAGTAAGTTCCATACCCTAAATCTAAGCATTATTGTAAATTGCTTATGAGAAGATGATTTTTAAAGCATTCTAGGCTTATGGATCATTAACCCCACCCCAAGGGGCATAGTGACTTTGGGGGGATAAATCAGAAGAGCAAACTCGACCAAGTGGCTTTGTACCAAATTAGTTTAGACTTGGCACAAAGGTTCTAAAGAAGAATGCCTAGTTGATGGAGCAATACCAACCTCAGCTTTTCTATAATGCACCTAACCCCACCACTCTTCCTCCCCCCCCCCCCCCCCCCCCCCCCCCCCCCCACACACACACACACACACTTCAGTTCAGTTCGGATATGAAATTAAAGTATCATTCGTTCACTTTGGATCCTCATACACCTCTGTGTGTAGCCAAGTGACTTGATTTCATACCATGACCTCTGAAAAGTTCTGCTCACTTACTTTCTCCTGATTCGATTATCATCTGCTCCATGATGTACCCAGACAGCAATTAAGTGCAGTTACACTGAGGTGTGTTAACCAGTGCCCAGAGCCCGAGACTTTTTCTAAAGGAGTTCTCGGCCACCGGGCCTGGCTTTATTATTATAAGACAGAGACCTTGTTTCTATATGTCATTCTACAACTCCGAACTTTGTACTATATGATACCAATCAAGTCACTTTTGCCTAGTGCTCTAGTACGTACTGAACTCTCAATAGCTGTGATCCATTTTCCATATTGTCAAGGTGACAGCATTGTCCACAGAGAGCTCAAATATTGACTTACAACCTTGCCTTGAACAAACTTTAATCTTCACCACCAAAGGAAGTTCCATACCAAATATCAAAGCATTCTTTGTGGTGGATCAAGAGAAGAAGATTTTTAAAGATTTTTAAGATTTTGGGGCATTAACCAGAGCCCGAAGATGGCAGCTGCTTCAATTGAACAAAATAGAAAGGGTATACTCCATAGATGGTCTGTGAAATATATAAATGAATTTGGCCCAGGGGTTTTAAAGAAGAAAAGTTTCAAATTAGTTAATGGAGGACAAGAAAGATGAGGACTCAGCATTTTCCCCATTGCCAACAGTATTAAAATGGGAATCCCCATACGGTAACCCATGGCAAAACCGATAACAATTTTTTTGTTTTTGGTCGATCTGATTCCGCTGGACCTTAGGAAGCTGCATTCCAAATTATAGTGTCAATGACACTGTAGCTTAACTTGTGTGTTGTGTTTGATGAAAAGGATAATGTTCAATGTTTATGAAAGGATTATGAAATAAGACAAGAATTGTGATAATTGGGAATATGTTCATTTCTGTTCCCTGTATGCTATGTTTATGATAAAAATAATATGAGGTGTACACTGTACTAAAGAGCTGAGGGGTGGGTTAATATGACCTCACAGTTAATGTATGTGGCCCTCACAGTTAACGTATATCAACAAAAGTTATCAAGTTACAGTGAAATTATTCCAAAACGAGTCATCCTATCAAGTTACATTAAAATCCCTTCATAAATATGGCCTGTAGACTGTGCTAAAGGTTTTCGGGCTTCGGGCCCCTTTAGCCGTCAGTTTCCCAATTGCGTCCAAAGGGGACGTTCTCATCTAGACATTATATGAAGTCAACCTACCAAGTTACAATGAAATCCCTTAATAAATATGACCTGTAGACTGTGCTAAAGGTTTTTGGGCTTTGGGCTCTGGCAGCCATCATGGTTGAATGATCGCAACCAAAAGGAGACATTCTCATCTGGGCATCATCTGGAGTGATCCTACAAAGTTACAATGAAATCCCTTCATAAATATGACCTGTAGACTGTGATCAAGGTTTTGGGGCTTCGGGCCCCTGAAGCCGTCACAGTTGACCAATCACGACCAAAAGGGGATGTCATCATCTAGGCATTATATGGAGTCAAACTTACGGGTTACAATGAAATCCTTCCATAAATATGACCAATAGACTATGCTAAAGGTTTTGGAGTTTTGGGTTCGGGCAGCCATCAAGGCTGAATGATCGTGACCAAAAGGGGACGTTCTCATCTGGACATTATTTAGAGTCATCCTACCAAGGTACAATGAAATCCCTTCATAAATATCACCTGTAGACTATGCTAAAGATTTTCGGGCTTTGGGCCCCTGTAGCCAACACAGTTGCCTAATGGTGTCCAAAAGGGGCTGTTCTCATCTAGACATTACATGAAGTCAACCTACCACGTTACAATGAAATCCCTTCATAAATATGATCTGAAGACTGTGCTAAAGGTTTTCAGGCTTTAGGCTTGGGCAGCCATCATGGTTGACTGATCGCAACCAAAAGGGGACATTCTCATCTGAACATCATCTGGAGTGATCCTATGAAGTTACAATGAAATCCCTTCATAACTATGACCTGTAGACTGTGCTCAAGATTTTCGGGCTTCAGGCACCTGCAGCCATCACAGTTGACCAATCACGACCAAAAGGGGATGTCATCATCTAGGCATTATATGGAGTCAACCTAACAAGTTACAATGAAATCCTTCCATAAATACGATCTACAGACATGCTAAAGGTTTTTGAGTTCGGGCAGCAATCAAGGCTGAATGATCATGACCAAAAGGAGACGTTCTCATCTGGACACCAGTTGGAGTCATCCTACCAAGCTACAATGAAATCCCTTCATAATTATGACCTGTAGACTGTTCTAAAGGTTTTCGGGCTTTGGGCCCCTGAAGCCATCACAGTTGCCCAATCGTGTTTAAAAGGGGACGTTCTCATCTAGACATTATATGAAGTCAACCTACCAAGTTACAATGAAATCCCTTCATAAATATGACCTGTAGACTGTGCTAAAGGTTTTCGGGCTTCAGACTTGGGCAGCCATCATGGTTGAATGATCGCAACCAAAGGGGACAATCTCATCTGGGCATCACCTGGAGTGATTCTGTGAAGTTACAAGGATATCCCTTCATAAATATGACCTGTAGCCTGTGCTCAAGGTTTTCGGGCTTCGGGCACCTGTAACCATCATAGTTGACCAATCACGACCAAACGGGGATGTCATCATCTAGGCATTATATGGAGTCAACCTAACAGGTTACAATGAAATCCTTCCATAAATATGACCTTTTACCTATGCTAAAGGTTTTTGGGCTCGGGCACCCATCAAGGCTGAATGATCACAACCAAATGGGACGTTCTCATCTAGACATTATTTGGAGTCATCCTACCAAATTACAATGAAATCCCTTCATAAATATGACCTGTAGACTGTGCTAAAGGTTTTTGGGCTTCGGGCACCTTTAGCCGTCAAAGTTGCCCAATCATGTCCAAAAGGGGACGTTCTCATCTAGACATTATATGAAGTCAACCTACCAAGTTACAATGAAATCCCTTCATAAATATGACCTGTAGACTGTGCTTAAGGTTTTCGGGCTTCGGGCTCGGGCAGTCATCATGGTTGAATGATCGCAACCAAAGGGGACAATCTCATCTGGGCATCATCTGGAGTGATCCCACGAAGTTACAATGAAATCCCTTCATAAATATGACCTGTAGACTGTGCTCACGGCTTTCGGCTTCGGGCACTTGTAGCCATCACAGCTGACCAATCACAACCAAAAGGGGATGTCATCATCTAGGCATTATATGGAGTCAACCTAATAGGTTACAATGAAATCCTTCCATAAATATGACCTTTTACCTATGCTAAAGGTTTTTGGGCTCGGGCACCCATCGAGGCTGAATGATCGCGATCAAAATGGGACGTTCTCATCTAGACATTATTTGGAGTCATCCTACCAAATTACAATGAAATCCCCTCATAAAAATGACCTGTATGACTGTGCTAAAGGTTTTCGGGCTTCGGGCACCTTTAGCCGTCACAGTTGCCCAATCATGTCCAAAAGGGGACGTTCTCATCTAGACATTATATGAAGTTAACCTACCAAGTTACAATGAAATCCCTTCATAAATATGACCTGTAGACTGTGCTAAAGGTTTTTCAGGCTTCGGGCAGCCATCATGGCTGAATGATTGCAACCATAGGGGACAATCTCATCTGGGCATCATCTGGAGTGATCCTAAGAAGTTACAATGAAATCCCTTCATAAATATGACCTGTAGACTGTGCTCAAGGTTTTTGGGCTTCGGGCACTTGTAGCCATCACAACTGACCAATCAGAACTAAAAGGGGATGTCATCATCTAAGCATTATATGGAGTCAGCCTAACAGGTTACAATGAAATCCTTCCATAAATATGACCTTTTGCATATGCTAAAGGTTTTGGGGCTTGGGCACCCATCAAGGCTGTATGATCACAATCAAAATGGGACGTTCTCATCTAGACATTATTGGGAGTCATCCTACCAAGTTACAATGAAATTTCTTCATAAATATGACCTCGAGACTGTGCGAGTTTTTGGGTTTCAGGCTTGGGCAGCCATCACGGTTGATAGATCATGCCCAAAAGGGGACGTTCTCATCTAGGTATTATACAGAGGCATCCTACCAAGTTACAATGAAATCCCTTCATAAATACGACCTGTAGACTGTGCTAATGGTTTTCGGGTTTTGGGCTCGGGCAGCCATACCGGTTGCCCGATCGCGACCAAAAGGGGACGTTCTCATCTAGACATGACCCCAAACCTGCATATGAAATTTTGTGATGATCAGACAAGAACTGCGGGGTCTAGCCCCTGCTAAAGGAAAATGTGAACAGACGTCACAGACTCACAGACTCACAGACTAACAGACTTCCGCACGCGTGATGGCAATAGCTTATCTTGACTATGTCAAGTTAAGCTAAAAACAATATTCTGGTCCGAGCAGTTTTTCAAATATGGGCATTTGAATTCTTTTCTATGTTTAGTTTCTGGGGGTTCTCACAGGGCTGTGAAATTTTTTTTTGGGGCACCAATCAAGTACTTATGACACAATAATACTACATGACAAATTTGGTTCAAATCAGCCTCAGTTCTTGAAATACAAATTCTGGGTGGAGCCCAAAATGGGCATGCTCCCACAAGGAGCCCAAATATTGACATACAAACTTCCCTTGACCAAACTTTAATCATCAACACCAAAGGACGTTCCATACCAAATATCAAAGCATTCTCTCGGGTGGTTTATGAGAAGATTTTTAAAGACATTCAGGCTTTTGGGGCATTAACCACAGCTCGAAGATGGTAGCTGGTTCATTTGAACAAAATAGAAAGGGTATCCTCCAAAGATGGTCTGTGCAATATATGATTGAATTTGGCCCAGTGATTTTGAAGAAGAAGGCAAGTTTAAAAAGCTAACAGATAACAGACGCCAGGTGCCAAGTGAGAGCAATTGCTCCCACTGACTTTCAGTCAGTGAGCTTATAATAATAAAATTTATATATAGCAAACCTATCATAATGATAAAAGTTCCATGGCTCTGAAAAACACCAGAGAAACACTGCGAGATGTAAAAAATACAGTATTTAGGTACTTGAAACATTAAATGAACTCCTTGCATTCTGCTGGTGTATATTCTTGCCCGGGACAGAATTTCTCTTGCAACTGAAATAAGTATAATTTGGGCACATTTAATCAAATTTTTCACCTGTAAATCAAATGGATTTTTTTCACCAATGATTCCTTTAGAAAAATTTAGATGAATTTTTCATAAAATCTAGTCATGGCTGCTTCATTGCAGCCATGACTAGATTTCATGAAAAATATTTACAAAATACTCAGCAGGTTAAGAGTTAATCAACATAAGGATAATTTTTCAATAGATAAGATCTTAACTGTGATTTGAAAACTCATGTAACATTGTAAATGAATGAAAGCCCCCCCTCCCCCCCCACCCCTACCTCCCCCCCCCCCCACCCCCATATGAGGTCTGTACCAGTAAACCGTCATATGAGGAGCAGAGTGTGCCTTTGGGCACATACAATTTGACCAAATATGAAATATAAGCAGGAGATTGGTTTGATTGTGTTTTGGATGTCAACAGAAAGATCTTGAACTATATTCCAGCTGCAATAAGAAGCCAATGAGTAGTAATGTGTTAGTCTTCTCAGTGCGGGTCACAATATGAGCAGCTGTAGTTTGTATAATCTGCTTGTTCGGACACCCAAATGCCCAAACAGAAGGACATTGCAGTAATCCAACCTGGAAGAGATAATTAAATGCAGACATTCTGTAGCACTTTTTGTTAAGATTTTTTTGCTTGACCATGCAATAATACTGAATTTGAAAACTGACAGACTGACAGATTTTCAAAATACATTATGAGAAGTCATGGTCAAATGTGTGTCACAAGACACACCCAAGTTTCTGAAAACTACAAATGTAATTAATACAAATATTGAATTAACGAATATGCAATTAAGTACAGAATTTCAATAAAATCAAAGAAAAAAAGCTTTAACCCATTGAACACATAAGACCACTTTTGGGGCCGAGGTTCATAAGGTGTAGTTTCATGGAATAAATGGCTGCCCAAAGAATTTGTGGGTTAGACCAATTAATGTCTTCATTGTGTAGCCCCAAAGGCTGCATGTTGAAAATACTAAGTGGTCCACAAAAATAATGAATATGGACTCTTGTAACTGAAGCAATTAAACTGACATGGAAGATGCCATCAGGAAACAGGGTTCAAGGAGTTAAAAAAAAATTGTAAAACAAATAAGAATGCCTCAAAAGCTCCAAGAACTGGCCCTGGTTCCTTCTGGAAACAGGGTTCAAGGAGTTAAAAAAAAATTTTCAAACAAATAAGAATGCCTCAAAAGCTCCAAGAACTGGCCCTGGTTCCTTCTTTGCTACAAAGACTGATTTTTGCCTAAGAACAGTTAAAAAATAGTCTTCCGTTGGCTTCATAATATTATATGCAACCTCTAACACTTCGAAGGATGCACATATTTTATACAACAGATATCTCTTACCAAATCAACAGGCAAAATCTGAACAGATCTATTTTCGAAACTGTGATTCCAAAGTAGCTTATAACCCCTCACAGTACTTGCATTTTGTTGGGGCCGATATGGAAATCCCAAGCCCCCCCCCCCCCAACCCCACCCCCCCCCCCCCCCCCCCCCCCCTCATCCCCTGCCAGATCAGTCTGTAACTTTTTTAGTCCTTTACAATACATGAAAAGCAGATGACTATTGCGAACAAAGTTATTGAGTAACTAAAGTTTTTATTTTTTTGCTTCAAAGACATAGATTATGATGACCCCTCAATGGAACAAGCTCAATAAGCTTGTTCCAATGAGGGGTCATAAGTTATGTTTTTGGGGCAAAAAATGAAAAAATAATGAAAACCCAATGGAAATTTGGTGGAATAGCACGTGCTGGTATTGGTCGTTACGTAAGGAAAAGGGGTTGTGAATAACTTATTTTATTAAGTCAAAAGAAAATAGGCCCCAAAAGTGCTAAAGTAGTCCCAATCAATCCCTTCTTTGAGGCCCTCGGATACATCCTGACTTTATTACAAAATGCAAATTGGAATGAGCTCATTTCAATGGAGTTCATAATCTGTGTTTTGGAAGCCAGTAATTTGGAAAATTGATTCAGGCATTGTCTGCTGGTCATTTATTTATTATCACATTTCAATCAGGTTAGCTGATTACTAACTATTCTGTGCCTTAATAAAATTATTGGCTATTGTACAACCTGAGGTCATCCAATAGTCAAAAATTCAACAGTGGGGCTGTGGTTTCCATTTCTTCATTTCTAGCAATTAGTACAAAGTAGTTTATATGAAAAATCAAAAGTTGTGCACAGTCATGTGGCAAATGAAAGACTTCTGCCCTCATATCTCACAAAGTTCATTCATTCAGTGCACAATAAAACATATAGACAATTATAGTTCACTGCTCGAAATCGAGTATGATTTTTATCCTTGAGTGGGGCGTGCAGAGAATTATTTCATGAGGCGTTAGCCAAGTTAAATAATCTGCACAGCCCACGAGAGGATAAAATCATACTCGAATCCAAGCAGAGAACTTTTGTATTTATTTTAGTTTCTCCTTATTTGTTTTTCCAAAACAACCCTTTATAATTGGTTCTGTGGTTACTTTCAAAACATGTCAAAAAAAAGAAGAAAAAAAGTCCATCATCGCTGTGAGTGAAATATGATGCTGGGAGTGGAATACCATTTTGGATTAGAGTGTGAGTGGGAATACAATTTGTTTTTGGGGAACAAAAAAACGAATGAAAATAAAATGCAGTGATACAACTATCACCTTTTGTGCTCACAGGCGGCCCAGTCGAGTTATGTGTTCAAAGTTATACATCTTAGATGCAATTACTTCTGTTATCAACTGTATGCTTCCTGGGAACAGATTTGACAACTAAAAGCAGCACTCGCGATTGTCCGGGTTCATCTGGAGACGTCAGGTTTCAAGTTCTTTGTTTATGAACAAAGAAAATGCTATATTTAGCAACACTAAATTACCCGAGTTCGGTTCGACTGTTTGCGGGTGATCCCGGAGAGGCTCGGTGGCTGCAAGTGATGTAATATCACCAATACCATCCAATCAGAAGTTGGAAAGATAAGGAATTCCATCTTCGCGCGTGCTCAGAGGAAAACAGCCCTCTTTTCAGCTGCTCTTCAAGAGAGAAGGAAGCAACAAAGTTTATCAAAAAGAAAAGTTTTGCAAGTGTACATTTATTCTTGGATTTGGCTGCGTTCAGGAATTGAGGTAACTTAGCTTGAAATTTAGTAGTCAGCGGATGTACAGGGATGTCGCGTCCCATTTATTCGACGGAGTACACCTCGATGACAGCAGACTGAAACAGTTTTTCAAAAGCATTCGAGGTGCTGTGTTACACAGTATCCAACGTGTTCAATTATGAGTTTATACATTGTATATGTTATTTACATTCCCCCACTCCAGTCGGGACCTGACTCTCTCGCATTTATTTGCCAACAATATAATAATAAATAAATAAACAATCAAAATAATAATACAGTTTCTTTGGACAAAACTTGATTCGCAGTAATTCACGGATCGCTTCAGACTATTTATGGACATGTGGCAAAAGGCGCCATCTGCATTCTGTCCAATCGAGGCCTGTCACATGGCCAACATTTTCTTTCTTTATGTATTTTACTTACGATTTGCACATTTTCTGTATACCATCCGTTATTGGAAGCTAGGAGCCACCCGATAACAGCCGATACATGCTCTCTGCCCCTTACTTTCACTGGCAGGTACCTCAGGGGCCTACTCTGTGATCACAAGATGCTCTTTGAGGATGCAAGTCCTTGGTATCAAGGGGTTGGGTTGCCTGTTGCAAAGACTGCTGTTGGACACCATTGTCCCGTTATTGTTCTGCCAGTATGGAACAGTTTTGTATATATTTTTATGTGTTGGTGGTACGTCCTGCTTCCAAATATATATTGATGCCCCATGGTGCTGTTCTCCGACGGTTGGCAGCCTGTGTCCTTCATTGGCACCGATGGCTTCTTAGCCCTGCAGGGGCTGAGTGGCGGCTTGTGCCAGTGACGCATACAAAACAAAAAACAAAAATTGTTGCATTTCGGTTGGTGCATGCACCACCCACACTTGATTCCGTGATCGGCCACCCGCCTGGTGGAGCAGCATGGGGAGGAGTCAGTTTTGAATAAATCAGGGTTCCTGTTGCCCTTGGTGTTTTTTCTCGGCTTTCGTCGTGTGCAGTTCCAATTCCATGTTTCCGGTAGGTAGGTCACATTGGTGACCCTGGGTAATACAATAAAACACCACAGGTGCTCTCGTCTCGTTATATCTTTCAGGTTTGGAAAGATGCCTAAAAGGAAACGGGCAGGTACTGGTCAACCAGGGAGAAGAAAGTCTGCTAGTGCTGTCCTGCAGGATGATTTAAGTCACCTATATGAAGTTCAGAACCCAGGTTGCAATCCAGGAGTGAATCCAGATCCGCCTGTTACAGATGTACCCGTATCGGATGTGTTGTGCCTTAATGTGAATATTCCCAGTGTTTTAACACCAGCCCAGCGTGAGAAATTGCTGTCAACGATTCAAGATTCTGTGAATTCCTTTTCTGTAGATAATGTGCCTGATACACATCGTAAAACTCGGGCACGTTGGGCTACAGGACGTCCATCGGTGCTAGTGAAGGAAGCCCCGGTCAGGCAGTCGGCACCACACGCTGTGGCACAATCTGCAGATTTAACTAACATGTTAGATTTGGCTTTGACCCCCCAAGCTAGTGTAACCACAGGTACTAGTACTACAGGACAAGGGATAATATCTTCAAGCCTGTTGGCAGGGGGCAATACACAAATAGCCCCAGCAAGAACTGTGACTCAAATACACTCTCAACCACCGGTGATGGGTATGAACTTACAAGCGATGCCTGGAGCTGCTGCTACATATATGAATGCCGGGTCAAATTTAGGTAATGCTCTCGGAGTACCCCTGGTGCAAGGGCTCAGCGTTCCTATTGTTACTCATGCTATGGGTGTGGCGCAACCTCCCGGAGGGGGTGATACCTCCCTGGCTGCTGATAACGTGGGTCTCGCACCCGAAATTCAGCAGATGGGTGGCTCATTCATCTCGGGAGCTTTCGCTAACCCCATTCACAATTCTATGCAGTTGCAAGGGGGCAGTGGTTTCATTTCACAAGCCTCCCCATTAGATGCTCATGTGCCGCTCAAGACCAAAGCTAAGATTTGGGTAGGGGAGTATGTGGACATGGCTTCGTTACTGTCTTCCAACCAGGGCGATGCAACTCAGTACACGTTGTCTTTATCAGGCTTGGATGTTGAATGTCCTTCATGGACGTGCACCCCTAAGCCCGATAAAGGTATCCAATATATTTCCCAGTGGCTCACAGCTTTTGAAGTCTTCATGACTATTTATCTTTGTAAACACCCTCAGGAACATGGCAGTCTACTTCAATATCAATCGCGCATTCGTTCCATTGCTGCAGCTAAAGGGAATTGGCAATTTTACAACCAGGAGTTTCGAATGTTGAAACAGGCCAATCCCCAATTGAGATGGAGTGACCTTCAACTGGAACTCTGGTTTAAAGCATTGCATGACCCTGTCGTGAAGCAGTCAAAGGACAGGTCATATAATAGAGGTGGGCACCTTGTGGACAGGTCTGTGAAACCCCCCCCAGGTACACAGGCCTGCTTGCAAGTTCCCAAAGGGGTATTGCGATCGTTTTCACAGTGGTCAGGGTTGTAAGACACCCTGCAGAGTTTTCACACTCCTGCTTCCAATGTTCAAAGGACCATTCTTTCAATCACTGCCCGACTAAGCAGGACTGGTTTCGTTCCTTTCGAGGCGGAAGGAACCAACCCTTTCCTGGAAAGAATAAGTAAATCTGACAACCCGGTTAACAGTACCCAAAACAAACTACCAACTCCCATTCAAGATGTTAGGCTAGCGGCATGGTTAGAAGGTTATAACCCGGTACTCAAGCAAGGTTTAGTTTCCGGGTTTTCCGGGGGTTTCAGTTTGGGTTTCCAGGGCTTGCACGTAAGCACAGAAGCTAAGAACCTTTCATCAGCCATTGATCATGCCTCCGTTTTAAGGGAAAAAATCACCAAAGAAGTCGATCTGGGGAGGATGGCAGGTCCTTTCTCTCAGCCTCCTTTTGACCCTTTCCATATTTCTCCGATCGGGATGGTTCCTAAGAAATCTCCTGGGGAATTTCGAATAATACAGCACTTGTCTTTCACCGAGGGCGCGTCTTTGAACGATGGGATTCCTGCAGAGTTGTCCTCAGTGCATTATGCTACTATTCAGGAGGCTATAAATATAGTCAAACGGCTTGGCCCAGGCTGCTTTCTGGCTAAATCTGATATCAAATCAGCTTTCAGACTATTGCCTGTGCATCCTGATCAGTATTCGCTCCTCGGGTTTTGCTTCGAAGGGGATTACTATTATGACAGGTGTCTCCCTATGGGGTGTTCAGCTTCATGTGCCCTTTTCGAGCAGTTTAGCTCTTCTATTGAATGGATTCTCCAGCATAAACTTTATGTTGAACATGTGATACATGTTCTGGATGATTTTTTGTTTTTGGGTCCTAACCGGGTCACCTGTGCCAGTAGTTTGAATAATTTCTTAGCCCTGTGCAAGCATCTGGGTGTGCCTATTGCTGGGGAGAAAACGCTTATGCCAGCTACAGGAATTTTTGGGCATCGAGATTGATACTATCGCAATGGAAACTCGCTTACCATCTGACAAGTTGCAAAAATGTCAAACCCTTATTGTCTCATTCTTAAATCTTAAGAAGGTATGTTTGCGGGAGCTATGGTCAGTGATAGGCACAATCAGTTTCGCATGCTCTGTTATTGTCCCTGGGAGGGTCTTTCTCCGCAGACTTATCAATTTGACGATAGGCATCAGTCACCCTAAACACCGTATCCATTTAAATAAAGCTGTGAAAGCCGACCTACAAATGTGGCTTTCATTTTTACAGGCATTTAATGGATGCACCATGTTCTTGGATGAAATCTTTCTATCCAGCGATGTGCTGCACCTGCATACTGACGTGTCAGGGGCACTGGGTTTTGGTGCTGTTTTTGGGGCCGACTGGTTTTGTGGGTCTTGGTCTAATGAGTGCATTAGTTTCAATATTGCCGTTCTCGAACTCTATCCGATTGTGGTTGCCATGGCAATTTGGGGCCCCCAGCTAGCGAATAAGAGTATCATCCTTTTTTCGGACAACGAAGCCGTGGTTGCCGTTATTAACAAGCAAACAGCTCGGGATACCCATTTACTCACCCTATTATGTCAGTTAGTGCTCACATCATTAAAGTTCAATATTTTATTGAAGGCTGAACATATACCAGGTAAAGACAATAAACTAGCAGACTGTCTTTCTCGATTGCAGGTACAAGAATTTTGGAACCTCGCACCATGGTGCAACGATGTCCCGACCACGGTTCCGGTGCATCTGGACTTCACCACCTTAATTCAACCGTCAACCTCCTAATTGATCATTCGCTACCGCCGAACACCCGCATCTCATACGAAAGAGCATGGTCCACTTTTGCTAAGTTCGGGGACAGTTTTGGAATTCCTGTGGCGGTTCCAACTCCAGTATCTTCAATTTGTTTATTTGTTGCTCATCTCTTCTCAGAAAAATACTCCGCAGGTTCGGTATTGTCAATGTTATCAGCAATCGCTTACTATCATAAAATCGGTGGGTTCTTTGATCCCACTGCTGCATTCATAGTACGCAAAATGATTGTGGGAGTACAACGTTTAAGACCTCAGGTGGACATTCGATTGCCCATCACAGAAGCCATTCTTAGTCGTTTAATGCAAGCGCTCCCTCAGTGCCTTCCTAGTTATTTTCAACAAGTGCTTTACCAAGCACTTTACAGCGTGGCCTTTTATGCCTTTGCCAGGATTGGGGAACTGTGTTACTCAGTCCGCCGATAAAAATCGAGTCATACAGCTTTGTGATGTTCAGTTTTCAGCTGATGAGTTAGAGGTGACATTTCGCAATTTTAAGCATAATACAGATGGTCGACCACACAGGATAGTTTTGCAGAGAAACACAAATCCACAAATCTGTCCTGTTGCTCTACTTTCAACATTTTTGCCACAGCGTGGTACGGGTATGGGTCCCCTCTTTACCTATCCCGGGGGTTCAGGTGTCAACAGGAGGACCTTCAGTCAAATTTTAGATTACACACTGAAATTCTGTGGCTTCAACTCCAGCTGCTACAAAGGGCACAGTTTTCGGATTGGTGCGGCTACTCTGGCTGCCAGCAGAGGGTTTTCCGATGCCCAGATTCGTTTCATGGGCAGGTGGAAATCGGATGCTTTTAAAAAATACTTACGCCCAAGTGTATTGTAATGTTGGGGAGACCGTGGGGCTAAGCAGATTTAATTCTTAGGAGTTTGATACGCGTTGTTGTGCTGGGTCGAGAGAATAGCCAGCGAGGGTCAGGTTGTCTCTTCCCCCTTGTGCTTGTACAACGTAATGGTGTTAATATTAGGCCGTACAATATCTGTAGGGCGATCCTGCGGAGGGATTTCTGGCGGTCGGATGTATTCACCACTGCGGCTTGCGTAATGGAACTTGCGAGGGTTAAGTTCCTGACCGTATAGCTCAAAGGGTGTTGAGTCAGGTTTAGTGGGTGGCATGTCGCATAATGATATTTCAGACATACATGGTTATGATTCGTAGCTGGGTGTAATGACCGGCAAGGGTTGGCCTTTACTCCTAGCTACAAGTTTCTTTTCAGCTGGGGTGTGACAGTTTGCAATGTATATAGTTAACATGCACAAGTACCGTTGTACTTAGTTCAAGTATTTTTTGGGATGAGGGCATGAATGGACACCGGTGAGTGTTAGGTGTTTTATTCATGGGGCCTTATAACAAGCGGGAGGTTTTCAATCGTCTCTTCAATTTGGAACGGTGAATGGTACATGATCATTACTTTATCTCATTGTTTGTTGCTTATTCCACACGTGTATTTCCCTGCTTGGCGAACATACGGGCTATGGATGCGTGCCGGTGAGGGTTGGGCACTCATACATAGCCCTGGTCATTTGTTTCAGAGCACTGCCAACCATACAGCAGTTTTGGGCAGGGAGATGCATGCCACCAACGTCGCTTCAAGCCTGTACATATGGGCTCTGCCACAATATCGAGCTGAACTGAGTACACTACATTACAATTGTATATACCATCACATTTTTTTTTGTTTTTTCAAATTTCTCTTTGATCTGTTATTAGTTTTGTTTATTGGACATTTGGTGGGTCCTACATCTTCTTTTGTCACATTGTTTGGCTGTTAGTGTTCCTGAACCACAGAGGCTTTGGGTGGCAGGATGTTTGTCTGCTGGTCGCTTGGTACTTATGGGACTGAAGTCAAAATACGACCCAGTGACCGGCATCCAAACATCTTTGGCATTTTATTCTGCCACCTTTGCATTGTATATTGGCTATATAATTATATACTTGGGTTTAAAATTACAAGTTTTGGTTTTCAGATGTTTAATGTTCATTCTTTCATAATTGTTTAAATAGTGCAAGCTGAAAACAATAAAGATAATATTATATAGCTCATTCAGCATAAATAAAGTGTTATTGTTTATTTATTCAATGCAAACAAAGCGTCGCCTCTGCATGATTTCCCATACGACGCATTCTTATTGGGCTGCCTGGGGGCATAAATAATAATAATAATATCTACAGAGTTCACATATCGTTAAAAAACTATTAACATGATAAAGAATGTTCTAGAATTTCTGCTGAAGTCAAGTCATAGCTGCTGTAAGCAGCCAAGACTTGCTTTGATACAAAATTCAGTAGACTCTGGCACCAACAAATAGATACCTACTTTAATTTATAGATGATTTACTGTGGAAATTGCCCTGATTACACCTCTCATTGGTAACTGAATATTTTTCTAGTAATATACTGGGCAGAAAAATCGACCTGCAGCAGGCAAAGAATGCCAATGATTAACCCTTGAATCAGCTGTATCCTCCTGTGTAAATTTCAAATTAGGCAGTTGAAAAAATTTTTTTTTTTTTAAATTTCGACTAGAACCATATCATGTGACCCCTTCATTGGAACATGATGTGGTTTTGTTGACTTATTTTGAAATTTTTTTTAAAAATAATTAAAAAAAAATAAATTTTGATATCCTCTGTGTTGGGTAAAGTGTTAACTCCTGATATGCTGATGGTGAATATTCCTGCCCAAGATAAAAAATCTATTGCCACTAAAATAAGTATAATTTGGGCATTTTTAACACAATTTTCCTCTATAAATTGCATCCAAATTTTGTCCAGTGATTTCTTGAGTTAAATTCCCTTGAATTGTCCATCAACTCTAGTGATGGCTGGCTGCTTAACCCTTTACCCAACACAGACGATATCAGAATTTATTATTTTAAATATCATTTTTTTAAATTTTTCAAACAATTTCAACAAAACCATATCATGTGACCCCCCTCATTGGAAAAAGCTTGATGAGATCGTTCCAAAGAGGGGTCACATGATAGGGTTTTGTTGAAATTTCTTTGAAAAATAGTATTTTTTTTCAGCTGCTTAATTTGCATATTATGCGGGCGGATATGGCTGATTCATTGGGTAAAGGGTTAACAGCAGTCATAACAAGATTTGATGACAAATATTTTTTTCAAATATTTTTCTTAGGGTTAAGAGCTAAAGTGCATTTCTATCTCATTGTTCATTTTTGAGATTCAAACAACATTTTGATTCAAATCAGATTGAACCTGTTAGCCAGGACAAAATTAAAGCAAATCTTGAAGTTTTGCTGGGCCCTGAAGAAAAAATTTACAGGATCACTATACTACATCATGTTTGCAGTTTGGTGAGAACTGAGGTTCCAAGAGTCCTTTGTGGATAGAATACAGATTCCCCACACCTAAGCAAAACTAAACATCAACAAGTATTCAAGGAGTTTTTAAAGTGTCTTATGAAAAATTTCAAGAGATTTACATGTATCTCTCTCAAATATTATCTGAAAACGATATTTCAATTATATTTCAAAACCACAAATAATCACTAAAGCACATGCAATGAAACTATCACAATATCATCTGAAGTAAATTAATATACTAGCTCAAAGCAAGGAAATAAATAATCTTTAATAGAGGATCTCAAATGAGTCGTGAGTTGATATAACATTTCAATAGTGAGTTTGCTAAAATCGATAGGAGCCTTGGTTTACCGAAGCTCAGATCAATTTTCATTATTTATTTATTTATTTATTGGGGTTTAATGACACTTTTGATGGCCAGGGTCACCTCATGTTAGACAGTTTCACGAGTGGATGAAGCTGGAGTATCCGGAGAGAACCAGTGAGCAATGGGGAGTAACTGTAAGGCTCACCAACGTAATAACTCTACACATGCAGGGTTAGCATGGGTTGAAGACAAGCGCACCATTATCATGCAGTACTTCTTTGTACACAGCACCACCATGCCCCCACATAGGCAATCAGGAATAAGTGCCTTGCCCAAAGACACAAAGCAAGTGGGAGTTGAACCATGGACCTTTCGGTTTGAAGTCCAATGCTGAAACCATTGAACTACCCCCAATAAATCTCATTTTCACAAGTTTTCAAGGAAGGTTTCAATATTCCTTGTCAAAGGATCTCTTGATTTCCAGGTCTTCCAAGGAAATCAAGGAGTCATGTTTATGTATTTGTTGGGGTTTAATACCCGTTTCTCAGCCAGGGTCACCTCAAGTCAGACAGTTTTACAGGTTCACGAAGATGGAGTAACTGGAGAGAAACACAAAGCAGCGGCAAGCAACTGTCCAACTCTCCAATATACTAACTCCATACAAAAAGGGTTAGCATTGGTTGAAGGCAACTTCACCATTGACCTGCAGTACACCTTAGAACAGAGTGCCACCATACCCCACATGTGCAAATGGGATGAAGTGCCTTGCCCAAGGACACAATGTAGTTATCATTGGTGATCAAGGAGTCAGAACCCCTGAATGATCGATCACCCATGAAATTTTCACATTTTCAATGCCTCAAATTTGAAAACCTAAACTTCTGAAAGTTTAAGATTTTTTAATGCACAGACCCTGTTTTAAACAATGATGGAAAATTGTCTATTACTACAGCAGCTTATTAGTGACAATAATTTATACTAAATTAATTTATATTTAAGTTATTATAACAAGATACTAAATTGTTATAACAAGATAGCTAAGTTGTTATAACACGACAGCTAAGTAGTATACTATATGTTGAGATAATACCTCAACTGGCAGCCATAGGATAAGATCTCAAGATGACTTGGTGGATTGGTGGGAAGAAGAAGGTTGATGATTTATGTATTTATTTATTTATTTGGGTTTTTATGACACTTTCGACAGGCACAGTCACATTGTGTCAGACAGTTTTACGGGTGGAGGAAGCCAGAGTGCAAGGGAGAGAACCACCGAAAAACGACAAGCAGCTGTCAAACTCCAAACTTAGTGACTCCACACATGCAGGGTTAGCACTGGTTATGCTTTTTTACTCGGCACCACAATTATTCCTCATATTGCACTAAGTTACAATTTGGGCTCCCTAAGAGAGCACATTTATTAATCTATGGACTAGAGTTGAACAAATTGAATCCAACCCCTGTAAGGATTCTGTATGCCCTATTTTAAATGATTCTGACTGGCGTTTCTTGAGAAGAGTTTTAAAGATTAGTCGTCATATTGGACAAAGTTAAAATTTGGGCTCCAATACTGAGCCCAAATATTAACACCGAGTCTTGATTTGAACAAACGTAGATGACCTCCCTAAGGATACTGTATACCAAATATCAAAAGATTCTGACTGGTGGATCTGAAAAAGAAGGGAGCCCAAATATTAACTGAGGGACTTGCTTTAACAGACTGGAATCTGACCCCTGTAAGGATACTGTATACTTAATATCAAAAGATTCTGAGTAGTGGATCTGAAAAAGAAGATTTTTAAAGATTATTGCCCATATTGGATTAAGTTAAAATTTGGGCTCCCACAGAGAGCCCAATTAATAACCGATGGGCTTGATTTAAAGATTATTCCTCATACTGGACTAAGTAATAATTCAGACTCCATTAGGGAGCCCAAATATTAACCCCGAGACTTGGTTTGAACATCCTTAGATCTGACCTTCCTAAGAATGCTGTATACCAAATATCAAGAGATTCCCTAGAGAGCCCTATTATTAACCAATGGACTTGAGTTCAACACATTTGAATCCAATCCCTGTAAGGATTCTGTATACTATATATTAAAAGATTTTAACTTGTGTTTCTGGAGAAGAGTTTCAAATATTATTCCTCATATTATTGCATTAAGTTAAAATTCTGGCTCCCATAGAGAGCTCAGTTATTAACCGATGGGCTTGATTTGAACATACTGCCCCCTGTAAGAATTCTGTATACCATATGTCAAAAGATTCTGACCAGTGGTTCTGGAGAAGAAAGGTTTTAAGAGATTATTCCTCATACTGGATGAAGTAATAATTCAGGCTCCAATAAAGGAGTCCAAATATCAACCCAGGGACTTGGTTTGAACAAAATTAGATCTAATCTCCCTAAGGATGCGGTATACTAAATATCAAAAGATTCTGTCTGGTGGATTTGAAGAAGAAGCTTTTTAAAGATTATTCCCTATATTGGGATCAAATAGGAAACCAAAATATTAACTAAGGGACTTGATTTGAAAATCTTGAATCTGGCCGCATAACAATGATGGTGGTTAACGTCACATATTTATGCACCATGGCTAATCGTGACACAATATGGAGATGAAGTCAAGTTTAGTCAATCGTTGATCTACAAACATTAAAAGATTCTGACTGGTGGGTCTGAAGAAGATCTTCTTTAAAGATTATTCCAACTATTGCCTTAAGTTGAAAATCCAGGCTCCTGTATTCAGCCCAAATGTGAACCAAGGGCTTCATTTTAACAAACTTGTATCTGACCCCCCCCCCCCCCCCCCCCCCCCCTATGGATGCTGTATACCAAATATCAAAAGATTCTGAACAGTGGTTCTGGAGAAGAATTTTTAAAAAAAAAATTGTGCAAATATGCTAACTCAGCACTTTTTTGATGCTCCCAACAGAACACTCTGACACAATCGATGGTAATTTTGTTTTACCATTCAATTCTAATGGTTCTAAGAATGCTTCATACGAAATAACAGTTCTCGGTTCTGTGTGGTTTGGGAAATATGATCGTTTGAAAATATTTCTATTTTTAGTTTCTGGGTTTCCCACTGGGACCCAGGATTTTTTTAAAGTACTTATGACTCAATAATAACACATACCAAATTTGGTACAAATTGGACCATCAGTTCAGAAAATAGAAATTTTGGACAGAGTAAAAAATCTTGCCCTTCCCATTACAAAGGCAAATATTGCTCCACGACCTTCATTTGAACAAACTTGATTCAACACCTCAAAAGGAAGCTCCATACCAAATATCAGTTCAATGTACCCACTGGTTCACGAGAAGATTTTAAAATTTGGAGCATTTTCCCCCACCCCCTCTCTAATGTTGATTTGAACAAATTTGAATTAACATATAAGAAACATGCATATCAAATTTGGTTCAATTCGACACAGTGGTCTATGAGAAGTCGATAATGTAAAGATCATGCTGGATGGATGATGGATGGATGATGGACGGACAATGGACGGACAGAAAGTGATCACTTAAGCTCTCATGGACTTTCAGTCAGGTGAGCTAAAAATGCAATTTCTGGATAAGTAAATATTGCTGTTGATTGAATATTTTCACTGGCAAAGTGAATATTCACTTATCATGGTGCCAATGTACTTCAATATCTTAAGTACAAATCCATAAACTTTTAGAAGTTTCAAGATGAGATTTTAAAGTATATTCAAGAATATTCACATGAAGGGCATTTCAAAAAGAGTTTTAATATTGTATGAATCTTAAAAACATAATTGGAAACAGAAAACAGAATAACAGAATTTTAGTAAAGCTACAAAAACAGTGAACTCTTTGCATGTAAAATAACTCCAGCATCTTATAACATCTGTTCAAACATAAACCATTAAGTTAAAAAAATTCACAAAAATATTGTCAACAATAGAGATAAAAACAGAATGAAATTTCAACATTATTTTTTCAATATATGAATCATTTAATGGAATTAGCTCCCTTATTTTCATCATGCATGTCAATCTAAATTCCGATTGAAACCATTTAACTGATGCTGGTGGAGTACTCAATTATTTCTGGTCATCAAAAAATTTATTCAACAGTCTTTGCCATGTTACAATTTATGGGAGAGTGCCTTCTGGCACTCTCCCATAAATTGCAACAAGGCAAATCCCTAGTGTTGAAATAATCTCACTTCAGGGATATTAGTAAGCATACCCACAGAATATGAAGCCTTTGAATTGTTGTACCTGCACTTCAGAATAAAGCCCAAATATGGGCTTCCAGCACTCTACCAGTTGAATGAAAAATAATTCTCACCAGGAGGCAATGATTTAACACTGGGTGCATTTCAGCAATTAATATATTAAGGAGATGGCTGATGACAGTGAAGATCATATACATCATAGACAGTTTATTATGAATTTGTGAATTTATTTTCATTGTCAGCAGCATTAGCTTGCAATGACAAAAGATATGTATCAATCCTTTATCAAATCCAATGGAAATATCTGGCCAGCAACACTTGCATGCACAAAAATTGCCATTCAAATTTTATTATTTTTAAAATATTGGTCTCCAATATACAGCTTTAGACCCCCATTGCAACAAACTCATCTGGCTGGTTCCAATGAAGGATCAAAAGCTATATTTTGGTTGGCAAGAAATTAACATTTTTTGTGACTTAGGAATTGTTTTGCAAGTGTTGTCTTCTAGTTGAATTCAGTAAGACAGTTACTAGTTCAGTGCAAAATTCATAATGTTCCCTTCACTCCACCACAAAGTCATAATTATTTATTTATTGAATGAATGGTACATACGGTCACTTTCAGCATGTATGCAGCTCAAGTGTAAGGTCAAGTTTAGCCAATTATTTATACATATTGTGCCTGTTACCCACTTTAGAGGCCTTCCATCCCAGACTATGTTAAGGCCCCACAAAGTAGATTGTCTGTTTCGCAGGCCATTTTTTGTAAAATTGCATGTGGGTGGGCGTTTTTTTTATTTTATTTTTTATTTTTGCTATTATTTCTTTGCCATCAAAAGTTCATGTTCTTGATTTGTTTTATGTTTTAGGCCTCATAATCTACAGAACAGCATGGGTGGTGGTGTATTCCATCCCTTGAGTGCAAGAAGGCTTTGCAATGCTAGAGTACTGCAAAGCCTTGTTGCACTCAAGGGACAAATTTATCAATTTTATTAACTTGGGTTTCCACTGGTTATAAAAAGAGAACATGCAGCAGCCATGCAGGTGGGCCTGAGAAAGAGATTTGTAACTTTTTTAGGCCTAAACAGAACTTGTTTACCAGAGCAAACATGTAGCAGTTTATTTTGTGTCCGAGGGGTATGCATAGGAACACAAAGTTCTACTTCCTATTCTAGCCAATTCTTTAACTTAAAAAGAGATACTCCAACTTTCATAAGGAAGTTTTTCTGACAATATTCAAATTATCTTGGTGGTGGTTTTCTTGTCAGGTGTTGCCTTCTGATATAAGCATATACATTTATTTATTTATTTCTTGATGTTTAAGGTCACATATTTCTGCACAATGGCAAATCGTGACCACAACATCAAGATAAAGTCAAGTTTAGTCAATTGTTTATACACATGTTGCCCATTTTAGAGGACTTCCACCTCAAGCATTGGTGACTGTGTCCTATTTTACCAGTAAAACAGAGTTTATGTACCATGGTAAATAAGCACTGCTTCACTTCTCAGAGTTCCCACATCCACATAGGAATATAGGCATACAAAACATGACCAAACAACACCACCAAACCAAAAGGCATGCAGGTTATGAATGGTGATGTTGTGGAATTTAAAAAAAAATGTCCTGGACAAAATATTTTTCATGTTATCATATTGTCATGGTAATGGTAACTTTAATTTTAAAAAGTTATTTTGCTCAAAAAACAATTATATTCTTATAGTTTATCAAATAGCACTAACAAGATTAACTAAAAAAATTGATTAATACCACGTTATTTTTATTTAAGAAATATGAATTAAAGGCCTAAAAAGAACTTAAATACTTTTCTATATGATTACCAAACTTCACAGGGTTGATACATACTTCAAAGAAAGAAAATCCAAGACTTTCAGGGACTTTTCTGGGGATCTTTGAAGCAACGTCCAGAACCTTTGTCTAATTTTTTTTTTACTCATTTCTGATGTTTGTATACATGCCAGTTAACAAGTTTTATGCATGTAACAATGTATTTAACCAATAATATCAGCAAACAACACTGATCCTTGAGAAGCTCTTTTGGATTAAGTGCATTGCCAAAGGACACAACACAGTTATCCCATGTGGGGATCAAACTGTGGACCTTTCAGTTTGAAGTACAATGCCATAAGCACTGAGCCACTGCACTCTCAAAAGAAGAAGAAAAAAAATGAACCATGTAATTGTCCAAAGAATGTTTTTTCAAGAAATTTCCAAGAGAGTCCCCAAGAAAGTCTGATTTTTAAGCACTTTCAAGGGCCTTAAACTTCATTTTTAAAATTCAAGTACTTTTAAACAGCCATACAAACACTAATACATGTATGGAGTTTTTCTACAACTTAACCCTTAACTGCCGAGTATTTTTTTTCCCCACAAAATCCAGTTAGGGCTGCTGTAAAGCAACCATGACTGAATTTGATGAAAGATTCAAACATATGAATCCCATGAATTATTCATAAAAGTTACAGCCTAATTTTGTTAAACAGAATCAGGATTATATCTATTCTGGTGACTAGAGTATTGCTGTCTTGTTTGGAATATCTTCCAGCAGCATGCAAAGAGTTAAAAGCTAATCCTCTGCACTCTTAAGACACAATAAAACAAGAAGCCCAAAGGGGCCTTAAGTGCTCACCTGACAAAAGACCATTGATTCTTTAAAAAATGATTTAGGGATTTTTTAACAATAGTTGGTCACTTATTATTTACTTTTAGTTTTTTTCACTGACTGCTGCGGAGGTTTGAGAGAATAAATACTTCACAGAAAAAAAAAGAAATTACCAATTTCCACTGAATACAGAGTAATAAAGTTGAAAGGGTTAAAAAGACGTATGACCTGATTAACTCCCTGCATGCCACTGATGTGGGTGTGCAGGACATGATATCTCTTGTCAATGATACAGGTATCGGTTGGGTACATTTAACCAATGTCCCCCTTGTAAATTGAATAGACACTTTGACCAATGACTTCTTGCATTAAGTTTAGATGAATTTTCCATGAAAACTAGTCATGGCTGCTTCACAGAAGCCATGACTAGATTTTATGAAAAATATTTTGAAAATACTCAGCGGGTTAAGAGTCAAAAAGCACTTGATTTGGAGCTGACATCACTAAGGATGCCATATACAAAATATCAACAGGTGCCGACTGGTGGATCTAACAAGATTTTTAGAGAATTATACTCATATTGTACAACATTTAAAATTCAGACTCCCATGGGAGCCCAAATATGAACTAGGAGACTTGATTTGAACAACTTTGAAAAGGACTCCCATTAAGATGCTGTAAACCAAATATCAAATGATGCTGACAGGTGGATGCAAAGAAGACTTTTAAAGAATTTTCCTCATACTGCACCAATTTAAACTCTGGGCTCCAGCAGGTGTGGGTGGGGGTGCAAATATGAACCATGGACCTGATTAGAACGAATTTATTCTGACCCCACTAAGGCTGCTGTAAAACAACTATAAAAAAATTTTGACTTTGACTCATCGATGTTAAGATGGAACTCCACTGCATGGCAATATCCCAGTCCTGGAAATGAGAGTGCAATTGCTCCCATCTGCACCCATGTTTTCTATTTTATGGGAGCTAAAAAATGCACTCGTTGAAAAATATTGTGGAACACTAATATACTGTAAGGGCATATAAATGTGTGTTGTTTTGAGAAAGCAGCACTCTGAGGCCAGTGGCAAGTTACTGTCATAATTCAGCAATTCCTAATACATTTAACCCTTTGAACATGAGTGGTATCTGCCATGACAGTTCAATGGCAGCAATTAGAAGAGTCCATATTCATTATTTGGGGTAGACCAATCAATATTTTCAACATGTAGCCTCAGGGCTGCATGTTGAAAATACTGATTGGTCTACCCCACATATTTACTGAACAGCCATTCTATTTAATGACGTTATGACGTAGCATGTTCCAGGCTGGAAAAGCAGCCGCTTGGGTTCAAAGGGTTAAGGTTTCTGGTGTTTGGTGACAGTATTCCTTCGAAAATTCATATACTAACATTTTACGGGTGCAATTTACTCTCGTCTCTGATTTTGTGGGAGCTTAAAACTGCACCCGTCAATTTTGTTCATTTCCAGCACTGATATCCAAGCAATGAAGCTCTCTTTTGCACCAATCTAACAACTGCAAACATCAATATTTTTCAACAAAAACAAACATAATAAAAGAAAATAGGAAATTCAATGTATTACATGCAAAGAATTACACTGTTTCTAAATTATCTACACTAAACTACAAGAAGCTAAGCAATGTATATAAGAATAGCAGACAGAACACATTAAGCACATACAAGCTTTAACTTGCCTCCAACAGATTCAGATCGAGTGGACCATTTCGGAGAAGGTGTGAATGTCTCCTCAGCATCTAGCATGCCATTATGGAAGTGTGTATAATGATATGCAAGACCAGGACGGGTCTTATATCGAGCGCCACATGCTGACAATTAGAAAATTACGTATTTTAGTACACAAATATCTTAATAAGACTGCACTATTAGGATAGGCATAGGAACATTTTATATTTAACAAAATAAAAGGATAGGTGCTTGCAAGAATCTTTCATTTTACATTACTGCGATCACAAAAACGTTTTCTTTCACTACATACTTACACAAGTCAGGAGAGATTTTTTTAATCACTTACCTGAAGAACTGCCCACATCTGTCCACAAGATATACAAATTCAGCAGTAAAAAAAAAAAACTTTCCAAAACATTTCAATGAAACCATATCATGTGACTCCTCATTGGAACGAGTTCATCGAGCTTGTTCCAGCGAGGGTTTCTAATGATATTTTTTTATTGAATTTTTTGGAAAAATTGGAGAAAAAAAATATTTAAAATAATAAATTTTGCTATCCTCTGCATTGGATAAAGGTATATAAAATACTGTGAAATTCAGACATCAAGGAAGAAAAAAAGAAAATGGCATCTCAGATTGTCTTCACAAATTTCTTTTTTAACCCTTTACCTAACCTGAAAAGCAGACGACACTTGCAAAAATAATTCTTGAATAACTAATTTTTTTCATTTTTTGTCTCAAAAACATAGGTTATGACCCCTCGTTGGAACGAGCTCAACGAGCTCGTTCCAATGAGGGGTCTCATAACCTATGTTTTTGAGACAAAAAATGAAAAAAATACTGAAAATTAATTGGCGATTTTTGAGAATAGCGCTGGCCGGTTTTGGCCGTTATGTTAGGTAAAGGGTTAACTGGTTAGAATGTACAGTGGGAAATTAGTCGGAGAATTTTTACCGAACCATAACAAAGTCAAAATCCTGTCTGTTTTTGTGATCGCAGTTCTACAGTGTACAGTAATCAGAGAGTGGATTACCTCTAAAACACCTGCAAGGTGAATTTCTAACCAAGCAATAAAACTGGGGTTCTGAGACTTCAAGTGGCACAAGCAATGCTTCAGAGAAGGGACCTCTGGGTTCAACCCTAACGTCCAATGGTTGAAACTTTGCTTGTGCTTCTGATGTTTATTCACAGAAATGTGGTAATTGTTTGGGTGGAATCTCCAGTACAAAGTTTTCTTAGTGGTTATCCACTCTCAAGATTCTGTAAAGAAAGAAATTGATTTACTTTTGATTCAGCTAATTACTGGAACTCTATGAAAAAAGCATAAAAGCACAAGCAAAGTTTTTGCCACTGGGCCTCCCAATTTGGTCAGCTGACACTTCACTTGACAGGAATTTTGGAACAGAAATTTAAGTATTTTCAATAATTTTCAACTAACTTTCCAACTCCAACTTAACCCTTTACCCAACCTAAAGAACATAACCTACCAGTGCTATTCACAAAAAAATGCTGATCAAATTCCATTATACTTTCAATTTTTGCCTCAAAAACATAGCTTATGACCCTTGAGGGAACATAAGCTACATTTTGGAAGTTTTTATTTTTTCCCTGCCAAAAAATGTTTTTTTTTGGACTGCTCAGTTTGTAAATAATGTTGCCAGATGTGGCCGACTCATTAAGTAAAGAGTTAAAGAATAGTATGATCCTTGTCAATCGAATTTCATATAAAAAACTATATCTAATTTTTTGGATAGAGCAACTGATATATCCAATCTGTAGCCACATGGCTGCGAAACGAAGTACCAATTTCTACTCATAAACTGACCGGGAGGCATTTATTATGTAGAAGATATAACATCAGTATTTAGGCGATAAAAAAAAATCTTGTTCCTCCGGCACCTCCCTCGTCATAAATATTCTGCAAAAAAGAAGTACCAGTTTCATTTTTAACCCTTTACCCAACGTAATGTCCAAAACCGGCCAGCCCTATTCACAAAAATCGCTAATTAATTTTCATTATTTTTTTCCTTTTTTGTCTCAAAAACATAGGTTATTACCCCTCTTTGGAATGAGCTCATCGAGCTCGTTCCAATGAGGGTCAAAATCTATGTTTTTGAGACAGAAAATGCAAAAAATTAGTTATTCAATAATTTTGTTTGCAAGCGTCGTCTGCTTTTCATGTTAGGTAAAGGGTTAATCAGTTAAAATATGCACTCACCAAATCCAATTTATTTCCAACTTTGGTGGAATAAATATGATGGAAATTATGACATGTTAAACATTGTTGAATGACTGCAGGATTTTTTTAATAGCCTTATCTTGTATATTTTTTTTTAAAAAGTCGAAGAATTTTGAATTTTCACAAGCCTCAGGAAAGGTAAAATGGGAAATTAAGAATTGTTTTACATTGAATTCAGTCAAGGTGAACACAAATTTCAGATACACACAGTACTGTGATCACAAAAACAGACAGAGAATTTTGACCGGTTCGGGACCAGGTCAGTTTTTTTCGCTTTTCTTCCCACTACATTACTGAAAATCAGCCCTTGGAAGAGAATCACAAAAACACTGAATCTGAGACTCTATTTTCATTCGTTTTTCTTGATTTGGTCTCGATTTCTCAAGATTTCATTTATCAAATCTCGTCCACATGTGTTCATGTGACACAATTCAATCATGATCTGGTCCTAGAAAAATATCACTTTTATGAACACAGTTTGGGTTGTTATTGTCCTTTGAACAAAGTTTAGTTGAGAGCGAAAAAAGATTCTCTTATAAGAGTACTTCACTGTGATGCAGCTGATTACAGCATGACTTTACGACTATGATGTCATTATTCTTCAGAGCAAAAAGTTCCACCTGATTTCACATTATTTGACATTATTTGACAATAATAAGAAAAATAGGTGTCATTTTTTGACAGAAAAAAACATGTGCAGGAGTGGCTTGTCATAAGGATCCCTCATATAAAATTTCATTGAAATCCATCCACTCACTGGTAAGATACCATTGCAGATGCACAGATGGATGGATAGATGCACAGACGAATGCACCGACAGATGGATGCATATAATCCAGGATACCCCTCATTCTCTTCAATAGTTGGGGTATAAAAATGCAAGTGTCATCTACTTTTCATATGAGGTAAAGGATGACCATGAGGAGAAGTGGGATTTCCATTTATATATGACAGGATGTGAATAACCCCAAAAAAGTGTTATGTATTTTACACCCAAAAGTTATATACAATATTTGAGAAAAAGCACAACAGGGCGCAAACTTGAGTTTATATGGAATTTTAAGAAAATATTGAGCCAAGCATCAGATCTGAGTTTGTGATGTCATTGTGTACACATGAGCAGATGACTTAACAGTGCTTTTAATTATTGTTGGCTGCCTGTACAGGCAGCCAACAATGATGTAAAAAACACTGTCAAGATAAATAAACCCTACCAGTCAAGCTCTCAAGGAAGAATACACTTGGGACAACTTACCAGTATTCAAAGCAATATAGAGGGGGTGTTTGTGGCTGTATAGGGACTTGAAGGTTAAAATTGCTTTTTAACCCAAGTGAGTATCTAGTTATGTCAGTTTTCAAGTTTATGGAACTGATCACTATTTATTATTTATTTATTTATTGGGGTTTAATGACACTTTCAACAGAAAAGGTCAGCTCGTGTCGGACAGTTTTATGGGTGGAGGAAGCCAGAGTACCCGGAGTGAACCACCGTGCGCAATTGCGAGCAACTGTCAGCCTCCCCAACATACCAACTCTGCACAAGTTGGGTTTGAGCTGAAGACAAGTGCACCATCAACGTGCAGTACGTCTTAGTACACAGTGCCAACCATGCCCCCCATGTGAGCAATCGGGATTAAGTGCCATGCCCAATGACACATCACAGTTACCCCTTGTGGGGATTGAACCGTGGACTTTTTGGTTTGAAGTTCAATGCGGTAACCACAGAGGCACCATGCTCCCAGGAATTGATCACTAACTACACTGTATAATTTGTATCCTTAGAAAGGAACTGGGAGCACAGTGGCTATGGTTACAGCACTGAACATCAGAACAAAAAGTTCACGGTTTGGTCCCCGCCAGGGGTAACTGTGTTGTGTTCTTAGGCAGGGCACTTAATCTTGGTTTCCCATGCGGGGACATAATGGCACTGGGTACTGCATGTCGACGTGCACTTGTCTTCATCAACCAATGCTAAACATGCTTGTGTGGAGTTAGTTCATTAGGGAGTCTGACAGGTGCTTGCCATTGCTGTGTGGTACTCAGTCTTCCTCCACCCACAAAACTGTCCGACACGAGGTGACCCTGGCTGTCAAAAGTGTCATTAACCCTTTAAGCAACGTAACGGCCAAAACCGGCCAGCGCTATTCTCAAAAAATCGCCAATTAATTTTCATTATTTTTTCATTTTTTGTCTCAAAAACATAGGTTATGACCCCTCATTGGAACAAGCTCTTTGAGCTCATTCCAATGAGGGGTCATAACCTATTTTTTGAGACAAAAATGCAAAAAATTAGTTATTCAAGAATTTTGTTTGCAAGTGTCGTCTGCTTTTCATGTTAAGTATAGGGTTAAACTCCAATAAATAAATGAATAGAAAGTAATTAAGACAACTTTCATCACAGTATTAGCATAGATTCCTTTCTAAATTGTAAGAGTAAGAAATTGAGATCATTTATGATAATTAAGACCCACAGTGTTGGAAATGTCTTCAAAAATAAATCAGAGATTGAACCTCATTCTCTTATCTCACTTGTAGGAACATTATAATCTGAAACAATGGTCAATGAACCAGCTCCAACTCACCTTCGGATAAAATTTTGGGAGCAAGAACTTTTTCTTGAGTTTTTCCCTTAAGTATGATTTTAGGGAGGTCTGGAAATCAAAAATGGAGAACAAGACACAAGACAAAACTAATGTCATATGTGGCCATGGAACCAATTTGATTGATGTGAAGATTTTGCTCTTATATTCTGAAGTAGCGTTATTTTTCAAATTTAAAAAAAAATAAATTTGATACCAGTGGATTTTTTTTTTCAAGCTGTTCAAGTTTAACACTGAGCATTTTCAAAATATTTTTCAGCAAATGTAGCCATGGCTGGTGTGAAACAGCTATAACTAGATTTGATGGAAAATTGATCCATTTTTAACTTAAGAAATCCTTGGGCAAAAAGTTCATCCTATTTACAGGGGGGGACATTTGATTGTTGTGCCCATATTATACTTATTTCAGTGGCAAGAGAAATCCTGTCCTGAGCAGGAAATATCCACCAGTAGCATGTGAAGAGTTAATGACCACAATTCAAACAAAAAGAATAAGTAAAACATGTGGATTACCACCAAAACACTCATGGAGTGGGTTTTTCACCTAGAGAAAAACTCTTTGTCTCTGAAAAGGCATATGGACAAGCCCAGTTTCAATCAATGGATGTATGGGTTGAGCCTGGTGATCCATTGACTAAATCTCTGTTTGCCGTTATGTGTTATTACTGGAATTGACAGATATTGTCCATGTGAAAGGTTCACTCTGCAAGTGTTTTAGTGTTAACCATTTACTAACATGAAAAGCAGATGACACTTGCAAACAAAATTATTAAATAACTAATGTTTTTAATTTTTTGTGTCAAAAACATAGCTTATGACCCCTCATTGGAACGAGCTCGTTTGTGGGGCCATAAGCTATGTGTTTGATGCAAAAAATGAAGAAAAAATAATGAAAATTGAACAGCAATTTTTATGAATAGCGCTGGCTAGTCTTGGACATTACATTGGGTAAAGGGTTAATCCACTTTCCACATATTGTATCAGTCCAACATTTTGGGCAAGTTTTTTAAAAAGATTCACTTATGCAGAATTGAGTATAGAAGTGCTACATGTAGGACCAATTCAATTTGTTTTGCTTACATCTTGGAAAAGTCATATTTTGTAAATCTGAATTAATTATTAATAAACTTTGCATGTAAAGGAATTTGTGTGCGACAGTCAGCAGAATTTACTGAACAGGTTGATGTGTGAAGCACTGAGTTTTGGAAAAGTTAAACGGCACAACTGATTGGTATGAATAGGGATAGTCCCATGCTTTTGCTTCACACAGTATTTTTTAACCCTTTAACCTAATGTAACGGCCAAAGCAGGCCAGCGCTATTCTCAAAATTCGCCAATTAATTTTCATTATTTTTTCATTTTTTTGTCTCAAAAACATAGCTTATGACCCCTCTTTGGAACGAGCGCATCGAGCTCATTCCAACAAGGGATTATAACGTATGTTTTTGAGACAAAAAATGAAAAAAAAATAGTTATTCAAGAATTTTGTTTGGAATTATTGTCTGCTTTTCATGTTAGGTAAAGGGTTAATTAACCAATCAAAAGAAAGTGCTGCAGGGGTCTCAACAGGAAGCATCCCATCTGGAAATAAACACCAGTCTTCAAGCTGTAGCAAGAAGTCAAGTCACCAATGCATAAATCAAATTTCCGGACCTCTTTCCACATTCTACGGAGCAACATTTTACTTCAGGTCAGTACTTATTTTGTATTATTTTACTCCTTCTTTCTCCTATCATTAGCGTTAATCTTCGGCAGTAGTTTCGTTTTGACGTTTGCTGATTATTTATTGCCTTTCACTCCAGGTGCCAGTATTCCTCTCGCATTTTCTTACGCTGAAGCTTTCAATTTCCAGCAGGCCGTCAGTGCCATTGATATCTGTTTGTTTGGTGTTAGTGGTTTGACTCTTGACAGAATAATGCCTGCCCAGCATCGTTAGATCCAGTCTTTTGCCCCTGAAATTGTTATTTTCGTTGGTGGTGGCAATGATTTATCATTGGCTTCGCCTGAGGTGGTTAGCCAGCAGATTCAGGACCTGATTATTTTCTTTGAGTGTAGTGTGCAGGCTAAGGCTATCTTCATTTGTAAGGTGTTGCACAGATTTCGTATAAAACTTCCAGTTCATGGCAAGGATTTTTCAACCAGTCCCAAGAACACTGAGCACTTTAACCACAAAGTGGATGAGCAGAACATTTGATTGGGTCGGGACCTCAAGGGTACAAGTTCTGCAGTTTGTTTTTGGCGACAAAAACGTTCAGCGTTGTTGGTTCGATCTAAGGCATGTGATACTGTTCATTTATATCCAAAAGTGTTAAACGTGTTTCGTGGCAATCTCCGCAATGCTATTACTACAGGCATGAAAGCCCTTTTCACAAGCCAGGCTCGATAGATGTCAACTCAAAAAACTTTATGAGTTGACATAGTGGGGGATACACCCACCTGCCTACTGTAAATAGTTGTTCAATGTGCATGTCAATACTTAATCTTTCCATTTTGTTATGTTTGCATTAATTCTTCTTTCTATAACAAGAAATTATGATTACAGTAGTAATAAATTGGCAACACCCATTTTGGCTCAGGGGCTGCCCAAACTGGAATTTCATTTACTATTTTCTGTTCCTTCAATTCTCCGATTGTCACACACAAATTTTATTCTGGTATTATATGCCACTTATTCTTAACGTATTCAATATGAGACAAAAAAAGAGACACATTTATAAACCAGTTTTGCATAAACCATGCTCTTATTTGTGAGCTGTTTTGGATAATTTGGGTTTTTAACCCTTTACCCAACGTAACGGCCAAAACCAGCCAGCGCTATTCTCAAAAATCGCCAATTAATTTTCAAAATATTTTCATTTTTTGTCTCAAAAACATAGGTTATGACCCCTCGTTGGAACGAGCTCGTCGAGCTCGTTCCAATGAGGGGTCATAACCTATGTTTTTGAGACAAAAAATGAAAAAAAGTTAAAAAATTTATAGTAATTTATATATTTTTTATACTTACCAATGACCCAGACTTAGCTGGTGCTAACTCCAACAAAACCAGGGCCAAACACAAATTTTGCCCCCCAATCCCCAAAATTTGCATCCAAAACAAAAAGAAATCATGTCCTAAAGGACCTCCATAGTACGCCTCTACTGCGCATGCGCAGTGACGCAGTCGTCCCGAAATTGGCGCCAATTATCATTCTTACTGGCAGTGCCTGGTCAGCGCTATGTACTCAGCGGGGAGGCAAGAGTTCCCAACTCCAGGGAGGGCCATCCCCGTCTGGGTCATTGGTAAGTATAAAAAATATATAAATTACTATAAATTTTTTAACATTTTTATACTGTACCAATGACCCAGACTTAGCTGAATAGTAAACAGGCTGGAGGGCCTAGGACATAGAGGAAAATCCAATAAGCTCAATTATATAGTAAAGAGGTAACCCCTTAAGGAGAAAAGGAGTATTAGGCTTTACATGTATCTTTCTTATTTAATATTAAATTAGAAAGATACACTACCCTTAATAATTGAGCACAATAACATTCATGTTCTGTATTAACATCCAGTATAACCCTTATACTAATTATTTTTAAAGCAAGCCAATAAATAAAGTAGTCCAGAGAATTGAGACTCTTTATAATCATTTAAAAGTGTCCGAGTATTGTATATTAAAGCCCGTTTGACACTTGACATATACAAATGCTTCACACCGAGCTACACTTTAAAAATAAGACATGAATGAATTTAAACATTAATATTACACTTTAAAACCATCCCGGAAGCGACTCAGAAATACTGACTTGGAGGAGGCATTCCCTTGCTTTTCACTATAAAGCAGGTGACCTAAGGGAACACCCGCCCCCCCCCCCCTTCCCCTTGCCCTGGGTCAAATAGCCCAGAGCGAAGAGGGCAGCCGGACGGAGTCACTGCCGGAATAGAAAGCCTGCATAACTATAGTTGCAACTGTTTAGTGGACGACATTCTGAGCAACAGATAACGGACCTAAACAATGCAGGTCTCCAGAAATGGACTCAATATTTCTGAGATAAAAATTCGTAAATGTGGATGGCTGAGACCAATAAGCAGCCTTCATTAAATCTGTAATAGCAACACTATTAGCATAAGCCCAGGAAGTAGAAAGAGCTCTTACTTCATGAGCAGAAATCTTAAGCACAGACTGCTGAGAAGAAGATAAATCTTCATAAGCAGTACGGATAGTTAACTGAATCCATCTAGCAATAGAATGGACTGAAATGTCCTTTCTATTAGGCATCAAAGACAGAAAGAAACGTTTCCGTCCCTTTCTGATAAACTGAGATCTCTGTTTATATATAAGTAGTGCTCTAACAGGACAGAGTAAAGGCCTACGCCCGTCTAAAGACGGAAGAGCCTTAATAACAATAGGTTCCGGATATTTATTAGGAGCCTGATTCTTAGCTAAAAAACCCACATTAGTAGTGAAGGTGATAGTGTTCCCAACACTACGATAATGAGAATCATCCACCGATAGTGCATGAAGCTCACTGACTCTTCTGGCAGAAGAGAAAGCTAAGAGAAAAGCTGTCTTATAAGATAAGAATTTGAAATCTACTGTCCCAAGAGGTTCAAATGGCTTTTCCTTCAATTTAAGGAGAACCCAAGCTAAATTCCACTTAGGAATTAATCTAAGAGTTCTGGGTCTATTTATCGAAAAGTTTCTAACCAATTTCGATAAAGAGACATTAGATCCAATTTGTAAACTATCATGATGTGCATAGGTATCAGATAACATAGATCTATAACCCTTTATAGTAACAGGCTGCAGTTTGATTTCGTCAAACAAGTATACTAGAAAGTTTGCAATGTCTGGTATAGAGGGATCAAATATATCTACAGAATGATCCCTACACCAACGACGAAAAACCTTCCACTTAGCCGCATAGTTTAGCGAAGAGGAGGTCCTCCTACAGTTAGAAATCGCGTCCACTGCTCGTCCTGTAAAGTGCTTGCCATGCAAGAAGGACCGCACAACGGAAAAACGTGAAGGTTGAGACCTTGCGGGTTGTGATGGAGTTGGCGCGATTTCCCCTGCGAAAGAAGATCCTCTCGTGGAGGAAGCTTCCGCGGTAGGTCCCACAACAGACACCTGAGTAGATTTATCCACGGTCTCTGTGGCGACAGAGATGCTACCAACAGAATCTTGCATTGAGATTGTTTTATCTTTAGCAATACTTGTTGAATTAACGGCGCTGGAGGATACGCATATCCTATCATTCCGTCCCAAGGGATCGACAGAGCGTCTACTGCAAATGCTCTTGGATCCGGACACGGAGACACATACGTCTGCAATTGATTGTTGAGATGTGTCGCAAATAAGTCTATCATTGGCCGTTCCCATTGGTAGCAAATCTGATTGAATACTTGTTTGTTGAGAGTCCACTCCGACGGCAACAAGCGACCCTTTCGTGAAAGGGAGTCTGCTAGCACATTCAGACGACCCGGTATGTGACGGACCGAAAGAAGAACGTGATGTTCTAACGCAAACAGAAGGATTCTTTCTGTTAGATTGAACAACGGAACTGAATGAGTGCCTCCCTGATTCCGTATCTACGCCACTACTGTCGTATTGTCGGATAGGATTTGGACATGAGCATCGTGAATAATGTCCATCCAGTGACGTAACGCAAGCCAAATTGACATCATTTCCTTGATGTTTATGTGCTTGCACAGGAATTGCGGATCCCAAAGACCCTGGCATCTCGAATCCGTTGGGATTAATGATGCACCCCAACCTGTTTGACTGGCATCCGTCATAACGGTAAAACTCGGATCCGGCAACTGCAGCGGAACTCCTTGAGTTAACCACTGAATGTTTGCCCAAGTCTGAATCTCTTGTTTCACTTGATCTGACAAGAGAACGTCTACATCGAGCGAATGAATTTTCACACTCCAATTCTGAGTCAGGAAAATTTGAAGAGGACGTGTGCGTAGCCGCCCCATCGGAATGAGATCCGCGGCGGCTCCGCACAGACCTATCAGTCTCATAAATTCTCTCGCCGTGACTTTGTCTGCGTGCAGACAATAGCGAGCGTAACAACTGACTAATTTCGCTCTGGTTAACGGCAGACGAACGAGATTGTTGTGCGTCTCGAAGCTCATTCCCAGATGAGTGAATGACTTGGACGGCACCAGATCCGACTTCTCCTCGTTTACTATAAAACCGAGACGTCGGAGCAATAGAAGAAGATTCTGAACATCGTTCTGAAGCGTTAACTCGTTGCCGTACCTCTGAAGAATGTCGTCCAGGTAGGCCGACGTTACCGCAGACGAATGAGCTCGGAAGTAGATCATTACCGAGTTCATTACCCGAGTGAAAGCCCAGGGTGCTAGATTCAATCCGAAGCACATCGCCCGGAATTGATACACCACTCCTAGGACTGCGAAGCGTAGATACTTTCGGAATGTCGGATGTACCATGACGTGAAAGTACGCATCTTTGAGATCTATGCTCGTTGCATAATCGTTCACCCGAATACTCGCTCTGACCGATCGAATCGTCTCCATATAAAACTTCGGAGCGACGATCAGCTTGTTTATCCAGCTCAAATCTATGACTGGACGGAACGAGCCGTCTGGTTTCGGAACCAGAAACAGATGGCTGTAGAATCCCAGAGATTCCTGGTTTTCTACGACCTCTACCGCGTTCTTCATTAAAAGAGACTGCACCTCTGATAACAGAGCGTCTCTTTTCTGTGGATTTGACGGAAGATGAGTCCACTTTGGACTTCGAGTTAATGGAGGCTTTCGTTTGAAGGATATCTTTAGACCTTCCGAAGTCACTCCTCTCACCCAAGGGTCGTCCGTAATCGACGCCCACTCTTGTGAAAAACTCGACAACCTTCCGCCAACCGGAACGCGATAGAGGTTTAAGCCATCACCTCCTGGACCTGCGAGGCCTGCGGTAGGAGAAACCACGTCTTCCACGACCCGCACCTCGCCTCGTCGACCTCGGGGCGTCCGACCGATTGTCCCGGCCTGAAGGACGTCCCGAACGAGAGTCGCTATCCTGACGGTCTCTCGAATAAGACCAAGAGGACGCACCGGAACCTCTATAGGAACCTCTCTTGGGCGCATTAGACCCAGAAGTGCCTGTCTTATTCGTGTCTGCTGTATCCGACTTTTTAGGAGCCGATCTGAACAACAGAGAATCATTAGCTTTCTTTTTAATTTTATCATAAATAGCGGAAAGCTTGCCGTCAAAGAGAAGTTCTCCTGAGACCGAAGCGACTCTAAGAGAGTTCTTCACCTTAGAATCCACTAGTGTGGATGTAGCTAGGGCTGCGTCACGTCTAACCAACTCCAGATTTGCCACTGAAAGGGCGGAGTTACACGTGGAATAAGCTACTGCCCTTGAAAGAAGTCCTAAAGAGGATTGTATATCCTGAAACTCTTCCCCTTGAAGGCGCAGTGATAACGCCTTAGTATGGTGATCTGCGTAAGATAAGGCATCTAAATTGGCTCTGTTAGACGCAATAGCTGTTTCCAACACCGCGGTTGGAATAGAAGCTGACGACGGTAATGATAGCTCTAAGTCTTCCGCCTCGTCGTCCATACGCAGAGGAACTCTCGGTATACCCTGTCCTGCCGTATTGAATTTATTCCTTGCATTAATGAAAGGCAGGTTAAGAGTATTAGCGGACAAGAAACCTGCTTTCCCCGTCCTGGAAGCAAGTTTAAAAATAGCGTCGTTCAATAATTCAAATGTTCTTGCAACATTATTGGACTGCGACGGAAACTCGGGAGCGATGTCCCTGAACCGCTCAAAAAATTCAGAGTCCAATGACGCTATAATTCTCTTGTCCGGAAGCGCAGCAGTCTGGCCCGACGGAACAACTTGAGGGAGAAAGTGCCGGATGAAGTCCACGGCAGCTTTATGTTGTTCCGAAAGGGATAGCTCCAATTCATCCGTATCCCTTTCACCATCCGGTCGGACCTCCCGATGTTCCCGGTCGTCCGCCCCCGATGCTTCGGCGGAGCGTACCGACCCAGCGCCGTCGGATAATTCTCGATCCGACACCGTTCCTGTCGGCTGCTGGGATGCTGCGATAAGCTGTGCTATCTGCACAAGAATGTCCGACGTCGAGACCTGCGGAGGCGCAGTCTTTCGCTGCTTCGCCGAGGGCAGCTCCGCATCAGATGGCTCCCGCATACTTTTCCTATGCGAACGTCCGGAGTCCATCGGTCTCGAATCCCTGGCTGCCGGATGGTGTGACCTGGTCGCCGAAGAATCCTTCATCGGCAAAGCTGGTAAAATATCGGCGGTCACGCAGCCAAGGTGCGGTCGTGTGCGCTGACGAGAAGAGGAAGCCTTAACAGTCTCTGCGGACTGCTTATACAACGGAGCGTCCCGAGCGACGGACGTATGCTCCGCTAAAGACACATTTTGTACCACAACATCTGGTCCCAGATGTTGTTGTACGAGAGAGGGACCTCTCTCGCTCGCGGCCCGGCTGGACCTGGACGAGCTAGGAACCGGACTAAAAGGCTTCCTCCGTTCTCGTTTACTATCCGCCGTCACTGGGTGTGCATCTATTATGTTTATAGTGCTCGCATCACCCAAAATTTCCTCTTGGACCGCATCGGACGAACCCGGCTGCCGAACCATTCGGTGAATGGACGCAACACCGGGCGAGCTAGCGGACGACATTTGTCTAATCTCCATGAGCACTTTTGCCGCTAGCTCTGAATTCATTTGTGACGACGGACGCACACTTGAAGAAGATAACATGGAAACATCACCCTGTTCTGGTTCCTCTGAAATAGAAACTGAGAGAGTAGAGTGACCTTGTGGAGAAAGAGCCGGCATCGCTCTTTCTCCAGAAACAACATATCGTGACACACGTTTCCAATGTTTCTCATCCCAATGTTCACATATAGGACAGGGATTAATGTGAGAACACTGACTACAATTAATACAATGATCATGAAAGTCAGAGGAAGATTTCTTCCTATTACAATTTGAACAATGTCCCTTCATTGTGAAAGAACAACAATAAGTCCTAGTTACTCGCAAAAACCCCTGACACAAAGATACATAATAACATGATCCATTAATAAATGAAAAAACAATTGCAAAACAAAATAATTTTGAAAAAAAATTTTTTCAGAAAAGCCCAAGTTGCTGAAAAGTAACGTTGAGCCCCGATGGATCCGATGGCAAAGTGTGGTCAAAAATTTCAAAAATTATATGAAATAATTAATGAGACACTTTCGGATAATATAAATGTATCTTATAATGAGATAAACTACCACAAAGGCAAACAGCCCCCCTCAAAAAAGGCTGTTGCCAATGAAAACAAACAGTGTAAACACACCAGAAAACATGACTCCAGGCACTGAAAAAACTGGCCCGGAATCAGTCATCAATTACACTCTATCTGATGCAAAACAGAGACTCCCAGGGGAGAATCTGTAGAACATCAGATGGAAGATGCAGAACACAAACGTTATACACCCATGGGTGAAAACGTAACTATGGGGAAAATAACAGAAAACACTCTGTAACCAAGCAACTCTCCCAGGAAATTTTAGAAATGAAACTTCTCAAAAATATGCCAAAAGCATGGGAGAATTGCCAGGGGGGACTTTAGAAGGCTAGGGGAGAGGAAACACTGAATAAGCAGTGCAACAATTAGCAAGAATGACAACAAGAGGCCCATGCCTCGAAAATAGGCAACTTAACATAATTTCATCAAAAAATTTTAAGTACAGCCCTGATTATTTTTTGCCACTTCTTTTTCCTCTCCTCCTTCTATCCTCCTTAGAATCACATTTTCACCAAAAATTACGTGTCTGGCATCCTTTAAACTGAGATTTACAAGCACAAAGATCAGTGAGATGTTGACTGATGAAGGGCCAAACAGAGAATGATAATTGGCGCCAATTTCGGGACGACTGCGTCACTGCGCATGCGCAGTAGAGGCGTACTATGGAGGTCCTTTAGGACATGATTTCTTTTTGTTTTGGATGCAAATTTTGGGGATTGGGGGGCAAAATTTGTGTTTGGCCCTGGTTTTGTTGGAGTTAGCACCAGCTAAGTCTGGGTCATTGGTACAGTATAAAAATATAATTATTCAAGAATTTTTTTTGCAAGTGTCGTCTGCTTTTCATGTTAGGTAAAGGGTTAAAAGCATCACTTGGTGTAATGATTCAACTATGGATGAGATCAAGCATCATTCTGATGTGCCAATGGTATCAAAATAGCATCCGGAGACAGAAAAATGTCAAATTACCAAACTCATGATATTTCACAGATGATGGTTTGAACAGTAAATCAGTTTGGGAAAAACAATGAAACTAAGCCAGAAAATCGGTTAATTTCCCATCCTAGTGATTATGAAAGCTATAAATAATTCTGACCCAATCACAATTGGGTCATGATCTAGTCAAACTTTTCTGTCTGTTTTCATCCTCTCAGCTCTGCAGAATCTCACCCCTTGAAAAAGAAATACAAGAATATTGAATCTGAGAAGCTATTTTGATTCATTTTACTTGATTCGGTCTTGATTTTGCAATATATATTGTTGAGTAAATCCCGACCCACAGGTTCAAGTGTATCACAACCAGGCTTGATCCGATCGCGAAATAGGCCGTTTTTGTGATCACAGTATGTATATAAACATTTAAGGGAAAATTAACCCTTTACCTAACATGGAAGGCTGATGACACTTACAAAATTCTTGAATGACTTTTTTAAACAATTTTTGCATAAAAAAGATAGGTTATGACCCCTCATTGGAAGGAGCACACTGTGCTCGTTCCAATGAGGGGGTCATAAGCTATGTTTTTGAGACAAAAAATGATAAAAATAATGAAAATTGAACGTTAATTTTTGTGAATAGCTCAATATACAAATTACTAGACATTTTTCATATTTTTCTACTGCACCAACGGCCCAGACTTAGCTGAATAGTAAAAAGGCTGGAGGGCCTAGGACTTGAAGGAATAGCAGGCTAAATTTCAGCTCCTAAGCCTGCAGGAGGACTCCCAAAGGTGAATAGGGGATTAAAATGAGGAATTACATATATCCTTCTCTCTACAACAATGGAGAAGGACATACCACCAATAAGAAATAAAAGGAGCAATAGTCAAATGAATCCTTATTACTTAGCATAAGCAATTATGCTAATTGGGTGTAAAGAGCCCCAATTTTAAGGTTAGTCCAGAATAAGATGCTTAAAATTAGGAAAAGCGTGTCCGCAGACACACGCCATATACAATGCAACACACCGAGCTGTACATAAAAGATCTGTATTATCTATAGACAATAACAGCAATAGGCAAATGAATCCTTATTACTTAGCATAACTAATTATGCTAATTGGGTGTAAAGAGCCCCAATTTTAAGGCTAGTCCGAATAAGATGCTTAAAATTAGGAAAAGAGTGCCCACAAACACACGCCATATACAATGCAACACACCGAGCTGTACATAAAAGTTCTGTATTATCTATAGACAATAACAGCTTCACCCATAGTTCCACACTCACTATAAGGCCAGAAGAGGTAAGGAGAAACCCCTCCCCCCCCTCTTTTTTGAAGGAAAATAACCTTCAAAACAAAGAGGAAAACGGTCTGGAATCAGTGATAAAGTGGTACTGAAGAATATCAGAAAAGAAACCTAATATAGGATTCCCCTCTGAGCAATAAAAGATGGACTTAAGTGTATAGAATCGCTTTAAAGGCTCCTGGTTACAAGCAAAATTGAATCTGTTGTGATCAATAAACGCCTTCCTAAGGCATCTAGAGCTAAACAGAATCATCTGTTCAAGACTCAAGACGAAGATAAAGCTCCAACTTCCTTAGCAGAGATCTTATAATAAAATCAAAAGCTTCTAAAATGTGTAACACATCCAGGCAGTAAAATGTCAAAGTACTGACTGGGCAGAACATTGTTAATATGGAGATCGGACAAGAACCGGTGATATTAATATGGTACAACCTTAAACTTGTTCAATTAAATCCTAATGGAAAGTTATCTCAGAGAACTCAGACGCTTCAGAGCCAACCAACAGATGTGACAACGTCCCGGTATACAAGTGATTCCCAATAAATGAACTTCCAAACTGTAACCATTCAAATCTACGAGAATGAGAGAGTAGATTCCCCATTGTGTACCGCTTCCGGTTGAAGACTGGATTCAGAACCTGGAACGGGATATGATTAAAAATAGGCCGATGAAATCGTCAGATGTGTACCCATACGCGCAACTAGTAGAAAGCTGTATGACGGAGGGCCACCACGGATGCCGACATTATGTACACCATACATGGTATGGGTACATATAGAAATGGATTGGAGGAGTGTCTAATTTGCTGGATAAAGGGTTAATATCTCCGGATCAAATTATCAGATTTCATAAAAAACTATACAGCACAGCACATCAGTAACCTGAATACATATATAAAGTAACATGACAATCGGATTGATATTTTTTGAGTTACCATAGGGTTTGGAGAAATTTTCAATTTGAAGGATAAAGGGTTAATATCTCAGGATTAAATTATCAGATTTACACCAAAAACTATACAGCTCGGCACATCAGTAACCTGAACACAAATATAAAGTAACTTGACAATCCAAGCAATATTTTTCAAGTTATCAAATGCCAAAGGGATTGGAGAAATTTTTTCAATTTGAAGGATAAAGGGTTAATATCTCAGGATCAAAATAACAGATTTACACCAAAAACTATACAGCTCGGCACATCAGTAACCTGAACACAAATATAAAGTAACTTGACAATCCAAGCAATATTTTTCAAGTTATTGAATGTCAAAGGGATTGGAGGAATTTGTAATTTGCAGGATAAAGGGTTAATATCTCGGGATCAAATCATCAGATTTACATCAAAAACTATATAGCTCGGCAAATCAGTAACCTGAACACAAATATAAAGTAACTAGACAATCCAAGCAATATTTTTCAAGTTATCGAATGCCAAAGGGATTGGAGGAATTTTCAATTTGAAGGATAAAGGGTTAAAATCTCAGGATCAAATTATCAGATTTACACCAAAAACTATACAGCTCGGCACATCAGTAACCTGAACACAAATATAAAGTAACTTGACAATCCAAGCAATATTTTTCAAGTTATCGAATGCCAAAGAAATGGATACGGATGCCGGACGTTCAATTTGAAGGATAAAGGGTTAGATTTACACCAAAAACTATACAGCTTGGCACATCAGTAACCTGAACACAAATATAAAGTAACTTTACAATCCACGCAATATTTTTCAAGTTATCGAATGCCAAAGGGATTGAAGGAATTTTCAATTTGAAGGATAAAGGGTTAATATCTTGGGATCAAAACATCAGATTTACACCAAAAACTATACAGCTCGGCAAATCAGTAACCTGAACACAAATGTAAAGTAACTAGACAATCCAAGCAATATTTTTCAAGTTATCTAATGCCAAAGGGATTGGAGGAATTTTTAATTTGAAGGATAAAGGGTTAAAATCTCAGGATCAAATTATCAGATTTACACCCAAAACTATACAGCTCGGTACATCAGTAACCTGAACACAAATATAAAGTAACTTGACAATCCAAGCAATATTTTTCAAGTTATCGAATGCCAAAGAAATGGATACGGACACCGGACAGACAGATGGACAGACAGACAGACGGAGGGACGGACAAAGGATGGACGAACGACGGAACGCCACCCCGGATGCTGGCATTATGTGTACCATACATAATATGGGTACACATAAAAACCTGTTAAGGGCCATCCCAATTTGAATCATTGTTTCCTAGGTCCGTTAAAACCAATGACTGTTCGGAGAATGTATATATACAACTCCGAATAATGAAGAAAAATAGAGAGGATGTATGCTTAGATGGCCTGCAGGGATATCCATTACTGATCCAAATAGTCCACAAATCTCATAAGCTCTTATACTGACAGCAAGAATTTAAGAGAATCTTTTCAAGAGATTCGTCTGCATAATGATTAATTCATATTAAGCTACGCAACTAACAGAATCCCCATCTGCTCTCGCCTGAATACAGGGTGAATCATCGGCGTAATCAGAGCGATTCAAAATATAACCAGGAAACTGAAGGAATAAAACAACGTTAACGCAATTTTATAACATGACAAATAAACTTATACGCCATAACAGAAGCAACTGACTCTGAATGAACTTCTCAAGAGTTAACTAATTGCCATATTCAGAGAATGTCGCCCAGATAAGTCATATACTCGGATACGAACTATGATCGAACGACTGCAGGGTGCAAACCAACTAATGAATGGTTGCGCCCCTGAAGTCGCCATTAGAACAATAACCTTCCGCCAATCGGAGAGCAATGGAAGACTTGAATAGAATTGAATGAATATGAGGCTTATGGAAAGAGAACTATGTCTTGCCCTGAAATAGCCTCTTAGCATATGGGAGGGGGGGAATTGATGAAAATCATATATGGAGCCCCCCACCCACATTACTTGATTCGCTAGATAAGTATGGCCAGTGAAGTAATACTAAAGCTTGGAACTGCGAAAAGTTAAAAAATTTATAGTAATTTATATATTTTTTATACTTACCAATGACCCAGACATAGCTGGTGCTAACTCTTAAAATATAGGGCCAAACACAAATTTTGCCCCCCAATCCCCAAAATTTGCATCTAAAACTAAAGAAAACATGTCCAGAAAGGCCCTCCACACCTCGCCCCCACTGCGCATGCGCAGTGTCAAGGACGTTCCGAAATTGGCGCCATTTATCATTCTAATAACCAGTGCCTGGTAAGCGCTATGTACTCAGCGGGGAGGCAAGAGTTCCCAACTCCTGGGAGGGCCATCCCCGTCTGGGTCATTGGTAAGTATAAAAAATATATAAATTACTATAAATTTTTTAACATTTTTATACTGTACCAATGACCCAGACATAGCTGAATAGTAAAAAGGCTGGAGGGCCAAGGACATAGAGCAAAATGGAATACGCTCAATAAAATAAAATAGAGTCATCCCCTGTAGGGAAAAGAAGTAATAGGCCTTACATGTATCTTTCTTATTTATGATAAATTAGAAAGATACAACACCTTCCAAAAATTGAGCTTCATACATCCATGTACTCTATTAATATCCAATAATCCTTATACTAATAATTTTTAAAGTAAGCCAATAATAAAGTAAGTCTAGAGAATAGAGACTCTTATACTCCTAAAAGTGTGTGAGAATTGCATAATCATGTCCGTTGACATATGCAATATTCAAAAGCTATACTTTAAAAACTAAGACTAGAATGAATTTTATAAACTTAAACTTCTCACTAAACAACCATCCCAATAACAGCTCAGAATTACTAACTCCGGAGGAGGTATCCCCTTGTTTTCATAGTAAAAACAGGTGACCCAAGGGAACACCCTCCCCCCCCCTTTTTCTTGCCCTGGGTCAAATAGCCCAGAGCGAAGAGGGCAGCCGAACGGAGACACTGCCGAAACAGACAGCCTACCTAGCTATAGTAGCAACTGTTAAGTGAATGACATTCTGAGCAGTAGATAATAGACCTAACAATAGAGGCCTCCAGAAATGGACTCGATATTTCTGAGATAAAATTCATGAATGGATGGCTGAGCGCAATGAGCAGCCTTCAAAAATCTATAATAGCAACACTATTAATGTAAGCCCAAGAAGTAGAAGAACTCTTACTTCAAGAGCCGAAATCTTAAGCACAACTGCTAAGCCAATGATATACCATAAGCAGTACGCTAGTTAATAGAATCGATTAACAATAAAATGGAGCGTAACGTCCTTCTAGACATCAAAGACAGAAGAAGCTTACGCCCTTGTAATAAACAGATATCTGTTTATAAATACATAAACTGTATCCGGAAAGAGTAAAGGCCTATGCCCATACGAAGACGGAAGGACCTTAAAATAATAGGTTCCGGATAAAAGGAGCCTAACTCTTATGCAACAATCCAACCTAAATAGTAACGGAAGTATTGATTCCGAAACTATGAAAGTGAAAATCATCCATCGATAGTGCATGAAACTCACTGACTCTACAGTAAAAGAGAAACCAACAGAATTACTGTCTAAAAGGTCAGAATTTGAAAACTACTGTTTCCAGAGGCTCAAATGATTACTTAGCTAAATAAGAACCGAAGTTAAAATCCGTATAGGAATTTAATCTAAAGATTCTAAGTCTATTTATCAAAAAGTTACTAACTGACTTAGATAAAGAGACAAAAGACTCAATTGTAAACTATCGTAGAGTGCATAGGTATGAGGTAACATAAACCTATAACCTAAATAACAACAGGCTGCAGTAGATCTTGTGAAACAAGTATACTAAAAACTAGCAATGCGTAGTATGGAGGGATCAACCATATGAACATAATGATCCCTACACCACGACGGAAGAGCCTCCACTTTAGTCGCATAGAATAGCGAAGAAGAGGATCTCCTATAGTAAGAAATCGCGTCCAAAGCTCGTCCAGTACAGTGCTAACAATGCAATACGGACCACACAACGGAATACATGAAGGTTGCGACCTTGCTGGTTGTGATAAAGATGACACGATTTACCCAGTGAAAAAAGATCCTCACATAGAGGAAGATTTCACGTTAAGATCCACAGTAGACAAGAGAGTAAATTACTCATGATCTCTGTGAAGATAGAGATGCTATCAACAGAAATGTATTGTGGTTGTTTATCCTAGCAATACCTGCTAAAACAACAGCGCCGGAGGATACGCGTATCCTATCATTGCGTCCTATAGATCAATAGAGCGTTAACAGTATTAGCTCAGAGATCTGGACAAGCCAACACATACGTCTGCAATTGATTAGCAAGCTGTGTCATAATAAAACATCATTGGGCGCTCCCTTAGATAGCAAATCTGATTGAATACTTGTTTGTTGAGAGTCCATTCTGACAGCAACAAGCGACCCGTAAGAGAACGGGAGTGCGATAAAACAATCAGACGACCCCGAATATGACGGACCAAAACTGAACTTGGTGTACAATAACCAACAGACGGATTCTTTCCATTAAATTGAATAACGGAAACGAAAGAGTGCCTCCCTGGTTCCGGAGATACGCCACTACTGTCGAATTAAAGGACAGGAATTTGGGCATGCATTTCTGAATAATGTTCATGCAATGACATAAAGCAAGCCTAAAAAACATTATTCCGCGGAAGTTAAACTGATAGCTAAAAGACTGCGGAACCCAAAGACCCTGGCACTTCGAATCCGTAGGGATCAGTATATATCCCAATCTGTTTGACTGGCAACCGTCATAACAGCCACACTAGGGTCCGGCAACTGCGGCGGCACTCTCTGAGTCAACCACCGAATGTTTGCCCCAGTCTGAATCTCTTGTAACACTAGATAGACAAGAGAATGAATAAACCAAGCAATTCATGGATTGCCGGAAAGTTGCCGTCGAAGAGAAGCTCCTCCGAGAACGAAGCGACTCTGAGAGAGTTCTTAACCTACTATCCACGCGTGGATGTAGCTAGGGCTGCATCACGTCTAACCAACTCCAATCAGCCACTGAAGGGCGGAGTTATACGTGAACAAAATACTGCCCTCAAAAGAAATTACATTGAGAATAATATCCCGTAAATCTTTTCTTGAAGACGTAATGATAACGCCTCAGTAAGGCGGATTACGCATAATAAAGCGTCTAAGTTAAGTCTACTATACATAATGTCGTTCCCAATATTGAAATTGGAAAAGACATAAACGGCGAAAAAGAATATATGCAGTCTTTAATCACACCGTCTAGACGCATATGAACTCTCGGTATGCCCTGCTCTGCCAAAATAAACTATATGTAAAAAAGATAAAATGGCAGAAATGAGCCACGCGGACAAGAAACTAAACTATCATGCTTAGTAGCAGGCTTGTATATATATATATATATATATAGCGTCGAAAAATAAAACACATGTTGTAATGACAATATTGGACTGCGTCGGTAAGTCAGGGACAAAGTCCCTGTACCGATCGAAAAATCCGAGTCCAATGACGCTATAAGTCTCTTATCCAAGATCGCAGCAATGAAGTCCGAAAAATAATCACTGGAAGAAATGCCAGAAGATATGAAAGGCATCTTCCGATACTACTAAAGGGAAAACTCGAAATCTATCGAATCCCTTTCGCCATCCTGTCGGACCCTATAAAGCGTTCGGTCGTCCGTAGCTTGATGCAACCGCGGACCGCACCGACCCAGCGCCGTCGGATAATTCCTGATTCGACCGAGAAACCGTCAATTGCTGGGATGCTGCGAAACAACTGTGCTAACTCGGATAGCACGTCCGTCACCGAGGCCTGAGGAGCAGCGGTCTTACGATGCATTGCCGCAGGAAGCTCCGAGATCGTTACCCCGTGCATACTTCCAATATGCGAGCGAACGGAGTGTATAGGCCTCGTGTCCCTTGGCTACCGGATGGCGCGACCTATTCGCTGTGGAATCCTTGAATGCCGAAACTGATCGGATACTCGAGGTCACGTAGCCAATGTGCGGTCGTGTGCCCTGCTGTGAGGATGAGGAAGCATTAAAGACAGTCTCTCGGACTGTCAATATAACGGAGCGTCCCGAGCAACGGACATATGCTCCGAATGTAAAATATCTGAACCACAACATGCGGTCCCCTATGTTGTTGGCTTCCTCCGATCTGTCCTCAATCTGCCGTCACTGGGTGAGTACTAAAGTAATTAAAGTGCTCGCATCACCCAAATCTCCTTCCTAGACCGCAACGGACGAACCCGGCAGCCGAACCATTCGATGAATGTATGCTACACCGGGTGAGCTAGCGAATGTCATTCCGTAAGCGATAGACATATTCCATGAGCACTTATTGCCGCTAACTCTTCATTAACTATGACGACAGAGGCACACTTTAGAAAGACATCTCCATAACTCTTCGAACAAGAAACCATAAATGCTTGGATAGCAAGCATAAAATAATAATATATATAGCGTCGTTCAATAATTCGAAAGTTTGTGTGACATTATTGGACTATGTCGGAACTGAGGGACGATGTCCCTGAACCGAACCAAAAATTTCTAAGTCCACCGACGCTATCAGTTTCTTATCCGGCATCGCAGCATATGTTGTTCCGAAAGGGAAAGCTTGAAATCCACCGAATCCCTTTCGGTATCCCGTCGGACCGGATGAAATTTTTCGGACGTCCGTACCCGCTTCCGCGGAGCGTCCCGACCCAGCATCGTCGGATAAAATATATGCGACAGATTCAGTTGATGCTGGGATGCTGCGATAAACTGTGCTATTAAGGAAAGCACGTCCGTTCCCGAGGCCTGTGCAGTAGCGGACTTACGATGCATTGCCGCTGGAAGCTCCGTGTACGTTGACTCCCGCACACTTTCTATGCGAACGTCCGGAGTCTGCAGGCCTCGAGTCCCCGGCTACCGACCCAGCGCTGTCGGATACTTCTCGATCCGACACCGTTTCTGTCGGCTGCTGGGATGCTGCGATAAGCTGTGCTATGTGCACAAGAACGTCCGGCGTCGAGACCTGCGGAGGCGCAGTCTATCGGTGCTTCGCCGAGGGCAGCTCCGCATCAGATGGCTCCCGCATACTTCCTATGCGAACGTTCGGAGTCCATCGGTCTCGAATCCCTGGCTGCCGGATGGTGTGACCTGGTCGCCGAAGAATCCTTGATCGGCGAAGCTGGTAATATATCGGCGGTCACGCAGCCAAGGTGCGGTCGTGTGCGCTGATGAGAAGAGGAAGCCTTAGCAGTCTCAGCAGACTGCCTATACAACGGAGCGTCCCGAGCGACGGACGTATGCTCCGCTAACGACACATTTGTACCACAACATCTGGGGCCAGATGTTGTTGAACGAGAGAGGGGCCTCTCTCGCTTGCCGTCCGGATGGACCGGAACGAGCTATGAACCGGACTAAAAGGCTTCCTCCGTTCTCCCTCCGATCCGCCGTCACTGGGTGTGCATTAAGTTAATTTTATAGTGCTCGCATCACCCCAAAATTCCTTCTAGACCGCAACGGACGAACCCGGCTGCCGAACCATTCGGTGAATGGACGCTACACCGGGCGAGCTAGCGGACGTCAAAGGCCGTCGAACCTACTAGGGTCCTCTTAGGCAATTGGCGTATTACATGAGCACTTTTCCGCTAGCCCTTCATTAATTGTGACGACGGAGGCACACTGTTGGAAGACATCACAGATACATCACCCTAATCTTGATCGTCTGAAATAGAAATTGATAAAGTAGAGTGACCCTGCGGGGAAAGGACCGGAGTGTCCAAATCCCCAACAACATACCGTGACATACTCTTCCCATATTGTCATCGAAATCATACGATACAGAACAGGAGTTAATGCGAGTACACTGACCACATATAGAATGATAATAAGGTCAGAGGAAGACTTCCTCCTAAAACAATTGATCAATATCCTTTCAATGAGAAAAGAAAACAAGTCCTGGTACTCGCACTAACCCCTGGCAATCAAATACATAATAATAATATGATCCATTAATATAGAAAAAATAATTGAAATCAAAATATTTGAAAAAATATTTTTTCAGAACAGCCCAAGTTTCTGAAAAGTAACGTTGAGCCCCAATGGATCCCAAGCCTAAGTGTGGACAAAAATTTTAAAAATATTTTAAACAATTTATTCAACACTTACGAACAATAATAATGTATCTAGTTATGATTAAAATAACATAAAGATATTATTATTTAGAAATCCCCCCCTCACACAGAGGGCTGTTGTAAATGTAAACAATGAGTGTAAAAACACTAAAATAAGACTCCAGGCACCCAGGCCCGAAATCAGTTACCAAAAATACACCATCTGATGCAAAACAGAGACTTCCAGGGAAGAAACTGCAGAACATCAGATGGTAGATGCAGAACACAACGCCTAACCACCCGTAGGTGAAGACGTAAACATGGGGAAAGAACAGAATTCATTCTGTTATTAAGCTAAAACTCCCAAGAAATTTTAGTAATAATAATTACAGAAACTATGCCAAAAGCATGGGAGAATAGCAAGGGGGAACTTAAAGGACAGGGAGAGAGGAAAAACACTTGAAAAAACAGTGTAACTAAATAATCAGAATGACAACAAAATGGCTGCTGCCTTGAAAATAGGTAACTTAACATAATTTCATTAAAAAATTTTAAGTTACAGCCCTGATAATATTCTGTCACACATTCTTTTCCTCTCCTCCTTTTCTATCCTCCTTAGAATCACCATTTCACTAATATTTATGTGTCTGGCATCATTTAAACTGAGATTTAAAAGCACAAAGATCAGTCAGATGTTAACTGATGAAGGGCCAAACTTAGAAATGGCGCCAATTTCGGAACGTCCTTGACACTGCGCATGCGCAGTGGGGGCGAGGTGTGGAGGGCCTTTCTGGACATGTTTTCTTTAGTTTTAGATGCAAATTTTGGGGATTGGGGGGCAAAATTTGTGTTTGGCCCTATATTTTAAGAGTTAGCACCAGCTATGTCTGGGTCATTGGTACAGTATAAAAATATACCTTTTTTCAACTATAGGAAAAAGGAAACCTCACACTACATTCCCAAAATTATGCTCCTGCTGCTCTTCTATATAAAAGAGCATTAACAGCGAATAGAAGCTTATCTTAACAAAATAACTGGTCAAATAACCAAGCATGACCAGTTTTTTGATCTGGCGTGACTCCTAAAGCTCTCATCCTAGTTATCTGGAATAGTATAAGACCGTAGGACTTCATCAACCAACTCCGTATTGCCACTAAAGGGCCGAGAGGAACATGATGAACATGGCACTATTACAAGGAATACACCTGACGATATAGAGTTGCCATATCCCTTGAAATCAAGACAGTACACCAGGGCAATAAAGAATACACCATACAGACATAATATCCAAAATCCTCCGAGTGGAATCATAATCCATGATGATAGATTGGATATAAAATGAAGCGTGCAATGAAAAACAAAGTTCCGGCACCCGATCATAGAAACCTAGATGAACTCCTTGTGCCTCGTTCCGATTGTTTGCAAGAAACATATTCCCAAAAAAAGGAATGACAGGCACAAGAAAGAACGCCCATAATTTCTCACTAGGCTAATATGGCGTCATCAATAGGGCTAAATGCCTCAGACAACTAACACAAAAAACACTGTTAAGGAAAGAACAACCTCTTTCCTTATAACGGTACCTTGTCCAAGAGGACGGTGGTTTTAGCCTAGCTGATGCAGCTTAAGGTCTTCCTATCTGTGAAGACAAATATCTGGGTGTAAACTGAGGCCTCGGAAGCTCACTAAATGGAGACTTACAATTTTACCCATTAATGATAGAGAAAAAACACTGCTCATAATTCTCACTAGGCTACTATGGCGTCAACAACAGGACTAAATGTCTGTGACACCTAAGAATACAACACCGAGAAGTGGTCCTATTCCTAAAAAGACTAGTTAATGCAGCTTAGAAGTCTTCACCTCCCTGTGAAGATAGATATCTGGGTGCCCTGGAAAGCTCACTAAATGGAGACTTACAACAATAGCCACTCTTAATACTAATTAGACTAATATGGCATCAACAATAGAACTAAATGCCTCAGACACCTAAGAATACAACACCGAGAAGGAAAAAACGTACCCTTTCCCTCTAACAGCCCCAATTCCCTAAAGACAGTAGTCTCAGCCTAGCTTACGCAGCTTAGAAGTCTTCATCTCCATTAATTAAGACAGATATCTGGGTGTAACCTGCGACCTTGAGGAGCTCACTAACAGAGACTTATGACATTAGCCGCTAATGTTATAGAAAAAGACCACTCTTAATTCACATAAGGCAACTATGGCATCAACAATAGGACTAAATGCCTCTCACGTCTAAGAACACAACACCAAGAAAGATAAAACATACTGTTTCCTTCGGACAGCCTTATTCCAAAAAAGACAGCGGTCTCAGCCTAGCTAACACAGCTAGTGATCTTCCTATTCATGAAGACCGGATCTGAGTGTAATCTGCAGCCTCAGAAAACTCACTCAACGTAGACTTATGGCTCTCGCTGCTACAGCTGATGTGAAGAAGCAATAAGCTGTACAATTACAGCAGCAGGTTCGTCCTCAAGGCAAACTATTGGAGAAAACTACAGTAGCTTTGCTATCTGGTGTTGACAGAGCAATGACCTGACCCCAGATCATATCGGAGCGTCCTACAACTGAATATGCCTCGAAGAGCTAGCAATTGGATACCCAACTTCAGTAGTGACGAATGGAACTGGATACGGAACAGATGCAGAAACAAGTGAAGTCGGAAGCTAGCTTGCAGTTGACTATGCTTAGTCCTTATGACAGAAGGGGGGGGAGCATAACTAGCAGCCGGTCCCGGCCACTGTCAGGGAGGAGAGGGCTCTCCCATTCACCCAGACAAATGCCCCGACACACTGTGCTTTGCAAAAGCCTAAGCAGTTGACCCCGAATGCTATCGGGATGGAGAGGACTCTCCTGCTCATTACGACGAGTGTCCCATCATACACCAACTGGCCTCATCCCCTTCTGTGCTGTCATTGTTACATGAGCTTTAATTTATGAGGTGCTCACTCGACCCTAACACATATCTTGACTGTAATGGAAAAACACGGTGATATTGATTTCACTAATGGAAAACCGCACCACTGGACGAGTTAGCCACTGTCAGGGAAATAAGGCACCAAAGGCCTTACTCCCTGCTATAATATGAGCACCCTGCGACTACACGCTATACTCACATGGGTGCAGATGTGGCTGTGCAGACAATATGTGTGTCAGCATGCTGCCAAAGGTCCGATATCGAGGCTATTATGAGCAGCTATCCAAGATACTTCGCTGCCTGCTGCTCTCGGGACGATGATCTGACCCCAGGTGTATTATTGTTGTGTGTCCCAAATGAAGATGCCTCGATGCGCTTGCTTTGGAAAATCCAACTTCGGAGGCGATGAATGGACCTGGATCCGTGGAAATGCAGAACATCAGAAGTCGGAAAGCTAGCTTGCAGTCTACTGTGCATTGCCTGAAGAAGAAGCCAAACTAACAGCCGCCCCCGGCTGCTATCGGGGAGGAGAGGGCTCTCCGATTTGTCCAGACAAATGCCCCGACTAACTACACTTGCAACAGTCGATGCCAACTGCTATCGGGATGGTGGGCTCTCCAGCTCGACCCTGAGCATCCTGGTAAATAACGGATCAGCTTCCACCCCTTCCTTGCCATTGTCGCTGGGTGAGTTTTATATTTTGAGGTGCTCACTCAACCCACTTCTACACTCTCATCGACCGCAACGGACCTACCCGGCATCCTGGCTCTAACTGGAGAACTGCTTCACTGGTCAAGCTACCTGCCGGCAAAGAATTAAGGGCACTAACTTGAGGTCTTAATTCCAGCTTTATAATCATGAGCTTACAGTTACCTCTGATTGCTTATATGAGCGTGACGACGGCTGCATAGAATGGATAGGTGTTGATGAACCATAACCATATTCTTGTTCCTCTGAAAAAAGAAACTAAAAAGAAATAAATATCCCGCGGCGATAGTTCCGTATCAAAACTCTGTGGCCCACAACGTCTATCCAATATTCACACGTTGCACAAGAAATAGAGAATGTGCAATGGCTACAAGCCCAGCAGGCCTGTAGATCAGAAGAGGACCTAATGGACCCACACGAAGTATGATTCTTCACCATATGTCACTATGACATACAAGAAATAGGAAAAAATATAAGCCCTCAACACTCCCCAAAATGTATAAATGAAAGTGTCAATGACACTGTAGCTCAACTTGACAAACTTGGACTTGGTAAGTTATAAATGAAATGGTAAAATTGAAGATCATTGGTATCAATGTTATTTGATGAAATTTCAACATAACAGCATTGTGTGTGATGATCAACGTCAGAGTAATCCATGCATTTTTAAATGTAAACTGGAAGACTGGCTAAAGGAAGAATGTTGATACACAAATGCAGTATGTTCAGAGGTTATTGTAAATGGCAACTTTTTTCACAGAAATGAATGCTAATCAGTAGCTCTTATCTAAAGGTCTTGGCTAATGAGCACACGAAGTTCAAAAACAATCCTATGATAAATGTGGCCTGTAGGCCATGTCAAAGAATGTTGATGCACAAATGCAATAAATTCAAAGATTGTTGCTAACAGCAACAGATTTTGAAGGAAATGAAAAGAAAATCAATAGCTCCTATCTTTGTCACACTGCATAAATAAGCATACAAAGTTTCAAAACAACCTGATAATGAATGTGCCCCCTGAGGCATGTCAAAGGAAGATGTTAATGCACAAATGCATTAAGTAGTAGCTCATTGCTTGTGGCAATGGTTTTTTGGGTTTTTTTATGGAAATTCTTGAATATACCCTGCAGAGAGTGCAAAAGGGATAAGTTGATGCACAAATGCAGTAAGTTCAAAGGCTGGTGATAACGACAATAATTTTTTGTGGAAATGATAAAAAGCAATAGCTCACATCTAGAGGTCACCCCGAACACACATACCAAGTTTCAAAGTGATTCGATCATAAATGTGCCTTGAAGGGTGTGTTAAAGGGAAATATTGAGGTCTGACTAAACTAAGTTCAAAGGTCAGCGGCAACATTTTTTGACAGAAATGGAAGAAAATCGACAGCTCCCATATAGATGTCACCCCACACAAGCACACCAAGTTTGCAAGCGATCCAATCATAAATGTGCCCTGCAGCGTGTGTCAAAGGGAAATATTGATGCTTAACTGCACTAAGTTTTTACTAAGTTCATTGAAGGGCATTGCCAGTGGCAACATTTTTTGACGGAAATCAAAAAAAATCGCTAGCTGCCCTCTAGAGGTAACCCCAAACAAGCATACAAAGTTTCAAACCGATATGATCATAAATGTGCCCTGTAGGGCATGCCAAAGAAATATATTGATGCCTGACTAAACTAAGTTCAAAGATCATTGCCAGCAGCAACATTTTTTGATGGGCGGAAATGGAAGAAAATCAAAAGCTCCCATCTAGAGGTCTCCCCAAACACGCATACCAGGCCTCAAAGCAGTCTGATCTTAAATGTGCCCTGTACGGTGTGCCAAAGGGAAATATTGAGGTCTGACTAAACCAAGTTCTAAGAACGTTGGCCGTGGCAACATTTTTTGATGGAAATTGAAGAAAATCGATAGCTCCCATCTAGAGGTCACCCCAAACAAGCATACCAAGTTCCAAAGCGATCTGATCATAAATGTGAGGTGTGCCAAAGGAAATTGTGGATGTACATACGTACTAACATACATACTAACGTACGTACGCCGACGGGCGAGAAGTGATAGCAATATCAGCTTGACTTTGTCAAGTTGAGCTAAAAACTGCACTATACATTATAGGATATAACAACACAAAATAAAATTTTCTAAAAATGTAAATGACAGCCCAGGTACCCAAAGGGAACTTAATGAGCCCAAAGGCAACCTGATAGAGCCTAAGTGTAGATATACCACTTCACAACTAGGACAAGAACAACGGGATAGGGCCTAATATGTAATGTAACACATTAAAACTATAACTGTACCACAGTAAACTGTTTCAATACTTACCCAAACTTTGAGAAAAAGTAAACAACATCAGAAAACAAACGGGAACTAACAAGACAGGCACATAAGAACAGCCTGAAGTCAGAAATCGGTGTATAAAACTACCAACTACAACACTAAATCTCCCTGGAAGATAAAATAATGCAGCTGGTAGAAGATGTAAGACTAAGACATCCCCAGAGGTCGACCCAACTGGGCCGTAAAAAAAGGGGGTACGCGGAAGTACTATTTCGATGAAAACGTCAAATTCCCAAGAAATTTTGAAAAATAAATCAATTAAAAATGCCAAAGCCACTTGGGAACTTAACAGGAGGGTTCATGGAAGGAGAGAGGAGAACACTAAACAATACTAGTGATATCATAAGAATGTATCAGGCATATATCCCGAAAATGGGAAACATACTTTTTATCATTAAAAAATTAAAAGTTACAGTCCTGAACACTCCAAAACACCACTGTTCTCCTGCAACATCCTGTAAAACCATTGAATCCACCAATATATTCATTCATCTGTGTCTTGGATCTTCAGAAAAATATGTTTTATAGCACAGAATTCAGGTAGATGTTACTGACACAGAGCCAACCAAAAAGAATGATGACTGGCGCCAATTTGCATTGCTTCCTGCTTGCGGCGCATGCGCAGTGTATAAAGGTATGGAGGACCATATAAGGCTTCAAATTCTCCAAAAGTTAGGAGTTTCCACCAGCTAAGTCTGGGCCATTGGTGCAGTAGAAAAATATGCTACATCAGTATTCTAAAAGTCAAATGTAATGGTGCAAGGAACGTATGTATGAACAAAGATGTTCAAGTCACAAGCCTACAAGCACTTTTACACTGAACAAATTAAATTTTTTGGAAGAAATTTTTAATGAAATGTGAAAGGCATGAGCATTTCCAACACATTATGTGTACATACAATGGTATTTGTTGCCTCAATTATTATTCCATATTCACAATGTTCAAATATTTCAACAAAACATGTTGATCTAAAAACAAATATTACAAGAAATTGATTTTCGGGAGAAAATTAAAAAGGGTGAACAGAATTCTCAATGTCAGGGCGAACGCAGGATTCTGGGGCTGGTTTCGTGCCACATTTCATTCATGGGTTATGATGTTAGGCCTTATCTGATGAGTGTAGGGGTAAGCATGTGACAGGTATTCTAGTCCCGTCAGTAGAGTTAGAACAGGGAAGGTCAGTATGGCCCTCCAGTGGTTTTTCTGCAAATTAGTGAAAATACTACAAATTTATTGTAATTGCATATCTCTTACAAGTAACTGAAAGTCCCTGTGAAGTGAATAGAACTTCCAAACACAAAACCATTTCCCATACCTTCAATAGAAATTTGACCTGTTAACTGAATATGCATTATAAGAGTCTGCTCCTTCTAGTCGAATATAAGGCCGCTCGGCCACATGAGCCCCCAAAAAACAAGTCAAAAAAGGGGCATAACTCTAGTAAAAATGATCGGTCTGAACCCATATTCGAACAAGACCTGTATTATTACCAAAATTCTTTCCGATCAAATAATCCTAACTGGAGTTATCATCCGTACACCAAAAATCTTGAAATTTCTAAGTCGAAAAAGGGTATAACTCTAATAAAAATAATCTTGCCGAACCCATATTCGAACATGACCTGTGGTTTGGGCTAAGAAGGTCACACACCAAAATTGGTTCCAATCAAATGATCTAAACTGGAGTTATCATGGGGACACCAGGTGGGTAGGATGCACAGACGGATGGATGGACGCACGGATGGATGGATGGACGGACGGACACCGCTGACTTCTATAGTCCACCGAAATTTTTTTCGGGGGACAATAAACAAGCGCTGGACTGTCATCTGGTGCATACCCCCATGTGGTGTACCGCCTAGTGTGGGCTTACCTATGACCAAATATTAGAGAAAAATTGTTACAATTTAATTACATACCAAGTTCCATAATAATTTACTTAAGTTATGAATATTCTCGGACAGACTCATACACAGATGGATGGACAGACGGAGGCATGTAATCCAGTATACCCCCATTTTCTTCGGAAGTGGGGGTATAAAAACATAATGAGAATGATACAATCAATAGTAATATTAATTTAAAAGAAAAAAAACAAAAAAACTTTAAGGTTAACAATAAAACTTTAACCAAAACTCCAAATGTTAGACAGACAGACGAAAGTCATGACTAAACAGGAGAAAAAAAAAAAAAAAAAAAATCTAACAAGACCAAAAGTCATTCCAGTCTTGGGAAATGTTACAATTTAATTACATACCAAGTTTAAGTTCCATAATAATAATTTACTTAAGTTATGAATACTCTCGGATGGACTCACACACCGATGGACACACAGACGGACGCATGTAATCCAGTATAACCCCCATTTTCTTCCAAAGTGAGGGTATAATGAATAAAAAGTCTTGTAATACATCGCGAAATTACCCTGATAATCACTGAATTCCACTTAATCACTGAATTCCGCTTACATATAGACCTATGTGGCCTCACTGATCACATATAAGCATTTTATCGATTATATTTTGTTTGACAGAGCTCAATGAGCTCTGTCAAACAAGATATAATCGATAAAATGTTCACTGATCAAATATAAGCATTTTATCGATTATATCTTGTTTGACAGAGCTCAATGAGCTCTGTCAAACAAGATATTACAAAATACAAAGGCCAGTTCATCTCTGGAACAAAGGAAAGTGATGAAATACCCATTGATTGAATACTGTTAATTGAATAATTTTCACTGGCAAAGTGATCATGCAATTAGCAAGGTTCCACAGTATTGCTGAAATGAATCTTTTCTGATTACCGAATATGTCGCTTTTTAAGGCTTTTCAAGAAAGGCTCCAATCTTCAGGTCCTTGGCAAGAAATTTCTAAATTCCAGTACTTTCACGGAATCAAAGGAGCAATGGCACTACGTTTTAATAGTTTACAAGAAACCAAATATAAATAAGAAAAGAGAAAGATAAGTATTTTAATATTTTAATTGTCTACTTTTTTTCATTGCTTTATAAGTTAACCCTTTACCCAATGAATCGCCCGCATCCACCCGCGTAATATGCAGATTCAGCAGCTGAAAAAATATTATTTTTCGAAAAATTTCAACAAACCCATATCATGTGACCCCTCTTTGGAACGAGCTCGTCGAGCCCGTTCCAATGAGGGGTCACATGATATGGTTTTGTTGACATTTTTCGAAAAAAATTAAAAAATGATATTTAAATTAATAAATTTTGATATTGCCTGCGTTGGGTAAAGGGTTAATGGCACAAAATAAAATTCTGTTACTTTAGTATCAAAGTCAATCAACAAAAATCGCGCACAGGGATCCATAATCAACTCAATCTGTCATGCTAAAGCTACAGATAAATTGCAAGCTGCTACATGTAGCCACAGAAGAAGGAAATTAGGGAACTGCAGAAGCCTATAAACAATTGCTATGAAATGGATGCGAAACATTTCAACAGATAGGAACACTTACAATGCAAAATACTATATTTGATTGTAAAAAAAAGGGACCAAATCCAGTTTTCTGCCCCAGAACATTTACCCTTACATGAGTTATACATACAGTATGGACACCGTGGACTGGTCTCTTTCCACAGGTGGGCAATATTTCCACGGACGAAATAATATTGGTTTCCAAACACCAATTATAGGAATAATCATCAAAAATTTCATAAGTGAAACACTGGGTACAACCGTACAACCGGTGCTTCATTAATTAAAATTTTGCTGCTGATGGTATTTTTATTATCTAGTAAACACATGCATGGACATCACTGCCCACGCGTGAATTACGCCCAGTCCACAGCGACTGTACTGTAATCAGTTTATTAAAATTCAAAGTGAGGTACACTGGTGATGCAAAACAATTCAATACTAATTAAAATTTCAAGTAAAATGATGACATTTTTAAAGTAAGTTTTGAAAAGCTGGCAATAAACTTGACTATTGCTTGAAAATATTAATAGTATTCCGCAGAAAAATAAGGTGGGAGTTAAATATGAAAAAAAGGGTTTTATATAATTTTTTGGTTTTTAATACTTCTGGATCCTGAAGGATGCCAAATTTTTTCGCAAGTGCCATCCACCAGTTGTGTTAGGTAAAGGATTTTTTGAAAGACAAATGCACCCATCAGTGGAGAGAAATTTAAATTTTACAGTAAATTTCCTTTCTTATTTTACCTACCACAATTGTTTACAACAGGCTTGCACTACAGTTGATTGAATACTGTTAATTGAATAATTTTCACTGGCAAAGTGACCATGCAATTAATAGGGTTCGACCGTATTGCTGAAATGAATCTTCTCTGATCACCGAACATGTCGGAACGTATACTCTCTATTTTGTTCTTTCCCAGGCGATCTGGGAAAGAAAAAGTGGTACAAAAGCACAAAGAAAAAATAAGCCAAAACTGGGTCGAGTGCGGCTGGCGGACACCCAGTAGGGGACACTCTTCTCTGTACTAATCCACAGTTTTCCGGTACCAGTGTGCAGACATATAACCAACGTGCCATTCTATTTGAATCCACCAACATTGGAGTTATGTGATCAGTGGGGAAGAAGGATGCTTACCCGAATAAGAAGACGGGAGGGCCTCCAGGTAAACCATTGTGGTCGGTATAACAAAAAAAGAAATTTACGATAAAATTTCAATTTCTTATCAACCTACCTCACAATCGTTTACGACAGGCTGAACAGACAATAGGAGGAGGGAATCACATACCAACCCCCACATAACCCGACTGTGCGGGGACCGTGGACAGAAGAGTACCCAAGGCCTATAAAACTATCGTATCACAAACACTGAAATAGACAATGAGAGGTGAGGCGAATTGGCCATGTGTGACACACAGAAAGGACAGTAACCAAGCACAGGGCTGGAACTGATCCTGAAAGAATAGCCTAATGGCTAGGGTTGATAACAGCCTGAGCAGAAGAAAGAGGTCCTAACGAAAAAAAGGTTCTCAGACTGCTCCTGCAAGGTGGAGAAAGAAGAAGCATTTCTCCAGCAGGCTGCCTGCATAACATCCAACATAAGCCCAGGAGGTAAACAATACATGCACTTCATAGGTTGAAATGTGATTGGTAATACAATCGTCACTCGCCAAATGAGCATATGAGGCTCGAACAGCATGAGCATATGAGGCTCGAATAGCAAGACAAATTCACCTAGAAATGGATTCAGGAGAGATCTTCTGTTGACAAGGGATAAGAGACAGAAAGAGTTTAAAAAAAGGTTCCGCATGCAGTGACTGTAAATAGGTCAAAATGCATACTGCAGGAAAGAAAACAAGAGGCCCCAGGGGGCCTGAGGGCGCTCACCTGACATGGTAGCCTAAATATCAACCCAGAGAATTGATTTCCACAAGTTGCATCTGCTCCTCCTAATAAAAGCTGAAACCAAATATCCAAATATTCTGACCAGTGGATCTAAAAAAAGATTTTTAAAGAATATTCCTCATATTGAACTAAGTTATAATTCGGGCTCCCACAGGGAGCCCATATATGAACCCAGGGACTTGGCTTTAACAAACCTGAAACTCACACCCCTAAGGATTCTGCACAACAATTATCAAAACATTCCGAATGCTGGATCTGAAGAAGAAGATTTTTAAAGAAAATTCCTCATTTTGAACCAAGTTACAATTCAAGCTCCCACAATCAGCCCAAATATGGACCTAGGGACATGGCTTGAACAAACTTGAATCTTACCCCCCCTAAGGATGCTGCATAAAAAATAAAAGCATTCATCTGCTGGATCTGAAGATTTTTAAAGAAAATTCCTCATTCTGAACTAAGTTGTCATTCAGGCGCCCATAGTGAGCCCAAATATGAACCAAGGGACTTGGCTTGAACAAACTTGAATCTCAGCCCCCTAAGGTTGCTCCATGCCAAATATCAAAACATTCCAACTGCTGAATCTGAAGAAGAAGATTTTTAAAGAAAAATTCCTCATATTGACTAAGTTATAATTTGGGCTCCCACAGGGAGCCCAAGTATGGACCCATGGACTTGGCTTTAACACACTTGAATCCCCTCTCCCCCCCCCCCCTCCCCAAGGATGCTACTCACCACATATCAAACCATTCCGACTGCTGGATCTGAAGAAGAAGATTTTTTAAGAAAATTCCTCATTTCGAACAAAGTTACAATTCAAGCTCCCACAGTGAGCCCAAATATGGACCTAGGGACATGGCTTGAACAAACTTGCATCTCACCCCCAAGGATGCTGCATACCAAATATCACAAGATTCTGCCTGCTGGATCTTGAGAAGAAGATTTTCAAAGAAATTTGCCTGAAATGCACTAAGTTCAAATTTGGGATCCTATACTGAGCCCAAATATAAACCCAGGGGGCCGATTTGAACAAACATGAATCAGATCCACCCCACAATGTTGCATACCAAATATCAAAAGATTCTGCCTGCTGGATCTGGAGAAGAAGATTTTTTAAGAAATTTGCCTGAAATGCACTAAGTTCAAAATCGGGCTCCTATACTGAGCCCAAATATGAACCCAGGGGGCCGATTTGAACAAACTTGAATCAGATCCACCCTACAATGTTGCATACCAAATATCAAAAGATTCTGCCTGCTGGATCTGGAGAAGAAGATTTTTTAATGTTTTTCCCAATGCCTACAGTGTTAAAAAGTGCTGACTCAGCACTTTTTCAAAGTCCCGAAACTGTACCCTATGATAAAACCGATGGCAATTTTTTTTTACCAATTCTTTCTGTTGGTCCTAAGGAAGCTTCACACCAAATAAAAATTCTCTGTGCCGTGCAGTTTTGGAGATATGGGCGTTTTAATTTTTTTCTATTTTTAGCTCCTGCGGTTCCCATGGGGCTACGGGAAAAAAAAAATCAGCATAAATTAGGTACTTATGACCCAATAAGCCCTCACATAAAATTTAGTTCAAATCAGCCTCTCGGTTTGGAAAATAGAAATTTTGGGCGGGGCAAAAAAGTTTGCCCCTCCCATAACGACGCCAAGTATAGCTCCACAAACTTCTCTTGAACAAATCTGAGTCTACACCTCAAAAGGAAGCTGCACACCAAATATCAAGTCTCTGCTACTGCTGGTTCATGAGAAGAAGATTTTTTAAGATTTCAGCACACTTTTTGGGTGTGGCCCTACCCACGGGCGAGGCAACTTGATTTGAACAAAATCAAATTGCGATGTCATAACAAACTATTATCTCAAATATCAATTAAATTGGTTCAGCGGTTTGGGAGGAGAAGACGCAAACACCATGTTCACGGACGCCGGACGCCGGACGGTGAGTGATCACTATAGCTCTCCTGACTGAAAGTCAGGTGAGCTAAAAAAAATGCCTAATTGATGGGGGGGTGGGGGGGGGGGGGATAATGGTGTTTGTCTGGATTTTTAACCACAAACTTTAACAAAAACTGTAAAAAAGCATTTTTGACGAAAGAAAACAAAAGTGCCTAATTGGCCCCCCAGGAGGGGGGGGGGGGGGATGGGGTACATAAGTTTAAAAAAAGGTTCTGCATGTAGTGACTGTAAATAGTTCAAAATGCATAATGGAGAAAAGAAGAAAAAACAAGAGGCCCCAAGGGGCCTTAATCGCTCACCGACCAAAGTGGTTCAAAGAAGTGTTTGGGGTCACATTCAGTTAGACATGGTTCATCAACACTACAAAGGAATGAAGCCATGCAAAGGCAAATTTTAAGGATATGGATCTGAACAAACCTGAACCTAACATGCTCCCCCTGCTCCCCCTACCCTGCCCATAGAGAGCCCAAATCATAAGCCAGGGACTCAAAGTGAACAAATTTGAATCTGATCCCTCTTGAGATGTTACAAATGTATATACCAAATATGAAAGAATTCTGACTGGTGATCTGAACACGGAGGTTTTTAAAGAAATGTCCTCACATTGCATTAAGTTAAACTTTGGGGTCAAATAGGGAGCCAAAATATTAACCCAGGACCCACTTTGAACAAACTTGAATCTGACCCACCTAGAGATGTTGTGTACCAAATATGAAAGGATTCTGATTGGTGGATCTGAAGAAGAAGACTTTTAAAAGAAATTTCCTCATATTGCACTAAGTTAAAATTCAGTCTCCCATAGGAAGTCATATATCAACCCGTAGACCAGATTTGAACAAACTTGAATCGGACCCTCCTAGAGATGTTGTATACCAAATATGAAAACATTCTGACTACAGGGTCTAAAGAAGAGCATTTTTTAAAAAAAATTCCCTATATTGCACTAAGTTGATATTTGGGCTCCCATAGGTAAGCAATTTGAACAAATCTGAAACTGACTCACCTCAAGATGTTGTATACCAAATATGAATGCATTCTGATTGGTGGATCTGAAGAAAAGGATTTTTAAATAAATTTCCTTAAAATTCAGGCTCTCATAGGGAGCTCAAATATAAACCCAGGGACTCGATTTGAACAAACTTGATTCTGACCCCCCTATAGATGTTGTATACCAAATATGAAAGGATTCTGTCTGGTGGCGCTGAAGAAGAAGATTTTTAAAGAAATTTCCTCAAATTGTACGAAGTTAAACTTTGGGCTTCAATAGAGAGCCCAAATACTCACTCAGGGACCCGATTTGTACAAGCTTGAATCTGACCCCCCTATAGATGTTGTATACCAAATATGAAAGCATTCTGACTGGTGGATCTGAAGAAGAAGATTTTTAAAGAAATTTCCTCATATTTCTTTAAGTTAAAATTTGGGCTCCTACAGGGATCCCAATTATTAACCCAGGGACTCGATTTGAACAAACTTGAATCTGACCCCAATAGAGATGTTGTATACCAAATATCAAAAGATTCTAAATGATGGTTCTGGAGAAGAAGATTTTTTTGAATTTAAAAAAAAAAATTATGGGTGCTATCCAAGTAATGCCTCTTGTGGACACGGAAAGTTTATTTGTACAAACTTGAATTGACATATGATAAGGAACATGCGCACCAAATTTGGTCCAGTAGTTTGGGAGGAGAAGTCGATAATGTAAAGTTCACGCTGGACGCCGGAGGGCGATGGGTGGCAAGTGATAAGTTAAGCTCCCTTCGGTGAGCTAAAAAAAGCCTAATTGAGGGTGGGGGAGGGGGGGGTGGGGGTGGTGTTTGTCTTTAACCACAAACTTTAACCAAAACATTTTTGATGAAAGAAAAAAAAAGTGCCTAATTGCCCCCCTCTCCCCCCCCCCCCCCCCCCCTGAAAAGTGTTGTGAAAAGGGTTAAATTGATTGCCAATAGTATTTGAAACCACTGTGTACAGCTTCAGTAGACCTTGCCCGAGATGAAAAAAAGAAATGACGTCGTAACAGATTGTTTGGAGAATGAAAGGTAGAACCCTGAAAAGCAGAACTTTAAGCCGAAACTTTAAGCTGGGAATACAAAGTAAATTGATTGGCAAAAAAAGGGTTAAATATTTCCTTAAACCGATAAAAGAAATCATTGATGTAAATGGAATCATTAAGTTATACTGACCCTGCAAGAATTAGAGTAAGAAAGTTTGTGGCAAAGTCTAATTTCAAATACAAAGAAAGTAAGTCTGAAAACATGTTTAAAAGGGGTTAAAATCATGCCGATTTTAATGAAAATCACTGTAGAAATGTTCAGTAGATAGTAGACATTGTCCCAAATAAGAAACAGTGACATTCCACTAAACTGTTTGAAGAATTAAAGGTGTAATTTTAACACCCCCCCTCCCCCGCAAAAAAAAACTTTAACCAGAAAATTTAACCTAGAAGTAGTAAGTTAAATTGCCATACAAAAAAGGGTTAAATATTTCCCAAAATAACATGAAACATAAAAAATAAAAACAAACTGAGAATGACACAATCAATAGTAATATCAAGAAAAAAAACCCAAAAAACATTAAGGTTGACTAAAAAACTTAAACCACAAACTTTAACCAGAACTCCAAATGTTAAAAGACAGACAGAAGAAAGTCATGACTATACAGGAAAAAAAACCCAAAACACTTGAACCTTCAGTAAAAAACTTTAACCACAAACTTTAACCAAAACTCTAAATGTTAACAGATGGACAGTCGGATGGATGGACGGACAAAAGTCATGACAAAAGCCCTCACTGTAAAGCTTGGAGAGGTACCCTTTGATGGTAACAGGTTGGAGACCCCGAGAATCAAACAGATATACCAGAAACTCTGCAATCTCTGTAATCAAAGGGTTGGAATAATCAACAGAGTGATCAGCACACCATCAACAGAAGACCTTCCATGTAGCTGCATAGGCTAAACCAGTGAAGTGCCACTTTGAAGAAGAAATGCATTCCACTGCTCGTCTCGAAAAACCTCTAAGGAGGAGACAGGACTGGACAAAAGAGATGCGTGAAGGCACAATGATGTTGGGTTGACGTGAAACCTCCTTGGGTGACCTTGACAGCGAAGGTTGCGACATAGAGGGGCATGTACCAGAACAACTGCCAACAGGGGGCACAGCTGATTGATCCACACCCGCTGACGTGACAAGGAAGCGAACAGAATGATTCAACAGCAGCAGGTTCATATCTTGGCTAGAACCCGAGGCAGAATCAGAACCAGTGGGAAGGCATAGCTGATTAGCCCATTCCAATCGAGAGAAAGGCATCCACGGCGAAAGGCAGAGGATCTGGATATGGGGACACAAAAGTGTCCACCTGATGGTTCCAATGGGTCACAAAGTGGTCGATGTGGTGACGAACCCAGAGATCGCAAAACAACTGGAACACTGCTCTGTGAAGCATCCACTCGGTGGAAATGACCCTGCCCTGTGGAACAGGGAGTCGGCTAGGACGTTCAGATGACCAAGAATGTGACGAACCACCACAGTTGACATCCTGAGTGAGCAGTAGAAAACCCGAGCCAATTCGTACAGTTCCGAATGTAAGCTACAAGTGTTGAATTGTCAGACAACAGAAGGACGTGACGATTCAAAAGGTGGGGAATCTCAGAAGAAGAGCAAGAAGCGCCTTCTGATTAATGTGAAGAGCTGCCTGATCCTGGTCCCAAACACAGGGAAAGGAAAGACCTAGAGGATCCAACGATCGCTGGCATCTGCAGTCAGAACATGATCGGATATGGGCAAGTCCAACAGAACTCCTGCATAATCCACTGAATATCCGAAGAAGGTGACGACTGAGAGATGCTGGTAATTGAAGCACCAGATCCAGAGGATCGGCATTCGGCCTCCAACGACCAAGCAGAAAGTGTTGGAGAGGTCTGAAATTTGGCCAACCAAAAGGAATGAGATCTGTCACCGAACCGCAGAGACCGAGCAGCCGGAGAATACTCTTGAGCTGCCGTGGGCGAGGACTGGGTCAGAGTCAGGCGAAAGCTGAGAGAATCTCTGCCCTCAACCAGGAACCGCCACCATATTCAGCTGAGTACGGAAGTCCATCCCCAGAAGACAAAGAAGGTCCGACTTCTCCTCATGAACTCTAAACCCTAATGACGAAAGCAGGTTCAACAGTGTGTCAACATCAGACTCCAGAAGAGCGAGACTGGAGTGCCTCTGGAGGATGTTGTCCAGGTAAGCCAGAGTAGTCACTCTTGTGGATTGGTGCGATGGAATGCTAGCACATGCGACATCACTCGTTTGAAGGCCCAAAGAGCAATGTTGAGGCCGAAAGGCATAGCCTTGAACTGGTAAACTTGCCCCAGAAAAGCGAACCGGAGATACTTTTGCGATGTCCGGAGAATCGGAACGTGGAAGTAAGTGTCTTGCAGGTCGATGCTGGAAGCATAGTCTCCCTGGTGAATGGAGCCGAGAACCGACCTGAAAGTCTCTATGCTGAACTTGGGAGCAACAATAGACTGGTTCAGGATACTCAGATCTATAACCGGTGGGAGTCGGCCATCCTTCTTTGGCACCAAGAACAGGCGGGAATAAAATCTACTGAATGAATGTCCTTGACGCTCTCGATCGCCTCCTTTGCAGGAGATTGCCTATCTGTGTGATCAAAAGTTCCGGACGTGAACCGTCTGAAGGAATTTGGGTTGGAAGTGGCACCTGTAACAGAGTGGGGTGCCTACAAAAGCATATCCGCAGACCAAACCGAACAACATCTAACACCCAATGATCGGATGTGATCGTGGCCCAATGGTTGCAAACTCTGATTATCCTTCCTCCAACCTGGGACGAATCAAAATGAGGATCTTCATTTTGAGCCCCGGCGAGGCCCGTGAGAGGAGAAACCGCCTGCTCTGCTAGTAGAAGGAACATGAGACCTCCCTCTGTTCTGCCAATGCATACCTTTACCACATGAGTAAGTGGAAGAAGCAGAGGCAGAAGGATCTGCCCTTGGCTTCGCAGATGAAGCAGAAGGGCGCTTGTTAAGCTTGGAATGGCCACAGCCTCCAACCGAAGGCGGATCAAGCTGGAGCAGCAGCAGCTGATCTTTGGAATGATGTAGGACGTCAACCAGGACCGTCGCCACAGAATCATAGAATAGACGTGAATCCACCAGAAGTGAATCGAAGAGCAGCGCGCTGTACTTCAGGAAGGACATAGCTAATATCCAACACTGTGTCCTGATGAACAAATTCTAGATTAGCTGTGTTACAGGCATGTGTGTGAGTAAGATGCATGAGCACCTTAGAAATCACACACAAGGGAGCCTGTAAGTCGTCAAACTTATCTGGAGGCAGATAAGCAGCCAAGGCAGAGACAACATGATCAAAGAGAGAAAGCATCCCCAGCATCCCTCTGGATATGCCCAACAGGGACTCCAAAGTTGCCATAGGAATAATGGCTGACTTGGGCTTGGAAAGGCAGAGGGAGGAGGAGTCCTGATCCAAGACCGTCAAGGTCAGGCAGACCAAAGAATTGGTGGAATCGTAGGAATGATAACGCACAGGGGGCAAAAAGGTATCCGCTCTAGTGAATAACAAAGTCTTCATAGCCTGGGAACTCAACTTCGAGTCCAATGCTGCTAAAGCTTCGACCACCTGTAACGAATGATACGGTCGAAGATGCCCAGATACAGGTTGCTCCACAGGCTGTAGGTACGCGACTGCTGATCGCGGCCTAGCTGAAACCTCCGGCTGGTCAGACGGTTTAAGCTCCAGAAGGAACTCAAACACAAAGTGAAGAGCCGCCTCCAAGTCAAAAGACTGATGGCTCTCATCGTCAGGTGTGTCTAACCCATCTACAGAGTTGGAAGACACATAGCCCATCTTGGGCATACCAGCCGAAGCCTCCCATCGTGTAGGAACACCGAGGGATCAGAAGTGGCCTGCTTCCAATCCTGGGAGGCGGCACCACTGAGGGCACCTGAAAACCAGCAGTAGCCTAGCTGGAGGCAACAGGAAGGCTCTTGGAAAGAACCTGCGAGAGCCCGAATCTGTCGGTCCGATGTGAGAAGGACCAGCGAAGTGGCAGATGTGGATAGGGGTATGAATACCCCAAGAATCTGGAGGGCGGAAACTCAGGAGAGTTGTCCCGGAACTCTGAGGGACAGAAGGTCCAGACTGCACAGATTGCACTGGTCCCGCTTAACTGGCCGAATGGCACAACAGAGTCCATCTGAATCCAAAGCAAAACCTGCTTGGTCCGACGGCTGGGAGACCGCAGCAGAGAAACCGGGCGTCGACCCCGTCCAACTTCGCCAAGTTGAAGTCAGTGACGGTTGAGGACCAGAGCCCACGCCCAACAAAGCAGAAATCATCTGCAGGGATAAGCCGAGGCCGGCTGAAACGTAGACCGAAGACGTCACCGACAGAGCAGCAGCAGGAGTGGATATATCAGTAGCTGTTGACAAAGATGGAAAAGCGGAAAGAGCAATCAAGCTAGGCTCTAAAGGAGGAGTCACAACCCTAGTGACAGCCTCAGATGTCGAATAGAGGGAGACAGCAGTCCCAGAACCAGGCATTTCTTTGACAGAAAGTCAGCAGCCACTGCAGTATCCACCACCAGAAAAGACTGCAAAACCCCCACTGAAGGGGTAGAACTCTCACCAGACAGAGTCAGTTCGGCGGGCCCAGATGACTGCATTCCCCTTCCCACGAGCGTGGGAGGAATGGCCACGTGCCCGAAGTGGAGGAAGATCAAGAATGACACTGCCCACAGGGTCTTTCAACGGACCATCGATATCAAGTGGAGCATGAATCATGGGAATCTTCAACATGCTAATGCAACAAACATCATCCGCAAGGTATTGTCCTAGGCATATTTGGTGACAGCAATGTACATGCGGAAGGAGAACCCAAAGAAAAATAAAATCAGGACACCCCCAGCTACAAGAGTATGGTGGCAGGAAACAAAGGCCCGACGGGAACAGAAAAGTACTCCAAAAGACAAAAAGGGAAAAACAGGCAGAAATTCAACTCTCAACAGAGGGGAGAGAAGCTGCCACAACACCTAAAGCTGATGCCTAACTCAGGAAAAAGCAGAACCCAAAGGGTTAGCATTAATGAACAAGAGACCAAAAGAGCACAGTACGTGAAAATCGCACACAAAATCAGTATAGAGATTTTTCATGAAAAATATGGTGAGAATATACAAAAACACAGGCCTGTATGTCTGGATAGTGAAGCAACACCTAGGAGTCCACAATTCAGAACAGGAACATTGTCAACATTGAGTTAAAAGGTATCACTGTTGTTGAGCAAAAAGGAATGCATCTTCACAAGATGGTGGAAGAAAAAAGAATGATACGTTGGTTATACGTTTGCACACTGCACTCATCTCTGGACTGATTTATACTTATCTAATTTCACAGAGATGTATAATGAAGCCAATAGTCACCACACCATGGCCAAGCCTGAAAATAAGCAGACTGTCATCTTCAAAATGAGGTCCCCAGAGGGTGAATTTGCTGATGCTACCCTGCACAGCAGGGCAGCATCACAAAATTTACCCTCTGTGAACCTCAGTCTGATCAAGGTCTCAAGCCAAAACAGAAAGATGTACCTAGAGGATAAACTGGCCCACAGTATGGGATAGCATCAGCACATTCGCCCTCTGGGGACCTCATTTTGCAAATGACAGGTTGTTTATATTCAGGCTTGACCACTGCCTTATATCATGATCCTTATCGGAATGAACTCATTGACTCATTGAGCTTAACCCAATAAGGAATATGAAGCTATAGTAAAGTGGAGTCCACTTTATTGTATATCTTTTAATTGAATAACCCTGTTAAGACCCCACACAAAGTAGATATTCTGTTTATCAAGCCATTTTTTGTACAATTGCATGTGGGTGGGCATTTTTTTATTTTATTTTTTATTTTTGTAATTATTTATTTGCCATCAAAACTTCTTGTTCATTGTTTGCTTTATGTTTTAGGCTTCATAATCTACAGAATAACATGGGTGGTGGTGTATTTCCGCTCATGAGTGCTAAAGCATTGCAAAGTCTTGTTGTACTCAAGGGACAATTTTATAAGCTTGAGTGAAATATCAGACAAAAATCATTTAATTTTAATTTTTTGAAGTTTGCATTGGTTTTGAAAAGAGAGCATGCAGCAGCCAAAATGACCAAGTGGGAGGGCCTGAGAAACAGATTTTTTTACTTTTTAGGCCTAATTGTATATAACTTACAAACACCAAACTATTTATCACACCTCTGGTACAAATTTGATCTGTTAACCCTTTACCTAACATGAAAAGAAGACGATACTTGAAAAAAAAAAATTGAAAAACTAATTTTTTTCATTTTTTGTCTCAAAAACATAGGTCGATGAGCTCGTTCCAACGAGGAGTCATAACCTATGTTTTTGAAACAAAAAATAAAAAAATAATGAAAATTAGTTAGCGATTTTTGAGAATATCACTGACCGGTTTTGGCCATTAGGTTAAGTAAAGGGTTAATTGCATATAGGATATAGAGTAAACTCCAGTTAATTGAATAAAAAAATCCTGCAATCTGTTGAAAAATTACTCCAACTTCACAGAATTTACCACTTTTATGAACATTTTTGGCCTCAATACATCCGATATAGGCATTTAATCTATTATATCTTGTTTCACAGAGCACACTGAGCTATCTCAAACAAGATATAGTAGAGTGAATGCTCAGTTTATACATAGAAGATAGGAAAATTACCCAGTCACTGTTAATTGTATACCCCTGTTATTGAATATTTTTTTTCTAGCAAAGTGGATATTCAATTAACAGGAATCCACTTGACTATAATTACTAAGGCCCCACAAAGTAGCTCTTGTTTCTCAGCCCATTTTTTGTAAAATTACATGAGAATGGGTGGGGCCTTATTTTATTTTTTGTAATTATTTCTTTGCCATCAAAAGTTCATGTTCTTGGTTTGTTTTATGTTTTAGGCCTCATAATCTACCAAATAGCATGGGTGGTGGTGTATTTTGTCCCTTGAGTGCAAGAAGGCTTTGCAATGCTAAAAGCATTGCAAAGCCTTGTTGCACTCAAGGGACAAATTCATCAATTTTATTTGCATGGGTAAAATATCAGATGTAAACCATATAATTTTTTTTTTTAAAGTTTTGCATTGGCTATAAAAAGAGAGCATGCAACAGCCAAAATGGCCATGCAGTGGGGTCTGAGAAACAAATTTTTAACTTTCTTAGAGCTAAAGTCATCTCTTTTAAAATAGGGCCATCAAAGGATTACTGTATGGTCTCGCAACATTTGGTAGATCATTACTTCATGAATAAAATAAACAAATAAAACATTGTAAAGTTAAGACTTACTCAAGAAAGACAAACAGAAAAAGTATCCGAGATGCAATGTTTTTATGTGGTTTTTGGGGGGGTTTTGTCGGGTAGATTTAACAGTATTGTGTGCAGGAAAATGGACACAGAATTTCAACTGAATGGTGATTCAGGTCACAATCCGGTCAAAATTCTCCGTCCTCTTCTGAAACAACATTACAGTGAAGCCCACTTAAGTGAATAATTCTGTTTATTGAATGAAGTTTCCAAACACAAAACCATCTTCCATACCTTCAGTACAAATTTGCAGGCCTGGAAATCTGGCAAATAAATCGCTTGTCTGACACCCACGAAAATTTGATCCGGTATGAGCATTTTTTTGCTTGCCCTAATCTGATAAACCAGAGTAGTGTTCAACCGATTACCAAAAAATGGCTGCTGACCGATCACCGGTTGTTTTAGCTTACAATCAGTGCATTACATTACTAAACAAGTCGAGGCTTGAAAGAACTACATTAAACTGAACATACTTTACAGAATTTACAGACTAATGCTTACAATCGAGCATACTTGCGGAAATCGCATACCAGTTGCGATTGTCAGTTGTGTGCACTTGGGCGGTACGCATGGCGCTCACTTAGAGCCACATGTGCACGCCCAAGTGCACGCGGTTGGTAATTTTACTGCGACCTGATTCAATGAAGTGTAACCTTCACATTTACAGTATGAACTGGCGATTGCCACAAGTATGCTCAATTGTAAGCGTTACATGTCATTTAACTTGTATATCCCAAAAAGGGGCATCTAGAGAGATTAGGAATATACATTGTGTTTGTTTCTCAATATTGTTTTCAATGGTATTATTAATATCATTTTACATTAACAATTGAACAATTACAGAAGATAATAAAAGGCGGTTTATGAAGCATCAGAAAATGCTTGGCAACAATCGGTTGAACCGATGTTCCAGGACCCATTGCCGTTGTCATCTGATTATCCACAATCGGCTGATTGTGGTTGCTGGTTCCGATCATCAGTTCAACACTAAACCTGAGTGTGCTCAGGTCAGTTACAAGTGACGATAGGAGAGTTGAAACAATACAGTGGCGCCGTTGCATGTTTGAGCCATAATAAAAGGACTCACAAAGAAGTAAGTGACAGTGTTGAGTAGTCCTCAGAATTAGCCGTATCACTCGGCAATGCTGTCATCAAATTATAGGAATTGCCATCATAAAAACTCAATGGGGGAAAAGTGTCCACAATATAACAGACTTTGTCAGTGTTTCAATTTTCCATTTAGTGAACTCGTGTTTAACAAGTAGAGTTATGTGAACAACAATAAATATCTTCTAAAGCCTGATATGATATATCCATTAATAATAAGAAGGAATGAGAGAGACAGATTTACTCAATTTTGGAGGCTTTTCACCGTAAATAAATATTATAAGTTATCTCTGCCAACATGTATGGTGTGTGGAGATTTAATACCTGGATGTCGGCTTTTAAACACCGAGCCGCAGGCGAGGTGTTTAAATGAGACATCCATGTATTAAATCTCCATATACCATACATGTTGGCAGAGATAACATTTTTGTCCCATTTGAAACACAGTACAAGCATTGTGGAAATAAATTTGTGGACTCATTTCACAGCTCAACAATCACTGGGACCAAATTTGTGATAATTATTTTGTTTTTAAAATAGCAGAAGACAACAGATAGAGTTACATCCCTTGGGTCGTTAAGGAATCGAGTAAACATTATTTTGTTGACATATCGTCCCCTGAGTTCCAATGTGTTCTATGTGCCTAGTGTCACATAGAACACATTGGTACTCAGGGGGACGAATTATTTGCTCTTACTTTATTTTTATGATTGAATTGTCGGAAATCTGATGATATTTGTGACTATTTTCGGGTTTTTTTGGTTTGATTTTTATTTCGAGGCAAGCAAAATCAGAAAGCTTTCGTTTAAACCATATACCCCTGATGTTTCGCATGCACTTATACCCTGGATGCTGCACACTCTCATATACCTTGGATGTTGGGTGCATGCATTGCCATGGCTATTTGTCCAAGGCATTCTGGCCAATCAAAAGACCAAATTTATCAGGATATAGGGACAAGACATTTTGAAGGATGATAGGTGCACTCGACTCGATATGTGGGACAGGAGGAAAGGTGAATGGAATTGTTCAAAAGCTACACGCAACGCTCATAAGTATTCACACTGCTGTGAGATCCACTGCAATATGTGGAATTAACAGAGTAAACACTCACATTCAAGCCACTGATAGGTGCACTCGATTCCAAAGGAAGATGAATGGAATTAGTATTCAGAAACAAATTGAACCATACTTTACGATGCGATTCTACACAGCTGAACTATCCAATAAGAAATCGACACATGTTAATAAAATAAGAATATCTTTTGGAAAACCATCCATTTTATTCGAGCAATCCCCCCTGAGATGAGAAATATGTAAATTTAAACATGAAAAATTGAAATTTAATTTAACCCTCTGCACTCTGATGTCAAAATGGCAAAGTTTTCAGCTGCAAATATTTCCCATAATGCAGTTTGATATTTAACCAAATATACCTTGTTTGACAGAGCTCAGTGAGCTCTGTCAAACAAGATATAATTGGTTAAATTCATAGTTAAACAAGACAAAAATGGAGTGATTGGAGAAAAGTCTGGCACGACCAGTGTGCTAGGGGTTAATGCATATGTAAATGACTATTTAAAGCAATTTTGCACACATTTTGAAGTCGACAGGGGGGTTTCAGTCAGCTTTCTTGGTACATAAAAGATATTTATGCACACAGCAAAGTTGAGTGAAACACAAAATCAAGCAATGTGACTACCTATGATAAAATGGTAGAGTTTTAAATTATTTCTGGTCATCAAAATTTGTTCACAAGTCTTTACCTTGTTACAATTATAAAAGGGCAAAACCACAGTCTAAATAATTTCATTTAAAAAATAATATGAAGCACAACCACAGAATATGAAGCCTTCAAGTTGCAGTACTTGCAATTCAGGATAAAGCCCAAATATGGGCGTTCAGTATGTTACCACCTAATTGCATATGCAGGGACCGACCTGGGCATGCGCCAGTGCGTATTTGGTTCTGAAATATCAGGACCTGGCTCTTAAATCTCAGAAATAGGCTTCTCAGTTGGCGCGTAACTCCTCAGATCATATTTTGATATTCTTTCGATGGATAATCGAGAGAGACACTCTTACATGTATTATATATATGATTATCATTTATCATCGTTGTAGAGTGCTTAAGTTAATACTTCAAGTCTTAATTACCAAGCATTAATCTTCACTGTGGTTTCTGATCAAGTCTTGGCTGCCTAAATAGGCAGCCAAGACTTGATCAGAAACCACAGTGAAGATTAATGTTTGCTATAGTGTACTAAATGAAAATGATGAGAGCTATTACATACTTGCAGTGTGTGTTACAAACAGCAGTGTGACTCCGTAAATTGAAATCTGGCGCATGAATTGAAAAAATAGGCTCCGAGGCTAGAGCGTATTTTAAATAGTCCTGGTCGGTCCCTGCATATGGTTGTCGAGTAAACTCCTGCTAATTGAAAAAAGTAAAGGTGGCTGCCAGGGTTGGCTAACCCTCTTCCCATACACCCAAAAAAGATAGCCTGAAACAGTAACCTTGTCAATATCTAAAGTCAAGGAACAGATACCAACTTTAAAGTTGAGGTCACTGTAACCTTGAACTTTGGCAGAAAGGCACCAGAAGAAATAGGCTTCTTCCTTTCATCATACCTACCACACGTCAAGTTTGGTTTTGATTTGCCAATTTTAATTAGAAGCAAAAACAAACTCCAGAAAAATTTTAAGTTCAACACCAGTATGATCTTGATCTTTAGAACAATGATCAGCAATGATGCCAAAATAAATAGGGTTCTTGTTATTATACCCAGCACACAGGTCAAGTTGGGTTTCGATCAGCCAATTTTAAATACAGAGTGGAAACAAACTCCCAGGAAGTCCAAATGTTCAAGGTCACTATGACCTTGAACTTTGGCACAATGCCCTCCACCCCACAAATGGGGTTCTTCGTCTCTGAAACACACTCTGACTACAGACAGATCAATGGATGGACAGACAGCACCAGAGCTTAATGCACCCAAAACTTTTTCAGGAGGGAGGGGGAGGAGGGATAAAAACGTGGTAACATATCAAGAAATTTAATCTACAGTCCAGTGATCATAAAAGCAATCTTTATCTCCATCAAATCATGATCTGCTCATGAAACATTTACCCCAGAACTTGATACATCTGCAAAGACATAAATGAAGGAGACTTTGGCCCCCTAAAGGTATACTGTAGACAACCACTCTCAATTAAATTATAACATTTGAGATGAATTATTTGTCGCCCTATCAGAGTATGAATGTGGGATGGGCGTGTTATGTCTTGTATGAAGGGCTATGCACTTCATGCAACTTAAGACACCCATCTCACATTCATATTCAGATAAAGTGGCAGATGATCCATTTCACTTCTTATATGTACTCCTTTACAGTGAAAATTCCAGCTAGCCTCAATAACTAAATGTTGATAGAACAGCCAGCAAAAGGGGTGGAAGACAGATAAAGATTGGAAAAGCCAGTTTAGTTTGTCTTTGTCCCTGCAAAGTAACTCATGCAAAAAAGTGTAAAAGAACATGAACTAATAGGGAGAAATTAGTATTTGTTTTAACAAACATACCTTCACAAGAGAATGGTTTATCTTTATCTTCTAATGGAGTGCTTTCTTTATCTTCGCGTTTCTTTCTGCCTCGCTTGAAAATAACAAACAGTTGAAAGATTTTCAATTAACTGTTGAGGGCTATATTATTTTGGTGGTCTGAATTTGTTCATCAAGGTTTGTTTTATTACAAATTAATGGAGAGTGTCCACAGGCACTCTCCAATAATTTGAAATAAAACAAATTTATATAAACAAAATATTATTTGTGTTTGACTGAATATGAAACACGAGCAAGGAAAATGTTGGCTTTTGCTCTGGTACCCTCATTTTTTTGAAAGCCCTGATAGTGGCTTCTAGCACTCGACAAGTTAAAATAATGTTCATGTACATTTATTTACGAGCATGTACAATTCATTACTGGCTAAAAATCCACATGAAGACCCAAGATTATAAAATGTATACAATTTATTCTTGATACAGTGGAGCCCATTTAATTGGATATTTCTTAACTGAATAACCCTGTTAATTGAATATAATTTTGCAACACAAAACCATTTACCATACCTCCAGTACAAATTTGACCTGTTAATTGAATATAGGTTATAGAGTAAACTCCTGTTAATTGAATAAAAAATCTTGTAACCTGTCAAGAGATTACCTGGACTCTCCCCAGTTTTCATTTGTTTATAGACCTATTAGGCCTCAGTACATCCAATACAGGCATTTAATCTATTATATCTTATTTGACAGAGCTCATGGAGCTCCGGCAAACAATATATAATAGAATAAATGCGAAGTTTATCCCTAGAATACAGGAAAGTGACACCATCCCTGTTAATTGAATATGCCTGTTAATTGAATAATTTATTTTCATTAGCAAAGTGGCTATTCAATTAATTGGGTTCCACTGTAATGAATTCAAATTCCCAGAATATCACATGTAAAATTACACATATGTCAATGCCAAATATGAGTACAGACATGCTAAATTGAACTGCTGATACTCTAACTTTAATTGCTTTAATTCTGGCAATCATGCTAGAACAGTCTAAAAAGGATGTACCCCACTCATTTTACATCCAAGAAGCTGAATTTGGAATATTCTATTCTCTCTTCAAAAGACTTTTGACTGTCAAAAGTTGATTTATCAACCACATTTTTGAACTGAACTGAATTGAATTTGGGCCATTCTATTTTTCAGAATTATATGAATTTCCCACAACATTAAACATGTCCTGATAACAGACGAAGTTATTTATTTTATCTTGTTGATAGAGCTCAGCAAGCACTGCCATATAAGATATAATAACTAGAATAATACCATAGAACTACACTGTTTAACACTTTACCTAATGAATCGGCACAGTCTGACCACGCAAATTTACAAATTAAGCAGTTGAAAAAAAAAAGCTTCAAAAAAGTTTTAAAAAAACATATGATGTGACCCCCTCACTGGAAGGAGCTTGTTGGACTCATATCAATGAGGGGCACATGATATGGCTTTGTTAAATTCTTTTGAAAAATTTGAAAACAATAACAACAAATTTGGATATCGTGTGTATTGGGTAAAGGGTTAAATGCCAGGAACGAGAAGCACTGTTCATTATACAATTATGATATAGTCTTATATCGACAAAATGCTCAATTCTTTTGAAAAATTTGAAAACAATAACAACAAATTTGGATATCGTGTGTACTATCAAATAAACAAATGTAAACTTGTACCAAGTCAACACAATCCAAACTAGAATAACCCAAAGGATGTCTATGCCCCTGTGCCCCATAACTGCAGATACCCATCCCAAAAAACTCAATCTCACCTAAGGGTAATAACTCTAGAACATAAAATGTAAATACAACAGAATGTAAACTTGAACTGTATTTTTTGGTCACTGCAAACAATATTGTAAAGTTTTCAAAAAAATTGATAAGGTAAACTCAACTCACTGGTATTGTTCAGGAAATCATAAAATATATTATTTTTCACTAACTCAAGGGGACTAATTTTAGAGTATAGAGAGCAAATATGGCCAAACGAGAGCTTGATCTGTATTTTGTCACTCGATACAATAAGAAAAAGTTTCAAAAAACATTCTGCAATCATACTTCATCTGGAAATAAAAAAAGTCACAAGTATGGACACATGAACAGGCAGACCCAGAGTTTGAGTTTAGACAGGGCTGATCAGCCCCAGGTCCATATTCAGCCCTGTATTTTGCATTTGCAGGGGTGGGGGGTTTAGCCCTGTCAATATTGACCAACTTCATACAAGAACGGCACTGAACCTCAACACAAATCACAAATGAAATGGCAATGTGTAACAGTTTATGGTTGTTACTGATATGAATGAACCCTTAAGTGCCTGGACAAGTGTCTTGAATTCCTGCCATTCCACAGTCTCTATAAGTCTAATGGCTTAGCAGTGATTTCTAGTTAAGTCTTGGCTGCCTGCTAAGGCAGCCAAGACTTGACTAGAAACCACTGCTTAGGTAATTTGTCTATTGTCAGCAACACCTCCTCATGATGTCATGTTAAGGGCACCTGTTCTGAGGTAGGAAAATAGGCCCTTAAGGTGTTAAAGGAAAACCAGGTAAAAAACTTGAGAATGATGCCTCCTATGTTTTCATGTTGTTCAATTCATTCAATAATTCTTTGGATTGAACTTCCCAAATTTGTTTTTCCTGTCATTCACATTCAATGAGCAACCATGCTCCCAAGTTATGGGTTAACCCTTTACCTAACACGAAAAGTAGACGACACTTGCAAATAAAATTCTTGAAGCACTATTTTTTTTAGATTTTTTGCCTCAAAAACACAGCTTATGACCCCTTATTGGAACAAGCTCGTTGAACTCGTTCCAATGAGGGGTCATAAGCTATGTTTCTGTGACAAACAATGAAAAAGGTAATAAAAATTGAATGGAGAATTTGGTGAATAGCGCTGACCGGTTTTGGCCGTTACGTTGGGTAAAGGGTTAAACATACAGCATAGAATATTCACTATTACCAACAAGAAATCACCTTGCATTTATGCAACTTAACCTTCATCAAACAATAAGTTCAAACCAGTTCTATACTCAGAAATGGCTATTAAAATATCTTAACCCTTTACCTAACATGAAAAGCAGACAACACTTGCAAACAAAATTATTGAATAACTAATTTTTGCATCCAAAACATAGTTTATGACCTGTCATTGGAACGAGCTCAGAAGAGCTCATTCCAATAGGAGGTGATAAGCTATGTTGCAAAAAATAAAAAAAAAAATGAAAATTGAATGGCATTTTTTGTGAATAGTGCCGACTGTTTTTGGCAGTTATGTTGGGTAATAAAGGGTTAATCCTCAAAGGCCAAAATCCAAATTTGATCACTTTTTATCACAACAAAATAGATGTCAAACATGCAGTCCTTGGGTAAACTTACAAGTTACATTCTAAGCACCATGACAGTTTTTCTTGGCAGGCCTTGGCTGCCAACATAGGTAGCTGCGACTTGTTCAGAAACAAACACAAAGTCACCGGATGTAGTCTGTCAAGTTGAATAAAAAAATGTACAATAATCTTCAGTCCCGTAAGGGTTAAGGCTATTCATTGGAACAAGATTATTTAGTGCATTCCAATGAAATGTCATATGCTATGGTTTAATCCTTTACCAAACACGAAAGGCAGACAAAACTTGCAAACTAATTCTTGAATAATTAATTTTTTTTCATTTATGCATCAAAAATATAGCTTATGACACCTCATTAGAATGTGCTCATTGAGCTCATTCCAAAGAGGGGTCATAAGCTATTTTTTGCCACAAAAATAATGAAAATTGAATGGTGATTTTTATAAATAGCACTGGCCGTTTTTCGCAGTTATGTTGGGGTGATGGATTAAAAGAAAAATTAAACATCCAAGTTATCAGGGATAAGAGTGGAAAGTGTCTGAATTTTCTGAAATAAGCTGAAACTCTCATAATTTAACCTTAAATTGGTGAAAATGATTGTTTCTTCAGACAATAAGACATATAGTTAAGATTATATCTTGGCAGACATTTTATTTCCAGGTAGTGTTCAACCCATTACCAAAAATGGTTGTTGACCGATTACCGGTATTTGAACTCACAATCGTCCAGCTCTGATGCCGATTCTGATGCAGATTCCAATTGTAATACAGTGCACTACTAGACAAGTTGAGGCTCGAAAGAACAACATTAAACTGGACATTTTTCACAATGTTAAACTTCGTTGACCTGGGCCGCAGTAAAATTACCAGGCTCTCAGAGCCATATTTACCACTCAAGTGCATGTGACTGGTAATTTTACTGCAACCTGAGTCAATGGCATGCAACTTTTGCTTTTCTGGTATGAACAGGCGATTGCCACAAGTACGCTCAATTGTAAGCTTTACATGTCGTTTAACTTGCATAGCCCGTAAAGGGGTGTCTAAAGAGATTAAGAATATACACTGTGATTGTTTCTCAACTTTACTGAATGGTATCATTGACATCTTTTTACATTAACAGTTATAATTCATTAGTTAAATTTGACTTCGCTGTTCTTTCTGAACCCGTAATTTGATTGGCCGAGAACTGGTTGGCTCAGTGATCTAATCTCAGGCCAATTCACAATGCTCTAATTGCTGGAAGCGGATCAAGTAGAACATGTCTGTATTCACACTATGCGAGATCTCCCTCTTCTCTTTTGAGCTCTTACGTTACCCGAGTCACAAATCAAACACATTCCGTAAATTCGATCATGGAAAATAAACCGAGATCGAAAACGACATTTTTTAAAATTGTTTTTCTTCAAATAAAACGGGTTTGGAGCATTTTTTCACTTCTAACGATGACAGGAGTTACTTATCTCTTAATTTAACAATTGTAGAAGATAATAAAATGCAGTTAATGAATAATCACAAAATGCTTGGCAACAATCGGTTGAACCAATGTTCCAGGAGCCGTTGCCATTGTGATCGAATTGCCCACAATTGACGGTTTGTGGTGGCCGGTTCCGATCATCGGTTAAACACAATTTCCAGGCCTATCATTTTCAAAATTGAAGGAGTGCCATAATCACCATCCTTAATTAGGCTCAGGAGGGTAATTTTTTACCTGCCTTAACTAAGCTAAGGAGGGCTGATGAGGGCTATTCTAGTATTAGTAGTATTTATTTATTTATATATCTATTAAGATTTAACGATACTTTAACAGCCAAGGTCATATCATGTCGGTGACATTTTTGCAGGTGGAGGAAGCCGCAGTACCCAGAGAGAACCACCGAGTCACGACAAGCAGCTGCCACCTCCCCAACATCATAACTCTGCACTGCAGCACAAACAGAGTTCGACTGGTTGAAGACATACGTCATCGTGCCCCCATGCGGACAATCAGGGTTAAGTGCCCTGCCAAGGACACAACGCGGGAGTCCAAATTGATCGCTCAGACGGTCACCCATCCAAGTACTAACCGGGCTCAATGTTGCTTAACTTCGGTGATCTGATGAGAACCGGTTACCACAACGCCACCACGCCCACAGTATTAGTAGTAATAGTATCATATCATTCACATGTGTATAACTTCCATCATGAATTATATAATACTATTATATCTATGGATTATATTTAGACATCATGACATGTTCACTATCAAATTTAAATGTGGGATTATACATTAAAATATTGGCAACATTGAATTTCAATGAAATGTCGAATGTTTAATTCGACTTCCCATTATAGCAACGACAGCCATTTGTTTGCATTACACACGTCATCAACACGCACACAGAAATCAACTGACGTAATTGAGTAAAATTGGGAATGTGTTATAAAGTGTATCAAATAAGGGAGCATTTATTCTTTTGTACAGTAGTACTCTTTCTGATCGTGCATTATAACCACGTTTTCTCTCTGCTGAAACAATGGCATGACTCCATTCTGTCGCCCATGCAATATATAGAGGTGGGCGATTACTAGCTGCAAAATATTCCATTCAGGCAGACGATAGCAGATGAGGGTGAGCATCTGCCTCAGAATGACAAACCTGTATTTCTATAAATCTACATGAAAATGGTCTTTAAGACCATTTTCATGTAGATTTATGGAAAATACAATTTCAGAAATTTGATAAAAAATTATCTGAAATTAGCTGATTAATTATATTCTCTCAACCTAGAGTTATGCATATAAATTATTGGACATGACATCCAAAACCTGTATTCGGAAAAGTGTCAAGAATATATCTACAATAAAGGTTCCAGATACCTTTTCACCTTTATCATTTCTGACTTTCCTTTTCCGTTTTCTGAGTGTACATTCATAATCACTTATATCAGACTGGTCATCGACCATCTCTCCAGCATCTGGTGGGTCACTAAGATCATCATAGTCATCATACCAACGGTCTTTAGAATAAATTGTATCTGCTTTGTATTCCTCAGAATAGTCATCTAATCTAGCTAATGGGTTCTCCACTGCACTAATTTGATGAAGATCTGGAATAAAACATAATATGGCAATACAGTACAAGTGTAAAGTCCTGTTTTTAATCCTTTTCCTTTCATGGCTAGCAGACAACACTAGCAAATACATTTTTTTGAATAACTCAATATATTTATTTTTCTGTTCACACCACATCATTTATGATGCCTTATTGGAATGACTTGAAAAGCTTGTTTCAATGCAGGGCCATGCTAAACTTTTTTCGATGCAAAAATTAAAAAAAAGAAAAGCAAAATTTTAATGGACATTTTAGTGGATAATACAGGCCAGATCTGACAAATACATTTTATTTATTTTTACCTGAAGGTTCAGCAAAATGGTTTGAAAGACTAATTCGTGTGCATTCATTAATATTAAATACATAAAAAATATTTACATTCAGAGACCAGCCATGCAGATGACTTGGGTAAAGAAGTCGTCATGGATCAGCCAACTTAGGCCTGAAATAGCCAACGGATTTTTGATGCATCGAATCTAATACAAGAGCAAAAAATGAATTAAATTCGTCGGTGATGCGTCGACTATTTCAATTAGATGCGAGTAAGATGCATCACCAATGAATCTCCGTAGAACTGAGACGAATCTCAGTCGGTGATGCGTCTCAAATACCTGTTTGAAATAGTCGACGGATTTCTGGCGCGTCTACTCTAATACAGAATGAGGAAACAACAGAGCACTACCGATCAGCCGAATGCAAATCATATGGTAATGAGGAAAGCACATGTCAGTCGCTGGAAATACCCATCTTACTTCATTTCAGTGTTGACTGATCGAAGGCTTGATTCGAGATTTTTCAAAATGAAAAGCATAGGTGAGAACGAAAATCTAAATTTTATAGTAAATTTCCTTTCTTATTATACCTACCACAATTGTTTACTTCAGGCTTGCACTACAGTGGAAGTCCCTAACTCGGATAAAATACTCTCTATTTTTGTCTTTCCCAAGCAAGTTGGGAAAGAAAAGTGGTGCAAAAGCACCAATAAAAAATAAGCCAAAACTGGGTCGAGTGCAACCGGCGCAGACCCAGTACGGGACGCTCTCTCCCAAGTACAACTCCACGACTTCCGTTGCCAGTGCGCATATACCGTCTCTAAAGACTCATTCTTTTGGAATCCGTCAACGTTAGAGTTATGTGATCAGCAGGGAGGAAAGATTCTTTACCCGTAAAGAAAACGGGAGGGCCTCCATGTAAACAATTGTGGTAGGTATAATAAGAAAGGAAATTTACTATAAAATTTAGATTTCTTATCAACCTACTCACAATTGTTTACTTCAGGCTGAATAGACAAAAGGCTGGAGGGAATCGCATAACCAACCCACACATAACCCCAGTGCACTGGAACCGTGAAGCAGAAGGAAGAGGTCCCGAGGCTTATCAACCATAATGTCGCAATCATTGGTAAAGGACAATGAAAAGAGACATATGAGCCTGTGTGACACACAGACAGAAAAAGGGCAGTAACAGCACAAGGTTGAAACTGACCTTCAAGAAGCCTAATGGCTATGGCAGACAACAGCCTGAGCAGAAGAAAGAGGACCCAGGGCAAAAAGGTCCTCCGACTGCTCCTGCAACTGGCGCAAATAAAAGGTGGAGAAAGTAGAAGCATTTCTCCAGTAGGCTGCCTGCATAACATCCGACAACTTGACGGAGTTAGAATAAGCCCAAGAGGTAGACAGTGCCCGCACCTCGTGGGCAGTAATACGGTTGGTAATACAATCGCCAGCTGCTAAACGACCATAAGCCGTACGAATAGCAAGACAAATCCATCGAGAAAAGGATTGAGGAGAGATCTTCTGTCGACCCGGAATGAGAGACAGAAAAAAACGTTTCCTGCCTTTCCGTATGAAGCGTGTCCGATCAAGATAAATGCGAATAGCACGGACCGGGCAGAGCAAAGGGCGATTACCCTCAACAGAAGGAAGAGCCCTGATACAGATAGGAGGAGGAGTAGTATCTGGTAACTGATTCTTGGCCAAAAAGGAGCAATCAGTGGTAAAAGTAACACTGTTGGGAGAGCTCCTAAAAAAGGCCGGGTCAACCGAGAGGGCGTGAAGCTCACTAACCCGGCTGGCCGAAGCAAATGCCATCAGAAAAGCCGTCTTAAATGTGAGAAAATGCATATCCACCTGGGATAAAGGTTCGAACGGCGCCCCCCCCCCCCCCCCCCCAAGCAAAGCAGCACCCACGAAAGATTTCCTCGTGGAGTAAGCTGCGAGGCCTTTTCAAAGAAAAGTGCCGAACAAGCTTGGAGAGGTAAGGATTAGTGCCGATACGACGCTTCTCCACATAAGAAAAAGTCTCTGAAAGCAAAGACCTGTAACCCTTGATGGTAACAGGCTGGAGACCCCGAGAATCAAACAGATATACCAGAAACTCCGCAATCTGTGAAATCGAAGGATTGGCATAATCAACAGAATGATCAGCACACCATCGACAGAAGACCTTCCATTTAGCTGCATAAGCTAAACCAGTGGAGTGCCTCCTTGAAGAAGAAATGCACTCCACTGCTCGTCTCGAAAAACCTCTACGGAGGAGACAGGACCTGACAAAAGATATGCGTGAAGGCACAACGAAGTCGGGTCGACGTGAAACCTCCTCGGGCGACCTTGACAAAGAAGGTCACGACGTAGCGGGAGACGTGCCGGAACCGCCGCCATCAGCGAGCGGAGCTGATTGATCCACACCCGCTGAGGCGACAGGGGAGCGATCAGAATGATTCGACAACTGCAGGTTCGAATTTTGGCGAGGACCTGAGGAAGAATCGGAACCGGCGGGAAGGCGTAGCCGACTAAACCGTTCCAATCGAGTGACAGAGCGTCCACGGCGAAAGCCAGAGGATCTGGACACGGGGACACGAAAGTGTCCACCTGATGGTTCCAACGAGTCGCAAAGAGGTCGATGTGGGGACGTCCCCAGAGATCACAAAGCGACTGGAACACTGCCCTGTGAAGCATCCACTCGGTGGAAATAACCCTGCCCTGTCGGGACAGGGAGTCGGCTAGGACGTTCAGACGACCGGGAATGTGACGAACAACCACTCCGGCGTGAACATCCTGAGCAAGCAGTAGAAGATCCCGAGCTAACTCGTACATCGGAACCGAGTGCGTGCCACCCTGGTTCCGAATGTAAGCAACCACTGTCGAATTGTCGGATAGTAGAAGGACCTGGCGATTCGACAGGTGAGGGATCCACTTCCTGAAACTCAGAAGAAGAGCAAGAAGCTCCTTCTGGTTGATGTGTAGAGCTGCTTGATCCTGGTCCCACATCCCGTGTAGGGAAAGACCGAGAGGATCCAACGTCACACCCCATCCGAGATCGCTGGCATCTGCCGTCAGAACGCGATCGGACGTGGGTAAGTCCAGTGGAACACCCTGCGTAATCCACTGAACATCTGTCCAGGGAAGAAGGTGAGGATACAGAGAGTCCGGAAACGGAAGCACCTGATCCAGAGAATCTACATTCGGTCTCCAACAACTGAGCAGAAAGTGTTGGAGAGGTCTGACACGCAGCCGACCTAGAGGAATGAGATCCGTCACCGAACCGCAGAGACCGATCAGCCGGAGAAAACTCCGAGCGGTCGCGGACATGGACTGGGACAGAGTCAGAGCAAAAGCTGAGAGAATCACAGCCTTGGCCTGGGGAACCGCCACCAAATTGAATTTGGTTTGGAAAGACATCCCCAGATGACAAAACGACTGAGAAGGGACCAGGTCCGACTTCTCCTCATTGACTCTGAATCCTGGTGACGTGAGCAAGCTCAACAGAGTGGCGACATCCGATTCCAGTAAGGCAGCATTGGAATGCCTCTGGAGGATATCGTCCAGATATGCCGAAGTAGTCACCCTGGACTGTGTGCGATGGAACGCTATCACATGCGACATCAGTCTGGTGAACGCCCAAGGAGCCAGGTTGAGGCCGAACGGCATGGCCCTGAACTAGTAAACTCGCCCCAGAAAAGCGAACCTGAGATACTTCCGTGACGCCCGATGCATCGGAATGTGGAAGTAAGCATTTCGCAGGTCGATGCTGGCTGCGAAATCTCCCTGGTGAATTGATTGGCGGACCGACCTGAAAGTCTCCATGCTGAACTTGGGAGCAATGATAGACTGGTTCAGGATACTCAGATCGATAACCGGTCGGAGTCGGCCGTCCTTCTGCGGCACCAAGAACAGGCGGGAATAGAAACCCACTGACTGAACATTCTTGACGACCTCGATCGCCCCCTTTGCCATGAGATTGGCAATCTCCGTGGACAAAAGTTCCCGACGTAAAACGTCTGAAGGAACTGTGGTTGGAAGAGGCACCCTTGACAGAGTGGGGTGCCGTCGGAAGGATATGCGCAGCCCGGACCGAACAACATCTAACACCCACGGATCGGATGTGATGGTGGCCCAATGGTCTGCGAACTCTGCTATCCTTCCTCCAACCTGGGACGAGTCGAGGTGAGGGCCTTCATTTCGAGCCCCGACGAGGCCCGCGAGAGGAGAAACCACCTCCTCTGCTAAATGAAGAATCCTGAGACTTCCCTCGATTCTGCTGACCCCTACCTGTACCCCGTGAGTAAGAAGTAGAGGCGGCGGCAGAAGGACCAGCCTTTTGCTTCACAGAGGAAGCAGAAGGGTACTTGTTAGGCTTGGAACGGCCCTCGCCTCCCCTAGAAGGCTGATCAAGCTGACGAAACAGCAGCTGATCTTTGGAATGACGTAGGACGTCATCCCGGACCGTCGACACGGAACCATGGAAAAGTTGCGGACCTGCCAAAGAAGCAGATCGAAGAGCAGCACGTTGCTCCTCGGGAAGGGATCGTCCTGTGTCCAGCACAGCGTCCCTTCGAACTAATTCCAAATTAGCCGTGTTACAGGCATGCGTGTGAGTAAGGTGCATAAGCGCCTTGGACAGCACACGCAAAGGAGCCTGTACCTCGTCAAACTTATCTGGAGGCAGATAAGCAGCCAAAGCTGAGACGACGTGATCTGAGAGAGAAAGCATGCCAAGCATCTCTCTAGATAAGCCCAACGTGGACTCCAGAGTCGTCATTGGAATGACGGCAGACTTGGGCTTGGAAAGCCCGAGGGAAGTGGAGTCCTGATCCAGAACCGTCAAAGTCTGGCAGACCGACGGATTGGCGGAATCGTAGGAACGATAACGCACAGGAGGCAAAAAGGTGTCAACCCTGGTGAAGAACGAAGTCTTCAAAGCCTTGGAATTCAGCTTGGAATCCAATGCTGAAAAAGCTTCAAGGGTTATGTACCGACTGGCACGGTCGAAGGCGCCCAGAAGCAGGTTGCTCCATAGGCTGTTGGCGCGCGACCGATGATCGTGGTCAGGCTGACACTGTCGGCTGGTTAGCAGGTTTGAGATCAGGCAGAAACCCAAACACAAAGTCAAGAGCTGCCCCCAAGTCCGAAGACTGCTGGCCCTCGTCCTCAAGCATGTCGGACTCCTCCCCAGAGTCGGAAGACACCTAGCCCATCATGGGCAAACCAGCCGACGCCTCCCATGGTGTCGGAACACCAGAGGAATCAGAAACCGGCCTGTTTCCAATCCCGGGAGGCGGCGCCATAGGAGGCGCCTGGAAACCACTCATAGCCTCGCTGGAAGCAACAGGAAGGATCTTAGAAAGAACCTGAGTGAGTAAGGAGAGGGCCTCCCTAAGCTCACTGCCCGTACCAACCGGTTCGACAGGGGAGCGAACCGGCAAATTGGCTTCACCTCTGACCCTCTTAACCAGCGAAGGGTCACGATCCTCCAAAACACCCGACGCGGGACGACGGGCGGCAGCCGAAACATCTGAAGGCAGACGTGTATAGGGGTACGATGCACCGCCGAGGATCAATATGGCGAGAACTCATGAGAGTCACTGCGGACCTCTGCGGGGCAGAAGGTCCAGGCAGCACAAAAGGCATTGGTCCCCCAAAACTGGTCGTGTGGCCAGAATGAGGAGACGGAAACGCCACGGAGTTCATAGTGTTTCCACTACGAACATCCGAATCCAAAGACACAACTGTGGTGCTCGACGACGAAGAGACCACAGAGATGGGTTCGGCCGGCAGCCCCTTCCGACTTCGCCGAGTTGAAGTCAGGGAAGGCTGACGCCGATATCCTACGTCTACAGTATCGGACATTCCTGCAGTCCCCTGCAGCGAAAAAGCTGAGGCCGGCTGAAACTGACAACGAAGCAGACGGACCAGCAGTAGTAGTAGATACGTCGAGAGTCGTTGAGGCTGGTGAAATAGTGGAGAGAGCACACCGGCTCGGCTCCGAAGGAGGAGTCACAACCCTAGTGACAGCCTCAGATGTCGACTGGAGGGGGACCGTAGTCCCGGAACCAGGCACCTCTTCACCAGAACACTCAATGGCTCCCGCAGTATTCACCACAGGAAAAGACTGCACATCCCCCATGGAGGAGGAATAACTCACCAGACAAGGTCGGCTCGGGAGGCCCCGAACGACCACGTTCTCCTTTCCCGCGGGAGCGGGAGGCTCGGCAATGAGAACGAACGACACGGTTTACTGACGCCCAGAAGGTGGATGACCATGCTCCACAGACACCACATGGCCGCTCGGCCGAACACCCATTACAGGAGGAACAAGTCGAATGAACATCGTCCACATGATTTGGCAGCAGACATTGCCCACAAGGAATTGTCCTGGGCATGATAGAGGTGAGAGGAGCAGAGAAGGTGAAAACAGAAAACAGAACACCCCCAAAGAAGAGAGAAAGGTGACAGAAACAAAGACCCCAGACGGTCGACCGGGAACCACACAACAGGATGACTACTTCCAAAAGAAAGAAGAAAAACTGTAGGAGTGGTACCCCGCTGACACCTAACTCTAACACAATTAGAAACTTTTGCAAAAAAAGCATTAACAATAATTGTGAAATAATATAAGTCCGAACCGCATGGCACACGGAAATCGCGCGCGACTCGAGAGAGAACAATTAAATATACATTATGGATATAATATAGAAAAGAGAATATAAAAAATGCCGCTCAGGATCACCGATCCAATGTCGAGTTGTGACAACAGTTCCTCGCACCAAGGCCAACACACCTATGAAGTTTCATGACTCTAGGTTGAACCACTATCAAGTTCTCATCTGGAAACCAATTGTTGCGATATACTATGTTCAAGGTCGCTGTGACCTTGACCTTTGACCTGGTGAGTCCAACATCAATAGGGTTCTTCCTCGCACCAAGGCCAACACGCCTGTAAAGTTTCATGACTCTAGGTTGAACCACTATCAAGTTATCATCCGGAAACCAATTGTTGCGATATACTATGTTCAAGGTCACTGTGACCTTGACCTTTGACCTAGTGAGTCCAAGATCAATAGGATTCTTCCTCGCACCAAGGCCAACACACCTATGAAGTTTCATGACTCTAGGTTGAACCACTATCAAGTTATCATCCGGAAACCAATTGTTGCAATATACTATGTTAAAGGTCACTGTGACCTTGAGCTTTGATCTGGTGAGTCCAAGATCAATAGAGTTCTTCCTCGCACCAAGGCCAACCCACCTATGAAGTTTCATGAATGTAGGTTGAACTACTATCAAGTTATCATCCGGAAAGGAATTGTTGCGATTTACTATGTTCAAGGTCACATTGACCTTGACCTTTGACGTAGCGAGTCCAAAATCAATAGGGTTCTTCCCCTCACCAAGGCCAATCTACCTATGAAGTTTCATGAAGGTGAGTTGAACCATTATCAAGTTAAGATTTACTATGTTCAAGGTCACTGTGACCTTGACCTTCGACGTAGCATGTCCAAAATCAATAGGGTTCTTCCTCCCACCAAGACCAACCTACGTATGAAGTTTAATGAATGTGAGTTCAACCACTATCAAGTTATCATCCGGAAACCAATTGTTTACGACAGCAAGCCCGGACGCCCGCCGCCCGCCCGCCCGCCATTCACCAAGCTATAAGTCAAGTTTGACTTCGTCACAACACGACTAAAAAACACTGTTCCTGAGAATACAAAGGATACACTGTGGTACAATGAATCAGGAATCATCAAACATCGAGCTGGTGGAACACTGATAAGCGTGCAAAAACATCTCGACACGAAACGGATTATAAAAAGAATGAGTCTTTAGAGACGGTATATGCGCACTGGCAACGGAAGTCGTGGAGTTGTACTTGGGAGAGAGGGTCCCGTACTGGGTCTGCGCCGGTTGCACTCGACCCAGTTTTGGCTTATTTTTTATTGGTGCTTTTGCACCACTTTTCTTTCCCAACTTGCTTGGGAAAGACAAAAATAGAGAGTATTTTATCCGAGTTAGGGACTTCCACTGTAGTGCAAGCCTGAAGTAAACAATTGTGAGTAGGTTGATAAGAAATAAATTTTTTCAAACGACTGAATAATTAAGAAGTTGATAGTGAGTGCAAAAATCAGTTTTAAACAAACAGCTTCAGGCTTGCATACAAACTACGTTGATAGTTTCAACTTTCGACATTTGTGGTATTGTTGTTGCTACGGGTAACATAAGTTGGTAAAATATTCTTGTTCAGAAAAGCCTAGCCCCTCTCTCTTTCTGTGGCTTTGATGTGTTCCCGTCTCATATGTGATTTTTTAAATCGGATTCACAAAATTCGATTTGGGCCCTCGGTTTGCTGAAGCTCATATCGAATTCAGTTGTTTGTTTATTGGGTTTTTTACGACAGTTTCAACTGCCAGTGTCATATCGTATCAGGTAGTTTTACCTGTGTGAGGGGGAGGGAGAGGAGATAAAACAGGATGCATCCCTTTGCTCGAGTAGAATCATGACAGGCACATATAGGATATCAAAGTTAGGGGGGCAAGAGTAATATCTAAGGGGTGTACTGAATATGATTTGCAGCATCATCTGAGCAGCACAGCGGCGAGATGGGGGGCAAGCACGAGAGGGGGTGTCCCCCGCTTGTGGGCGGTTGGCATCAGCCCTGGGTGAGGTTTCCCTGGGAAAATTTTGAAATTCGAGACAAAAACAGCAATTTCTTTGACTCTGAGTCCGTTTGTGTCCATAATTAGTTAATAAGTTGTGAAAAGCAACATTAATTAGGCCACATTACCACCAAATAGAACCCGAATAAATTATAAAATTATAAAATATGGTAACCGTTTGCTTGCAACAACATGGCAAAATAGCAACCAACAGGTGAACTATTTGGTGCAGCGCCATATTAGTCTTGAGTATGATGGTTTCCTGTATGGTTGTAAACACAACACACATGGGCACACACGAAAGTGCACCTAAAATATTGTCTGAAGCATACATGTGAAGTTTTGAATGAATTAGAAAAAAATAACCATGGAAGATATAAATTATGGAAGAATTATTTTCCACAGGCGTACGAAGCATCCGTGTTTTGATATTTTGTTGTGAGAATTGACGTGATATATAGATGAAACTGTGTTCAACAGAAGGCAGAAATATTTGGAAATCCAGATGCTAATTTTACTGCCCCTGCTATTCACATATAAATTTGCTATTCCTCACCCCTCCACTCAAACATTTTACAAGTAAAAATATCTACATTTTAAGATTTCTTGCCTGATGTTCCCTATATCAGGCATATGGATTAGCATGGTGGGGTGGGGTGGGGGTGCTGAGGTGGAGGGGGGGGTGGTGTCATGACTGAATTTTTGTTTGGGGGAGGGGGGAGTTCCAGGTTCCATTGGATCATGGTTGTAGTGTGCTGAGGCGTATACCACGTCGACGGTACATACGCCTTCAACCATTGCTAACCCTGCTTGTGCCGAGTTAGTAGCTCTGATAGTTACTCGTTCCGATCAGTGTTTCTCTGGGTTTTCCGGCCTCACCTGTAAAACTGTCTGACACTGGCTTTCGAAATGTCGGTGCGCCCCAGAAAACTAATAAATAAATGTTGCACCGTGGGTGCAAAAACAAAATGATCGAAGGAACCTAAAGTATGCCAGTTGACCACGATTGGCTGATCAATTAGATTGGATGCGACAGTGATGCGTCTGTATATTTTAAAATCTCTCCATGTCGCATCAGCGACGGATTTAATACAATTAGATTCAACACATCAAAAATCCATCGACTATTTCAGGCCTTAGCCCTGCCTTCAATGAAAAATGACTTTGAAGTCAACTTGTGAAAATTCTGACTACGTTGAAATTAGGAGATTTCACACAAAACCTCAAAGGAATAAAAACACCTAATAGACATTGTTTTATAAGTATTAATAGATGTTGGAGCTAACATTCATTCTAACTAAAAATAAAATCAACAGATAAAAAAAAATAGGTGATACAGGCAAAAGAATTTTGTGTTCGAAACATTCTTTTATAACTATTTTTTTTTAACTAAGAACCCATTTAAAAGGCATTCTTTTCTGTTACACTGGAAAGTTTGTTTAGGTATAGCTGTGCTATTTTGTTTCATCCATGCAAGAAGTAATAGCCATCCAACTGGATTTCAAAGCAAAGTCAATGATCCCTGAAATATTTTGTGTATTGATACTATAAAATACTGTGTCAGTATTCAGTAACAAACCAGTGTCTTTGTGTTTCGAGCCACCAACCATGCTTCGTAAACTTATTTCCGACAAATCTGATTCACAATCAAACTCTTCTACCACATCTAGTTCTTCCAGCCCTAGCTCAGTCAGTTCAGCCAGAGTTAAAAATTGCATTTCTAATAATAATCATGTTGCAGTTGGCTGGAGTCAAAAACCAAAATCGGTTGTTAAAGTAGTACCGAAGGGTCATTCTACATCACGGTCTGACATGTCACTGCCTGAGTCAGACGATACAGTCTCTTTTTATGGATACGATGGGTCGCCATCTTCTATCTGTGTGCTGAAAGAACCCTCTGTTACAAGTAACAGGAAGAGGAAGTAATGAAAGTGTCAATGTCACTGCAGCTCAACTTGTCCAAGAAGGGACTGAACCAAATAGAAAGCTCCAGTAATGCCAAGTCATTCAATCAAGTTTTTACGGAAAAGGCATCACACGGTATTCACACCAAAGCTACATATGAAATCTGAAAATAATCGGGTGAGGGATGCAACCTGTAGGGTGTTCTAATGGAATAGCTGACAATTTATATGCCAAATCTAACATGGCCACTGGCGGCCATGTTTTTCAACGAAATTCAGAAAAATTTGATAGCTCCCATGTGGACATCACACCAAAGCTATATATGATATTTGAAAAAAATCGGGTGAGAGATGTGGTATCTAGGGTGTGCTAATGAATTTGTTGACAGTTTATATGCCAAATCTAAGATGGCCACTGGTGGCCATGTTTTTTAACAACATTCGGAAAAATTCAATAGCTCCCATCTAGACATTGCAACAAAGCCACATATGAAATTTGGAACTGGGCAAATGATGGCCTGTAGGGTGTGCTAAAGGAATTGTGGATGGATGTCTGGATGGACGGATGCCTAGATGGATAGATGTATGGATGGACAGATAGATGGACAGGCTGGATGGATGGACAGACAACAGATCGCAACCCATCCCAAAAGCTCATACCTGAAAAGGTTTTGTCAAAAAGGGACATCGATGTCAAAAGCAGAATTTTAAGAGGTGCTGAAAGTGCTCTTTCCACTCAATCTACAAAGTATCCTCAATTATCTGATAATAAGTCGGATGTACATTTGTCAGATGACATGAAATCCATAGCAAAAGATGTTCAGTTTCATGAGGAGGAACTTTCCTGAGGTGAAGACACTCTGCCTAACATATTTTCTGATGGCCAAAAGTATGGTGTGCCCATCAGACATAAAATCGCATATTTTGAAAACAAAGTAGCTACCAACAAATCTGAAATTTGTGAACTTGTTAAAAAGTATCCAATCCCTGTTAATTGCAAATATGTTGGTGCATAAAGAGTTAATGTGAAAGTTTGGTCACAATTTGATGCAGCATCCCAAACTAGAGATGTTCAGTTCTAAGACACCCAGAAAGTTGCTAGTATTTCTATGATACCTTATTTACAAATTTTTTAGAAGGCTAAAGCTATAAAAAAAACCAGAGTGTTGGGAACCAACATTTAAAGCCTAACTCCATGACTAATCAAGAGCGAATGTGATAAAAAATTCAAAATTAACCAGTATGTGTGTAAAATCACTTTTGATTCTTTGGATGGAACTACCCTCGCTGGTGTCACCTGTTGAGAACTCTCATTAAAGTGCTTACAGGTATTCAGGCCTGTCATTTTACAGCAATACCATATGATATATTCTTCTGACCAACCGATTACTAAATGGCTTTTTTGGGGATCCTGTTCACATGACTATGAGAAAAGGAGCCGATAAGCACAAGTTAATAAAATCGAGTTGATCTCATGGTCGCAAGGACAGAACTACCTTTCAATGTATTTCTTTTTCCGGTGGAGGCTATTACCCCAAGCCATACAAGTGGCAAGATTGGTACACTGACTAGGTCAAAGGTTCACCTTTTATGAACATCAGAAACATCAGTACAGGAGTTTCCAGCTCAGATTCAGATACTTTATTCACAATATACATATATGTAAAGTGGTTACAAATAAACATATTGCACAAATATAATTAGTAGTATACCGTGGGAAGTGCCATAGCCAGTTTGACTGTCTATCTGCCATCCCCTGGAAGATAGGGTAATTGTAAACAGACTGTGACCAAATGAATGGACTAAGAAGCAGTTATGTGACACATGATGGGGTATGATGAGAATGGAACCATATTGTTTCCGGGGTCAGAGATATGGTCCATCATATACACCAGCGGAAAGTTGGTGCTTCAAGGTTGGCAAGAAGCAACCTGCTTACTGGACTCCCTCCACTACTCATCATAACACATGAGGGCGGCAACAAGTCCCATCATGAAGTTTGTGTTGTTTAGACTCCGACAAGGAGGTCGGTCATTATGTTTGGGCGTGGGGTCTCTGTCAGGTGGATCACCATAGGGTGTCAAATATAATGAATTAAGCCATACCAATGAGGGCGAATGCTCTTTGACAGATCACCTGCTCAAATGTGCGCAACAGGTTATCTGTCTATTTCTTTACATTGTTGTTAGCAATTTCTTAATTGCATACAGATAGTATTTTACGTAGGACAACTGTAAGGAAGAAACACAGCAGGCTGCACAAGACAAGGATTCCAGATTGGGCCACAGAGCATGACTATTATGTGTATTTTGAACATTTCCAAGTTTACGAAGTGTAATCAGGGCAGTAGGGATTATCACATCGCACATAACTGGAATATGACAAAATGAATGTGGAAGTCAAGTTGTCCCTAAACATGGTTCTATCACAAATATTACGAGTTGTGCCGTCTGGAGCGTTCAATAGTTTTGGGAAGGTGTATAAAGGAAGTTTATCTAGAGTTTGGGTCCATGTTTTTCTATGTATAGAAGGCCAGACTGTCTGGTTGTTCTGCCAGATGGATTGTCAATAACTTTCAATATATCACTGAAAGAAGCCGGTAATCTGCCGTTTTGCCAGTCAAACGAATAAGCAGTGCACGTAGGTTTAAACAAATCATCAACCTTAAGTATTTGATTTTCCTTAAACAGGAGATCTGTATGAGTATTGTACTTTTTTTTTGTTATTAATAATTCATAATGATCGCTTTTACATGAAAGCTAGTTTTTTGATAGCTCTCGAGTTGCCCCTTCCTGGATTCCGTATACCAAATGGCTGTGTATAAGGGCATAGTATAATGTTTTCAGAACTCCGTGGGGGAGGATATTTTTTACTTTGTTGGGGCTATAGTTTGCATGTGCTACTTTCAAGCATATTCGGGATACATGTACAGTTAAAACTAGAAGTCCTGTCATGAAATGCGCACAAACAGCACATTGCTCTGCGCATAAATCTACGATTTACGACCACAGTAAGGCTATCAAATTCTGTACATATGGCCTGTGCACAAGCAATGTTTCAGCCAATGGACCTCTGGGTAACCCGGAGGCCCATTGGCAGAAACATTTCCTGTGTTTGCCATGAGTAACCAGGAGAACTTGCCGTGCTTTGGATGCCATTCGATATGGCAATTGCGCATAATTCCTACGCACAATTAAACCTAGATAAGCGCACAGTTCGTGACAGGACTTCTAGTTTTAACTGTATGTGAGCCTTGTAGGATACAAGGTGTTCATCAATGCTTATTCCTAAAAATTTCACAGATTTTTCTGTTTCGGTGGCCCCAACCTTGTTTATGTTTTGGTTATTTATTTTTAGCTCTTGAGAGAGATTACAGTTCCTACTTTTATTTGGATTAAGTATGATATACAAGGTTATCTTAGCATTCACCATTAGCTGATTTGCAGAGCACCATTCAAATAGTTTTTGAAGTTCGTCATTGAAACACGGTGTTATGGGGTTTTTGTGGGAGCCCGAGCAGTGTACAGTGGTGTCAGTGGCAAATGAAGAAAGATTGAGTGATGTTAAGTTACTTATATCATTTTTATATAAAAGAAAAAGGCCTAAAATTGAGGCCAGTGGAACACCACAACTCTCTTTGGCTAAGTCCAATTTGTGTTCTCCATACACAACATATTGAGACCAGTTGGACAAGTAACTTCTAAACCATTTGTTGGCAACACCTCGGATGCCATACTTTTCCAGTTTACCTAATAGTATTGCGTGATTTATGGTGTCAGAGGCCTTTAGCAAATCCAGGAACAATGCTAAGGTCCACAGCTACTTCAATCTCTGCTATGAGCTAGGGCTGAAACGGTTGACTCATTTTCGTAACCGATTAACCGAGAGCTATAAGCGGATAATATCCGGTTATCCGTGGCCATTATTTCACCGAATATGGGATCAAAACTATAGGAATTGGAAAGCAGTATTCTCAAACTATTCTGTAGTGTGTATACAGTACTCAACAACGTTCGATTGTATACACACTACGGAATAGTTTCTGCGATTACTCATTACTCACGGAAACTGCCGATCATTAACGAAGTCTTGAACACCAAAGTCGATTATTTCTCAATATACACAACGTGGCTTTGATGTGTAATCTTTCACAAAGTTTTAAACGTGGTATGACGATCACTATCAATATTTTGGATAATCGGTTTGAAACCAGTTAGCTACCTAACTGATATGATCACCAGTCAAACTGCCCAGGTACAAACAAATTCTCCAAAATCCAAAAAACGAGAATTATCATCCATAGTTCAGAACAATGCAAGTGATCGTTTGTTCTATATCAGGAAGCATCTCCAATATAAAGGAGTTTCAAAGTCAGCTATCAGCAGTATCTCCACATCCACACATAAACAATATAAATTTGCATGGCAAAAATTTGTTTTGTGGTGTCTTCAAGCAAAAATTAGTCCCATTGGGATCACATAAATTCAAATCGTACATTATTTATCACGCCTTTTTCATGACAACAAGTCTTACAGTGTGATGAACAACCACAGATCTACAAAAATGCAAACATTATTACTGACGGATAGGACAGATCTACCGTCTGTGCCTCTAATCACTAGATTTATGAAAGCTGAATTTAACGCAAATTTCGTTTACTCAAATATCGTACAACTTGGGATGCTGGAATTTTGTAAACATATTTATCTATATGCCTCCACTATCAGAGATTCCCTTAGTGGTCTTAACTATGAAATAAAACTGTCTGCTAGCGTTGGAAACAGCACAGCGGGTCAAACTCCTTGGTCATTGCATCTAGATGTTATGCCTTTTGATCACAACACTATCGTCTTTCAACCTCCAGATTTTCAAAAAACCTCTTCTCGTAGGAAGGTCACATATACAGTCATTTTACAACCCTTGCCAGATAATACAAATCTCTTGTGTTAGAAACGTGCAAGGAATACACTGATAGAACACGGAATCTATGGAAATCAACATTTAATTTCTAATTACTAATCCACGGCTTTCTGGTACCAGTGTGCAGATGTATAACAAATGTGTCATTCCATCTGAATCTGCCAACATTGGACTTATGTGATCAGTGGGGCGGAAGGATTCTTACACAAATAAGAGGATGGGAGGGCCTCCAGGTAAACAATTGTGGTAGATATAATAAGAAAGCAAATTTACTATAAAATTTTAATTTCTTATCAACCTACCTCACAATTGTTTACAACAGGCTGAATAGATAATTGGAAGAGGGAATCACATAACCAATCCCCACATAACTCGACATCGCATCACAAACACTGAAATGAGGCATATGGCCATGTGTGACACACAGACAGAAAGGACAGTAACCAGGCACTGGGCTGGAACTGATCCTGAAGGAATAGCCTAAAAGCTAGGATTGATAACAGCCTGAGCAGAAGAAAGAGGTCCTAAAGAAAAAAGGTCCTCAGACTGCTCCTGCAACTGACACAGGTAGAAGGTGGAGAAAGTAGATGCATTTCTCCAGTAGGCTGCCTGCATAATGCTTGCCAACTTGACAGAGTTAGCATAAGCCCAGGAGGTAGACAAATCACATACCTTGTGGGCAGAAATGCGATTGGTAATACAATTGTCACTTGCCAAAATGAGCGTATGGCACTCAAATAGCAAGACAAATCCACCAAGAATTGGATTCAGGAGAGATCTGCCTTTCCTAATAAACAGCATCCAGTTGAGGTAAATGCGAATTGAACAAATCGGACAGCGGTCACAGAGCAAAGGGTGATTACCATCAACTGAAGGAAGAGCCCAGATACAGATAGGATCCCTGGTTCTGAATGCAAGATACCACTGTCGAATTCGAAAGGTGGGGAATACACTGCTGGAAACTCTGAAAAAGGGCAAGAAGCTCCTTTTGGATGATGTGAAGGGGCTGCATGATAATGGTCCCAAACACTGTGAAGGGAAAGACCTAGAGCAGGGCTTGCATTTTAGAATTGTGACCAGGCTGTTCGACAGACCTTGTGAAGTAGTCAACCAGGCTGATTTTTCTTCACTGGGGCTGATTTATTTTTTTACACTTGCATGTGCATATTATATTGATATTTCATGTATATTGTGTTATTTGATGATTTGTTAAAATAAAGATTAATAACTCCAAGCTGATTGTCTTTTATTAATTTGCTATGGGCTATCAACTAGGCAATATTAATACCATGCTGATCTGTGTCTTGCGTCTTGGCACATATTCATGATTTAGCCACCCGTCAACCCCCCACCTTTCTGCATTTGAAAACAAGGTGCCCTATCCGTGTTCAAGCCTATTCCCTAAGTTTCGAAGACTTTAAAAGTCGGTGGTGGCAGGTGAATTTGAAGAGAAGTTAGGTGAGTAAAAATGTGTTGTCATTACCCGCAGGACGATGCAGATTTCCTTTTTAATCTAATGTTCAAAAAATGGATTGTTGCCCATCTTGATATGTCAAAAGGGGGTAAGTGAATTTTTTTTATTAAAATAAAATCCATTCCGAAGCAAAAACGGCGTTGTTTTTATTTTCACAAATTCACTTGGCTGAAGATCAACAAACTTGACATCGTGCACTCTCACTTGTCAATTATTCCCTGAAAATGCCCATAATATAAATCATTCATGAATAATTAATGCATGAACCAGTATAGTACATGGTCAGTGTATATTTTTCCAAATGACTTGTAATTGCTTTGTTTTGTGACTGGTTATTTTCGAAGACAGTTTGGAGGGATGGGAGGAGGGAATCCACATAAGATGTGGTTGTGTTGACAACACAGTCATACACAAAATAATTTTTTTTTAAAGTCTGCCAATGATATTTGTATGGCTTTTCCCACCATATATATACAACTTCTGCCTGGCAATCAAACAGTAATCGTAATGGAATGTGGTAATAAATAGGGTATTTGAAGTCATTACACCATATAAGGTTTATAAGGTCAGTGTTAACCCGTTTGAGCATTTATTTTCGCCCTACCAACCCCCTCACATTTTCTACGCTCATCTGCGAACATCTTTTAGTACACAAATAAACCAGGAATCGCCCGATCGATAAGACCCATTGCCGGAAGTTATTTTGCTTTACAAAATCGCTTGGTGCTTGCTTTGCTAAGATTGCGAAAACAATAGACTGATGACGGGGTCGGCTAATCGGCCTCAGATTATTTTTGCGGTTGATTACCAGGCCGGGGCCGATGGGCTTGGTCAAAATGCAAACCCTGCTAGAGGATCCAACGTCACGTTCCATGAGAGATCGCGGACATCTACCGTCAGAACACGATCGGACATGGGCAAGTCCAACGGAACTCCCTGCATAATCCACTGAACTGTCCAGGGAAGAAGGTGACGACTGACAGATGCTGGTAACTGAAGCACCAGATCCAGAGGATTGACATATGGTCTCCAACTACTGAGCAGAAAGTGTTGGAGAGGTCTGACATTAGGCCAACCCAAAGGAATTACCGAGCATCTGGAGAATATGCTGAGCTGTCTCAGATGTGAACTAGGTCAGAGACAGGGCGAAAGCCGAGAGAATCACTGCCCTCACCCAAGAAACTTCCACCGTATTCAGCTCAGTACGGAAGTCCATTCCCAGATAACAAAATGACTTAGAAGAGACCAGGTCCGACCTCTCCTTGTTGACTTTGAACCCTAGTGACAAAAGCAGGATTAACAGTATGTCGACATTGGACTGCCTCTGGAGGATGTATCCAGGTAAGCTGAAGTAGTCACCCTGGACTGTGTGTGATGGAATGCTAGCACATGCGACATCAGTTGGGTGAATTCCCAAAGAGCCAGGTTGAGGCCGAGAGGGATAGCCTTGAACTGGAAAACTCACCCCAGAAACGTGAACCGGAGATACTTGCGCAATGTCCGATGAATCGGAACATGAAAGTAAGCATCTCGCAGGTCGATGCTGGAAGTGAAGTCACCCTGGTGAATGGAGCCGTGAACTGACCTGAAAATCTGCTTGCTGAACTTGGGAGAAATGATAGACTGGTTCAGGATACTCGGATCGATAACAGGTCGGAGCCGGCTGTCCTTTGGCACCAAGAACAGGCGGGAATAAAATTCCACTGAATGAATGTTCTTGACAACCTCGATCGCCCCCTTTGACAGGAGATTGAAAGGATATCCGCAGACTGGATCAAACATCTAACACCCAATGATCGGATGTAATAGCGGCCCAACGGTCTGCAAACTCTGACGTCCTTCATCCAACCTGGGACAAATTGAGGTGAGGACCTTCATTTCGAGCCCCGGAGAGGCCTGTGAGAGGAGAAACCACCTCCTCTGCTAGTAGAAGGATCCTGAGACCTCCCTCTGTCCCGCCGATGCTTACCCTTACCATGTGAGTAAGAGGAAGAAGCAGAGGCAGGAGGATCAGCCCTTGGTTTCACAGATGAAGCAGAAGGGCGCTTGTTAGGCTTGGAATGGCCCTGGCCTCCTACAGAAGATGGATCAAGCTGGTGAAGCAGCAGCTGATCTTTGGAATGATGCAGGACACAGGACTGTTGTCACAGAATCATGGAATAGACCCGGACTCACCAAAAAAGCGGATCGAAGAGTAGCGCACTGCTCTTCAGGAAGAGAACTGCCAGTGTCCAACACTGCGTCCCGGCGAACTACTTCCAAATTAGCCATGTTACATGCATGTGTGTGAGTAAGAGGCATGAGCACCTTAGAAATCACATGCAAGGGAGCCTGCTTGTTGTCAAACTAAACTGGAGGCAGATAAGCAGCCAAGGCAGAGACAACATAATCTGAGAGAGAAAGTATGCCCAGCATCTCTCTGGATAAGCCCAAAAGGGACTCCAAGGTCACCATAGGAATAACGGCTGACTTGGGCGTGGAAAGTCTGAGTCCTGATCCAAGACTGCCAACATCTGGCAAACCGACGGATTGGCGTAATCATCTGAACGATAACACACAGGGGGCAAAAAGGTATCGGCCCCAGTGAAGTACAAAGTCTTCATAGCCTTGGAACTCAACTTAGAGTCCAATGCTGCAAAAGCTTTGACCACCTGTACCGACTGGTACGGTCGAAGGTGCCCAGAAGCAGGTTGCTCCAGTAGCTCCACAGGCTGTAGGCACACAACCGACGATCACAGCCGGGGTTGAAACCTCCAGCTGGTCTGACAGTTTATGCTCCAAAAGGAACTCAAACACAAAGTCAAGAGCTGCACACAAGTCAGAGGACTGATGGCTCTCAACGTCAGGTGTGTCTGACCCATCTTCAGAGTCGGAAGACACATAGCCCATCTCAGGCATACTAGCTGCAACCTCCCATGGTGTAGGAAAGCGGCCTGCTTCCAATCCCAGGAGGCGGCACCGCCGAGGACATCTGAAAATCACCAGTAGCCTCACTGGAGGCAATGGGAAGGCTCTTGGAACGAACCTGTGTGAGCAATGAGAGGGCATCCCTAAGCTAACAGCTCGAATCTGCTGGTCCGACGTGGGAAGGACCAGGCAAAGTGGCTTCACATCTGACCCTCTTAAAAGGGTCACGATCATCAAGAACACTCGATGCGGAACGACGGGTAGCAGCCGAAACATCCGAAGGCAGATGCTGATAGGGGTATGAATACCCCAAGGATCTGGAGTGCGGGAACTCAGGAGGGTTGCCACCGACCTCTGAGGGACAGAAGGTCCAGGCTGCACAGATTACGATGGTCCCACTAAACTGGTTGAAGGACCAGAAGGTGTGGATGGAAGCACAACAGAGACCATGATGACCACACCATGGACATCTGAATCTAAAGCAAAACCTGCTTGGTCCGACGGCTGGGAGACCAAAGCAGAGGAACCAGCCGGCAACCCTGTCCGACTTCACTAAGTTGAAGTCAGGGAAGGTTGAGGCCAAAAACGCATGTCCAACAAAGCAGAAATCCCTGCAGGGATAAGCCTAGGCCGGCTGAAACAGAGACCGATGACGTCACTGACGGAGCAGCAGCAGGAGTAGATACATCACTTGCTGTTGACAAAGGCGGAAAAGCAGAGAGAGCAACCAAGCTCAGCTAAAGGAGGAGTCACAACCCTAGTGACAGCCTAAGATGTTGAATAGAGGGAGACAGCAGTCACGGAACCAAGCATCTCTTTGCCAGAAAGTCAGCAGCTACCGTGATATCCACCGCCAGAAAACACTGCAAAACCCCCACTGAGAAGGTGGAACTTTCTCCAGAACAGAGTCGGTTCGGGAGGCCCTGAACGACTGCGTTCCCCTTCTCACGTGTGCGGGAGGAATGGCCATGTGCCTGAACTACCCGATAGACTGAAGCCCAAAAGGTGGAAGACCAAGAACCACACCGCCCATAGGCTCTTTCAACGGAACACCCATATCAAGTGGAGCATGAGTCATGGGAATCTTCAACATGCTAAGGCAACAAACATCGCATGCAAGATATCGTCCTAGGCATATCTGGTGAGAGCAATGGAGATGGCAAGGTGAACCCAAAGAAAAATAAAATCAGGACACCCCTAGAAACCAGAGTAAGGTGGCAGAAACAAAGGCCTGATGAGAACAGAAAAGTACCCCAACGGCCAAAAGGGGAAAAACAGGCAGAAATTCAACCGAAAAATATGGTGAATAATCGAGAGAATATACAAAAACACAACCCTGTATGCTTGGATGGTGATGCAACAGCTATGAGACTGCAATTCAGAACAGGAACATCATCAACATCGAGTTAAGGTATCACTGTTGATGAGCAAAAATGAAATGCAACTTCACAAGAAGGCAGAAGAAATGAAAGTGTCAATGACACTGTAGCTTTACTTGACTGTGTGTTGTGTTTGATGAAAACGACCATGTTCACTGTTTATGAAAGGATTATGAAATACGACTAGAATTGTGATAACTGAGAATATGTTAATTTCTGTTCCCTGTATGCTATGTTTTTAATAAAAATAATTTGAGGTGTAGACTGAACTAAAGAGGGGTGGGTTAATGTGGTCCTCACAGTTAATGTATGTCAACCAAAGTTACCAAGTTACAGTGAAATTATTCCAAAACAAGTCATTCTATCAAGTTACAATGAAATCCCTTCATAAATACAGCCTGTAGACTGTGCTAAAGAAGGCCTGCAAAAATTTATACTTTTTTTGCGTAACCTGTTTTGCTTTGCGTAACCTGTTTGTACAATAATGAAAATGATGTGCCAAAAAGAAGCCAGGAGCATCATAGTGAGCAGGAAGTTAAAAAATTTATAGTAATTTATATATTTTTTATACTTACCAATGACCCAGACATAGCTGGTGCTAACTCTTAAAAATATAGGGCCAAACACAAATTTTGCCCCCCAATCCCAAAAATTTGCATCTAAAACCAAAGAAAACATGTCCTGAATGGCCCTCCATACCCCACCTCTACTGCGCATGCGCAGTGTCAAGGACGTCCCGAAATTGGCGCCATTAATCATTCTTATAACCAGTGCCTGGTAAGCGCTATGTACTCAGCAGGGAGGTATGAGTTCCCAACTCCTGGGAGGGCCATCCCCGTCTGGGTCATTGGTAAGTATAAAAAATATATAAATTACTATAAATTTTTTAACATTTTTATACTGTACCAATGACCCAGACATAGCTGAATAGTAAAAAGGCTGGAGGGCCTAGGACATAGAGCAAGTTCAAATAAGCTCAATTATATAAAATAGAGTCATCCCCTAGAGGGGAAAAGGAGTATTAGGCCTTACATGTATCTTTCTTATTTATGATAAATTAGAAAGACACAACACCTTCCAAAATTGAGCATCATAACATCCATGTACTCTATCAATATCAAGTATAATCCTTATACTAATAATTTTTAAAGTAAGCCAATAAATAAAGTTAGTCTAGAGAATAGAGACTCTTTATACTCCTTAAAAGTGTCTGAGGATTGTATAATAACGCCCGTTTGACACGTGATATATTCAAAAGCTATACTTTAAAAACTATGACCTGAATGAATTTTAAAAACATAAACTTATCACTTAAAAACCATCCCAGTAACAGCTCAGAATTACTAACTCCGGAGGAGGTATCCCCTTGTTTCATAATAAAACAGGTGACCCAAGGGAACACCCTCCCCCCCCCCCCCCCCCTTCTCCTTGCCCTGGGTCAAATAGCCCAGAGCGAAGAGGGCAGCAGAACAGAGTCACTGCCGGAACAGAAAGCCTACCTCGCTATAGTAGCAACTGTTAAGTGAATGACATTCTGAGCAGTAGATAATAGACCTAACAATGGAGGCCTCCAGAAATAGACTCAATATTTCTGAGATAAAAATTCGTGAATGTGGATGGCTGAGCGCAATGAGCAGCCTTCATAAAATCTATAATAGCGACACTATTAATGTAAGCCCAAGATGTATAAAGAGCTCTTACTTCATGAGCCAAAATCTCAAGCACAAACTGCTGAGTCAATGATATACCATAAACAGTACCGATAGTTAATTGAATCCATTAGCAATAGAATGGAGCGTAATGTCCTTCTATTAGGCATCAAAGACAGAAGAAGCTTACGTCTGTACTAATAAACTGATATCTGTTTATAAATACGTAAACTCTAACCGGACATAGTAAAGGCCTATGCCCGTTCGAAGACAGAAGGACCTTAATAACAATAGGTTCCGGATACTATTAGGAGCCTGACTCTTAACCAAAAATCCAACCTAAGTAGTAAAGGAAGTAGTGTTTCCGATACTACGAAAGTGAGAATCGTCCATCGATAGTGCATGAAGCTCACTGACTCCTCAGTAAGAGAAGACTAACAGAATTACTGTCTAAAAAGGTCAGAATTTGAAAACTACTGTTTCCAGAGGCTCAAATGATTACTTAGCTAAATAAGAACCGAAGCTAAATTCCATATAGGAATTTAATCTAAGGATTCTAGGTCAATTTATCGAAAAGTTTCTAACCGACTTAGATAAAGAGACAAAAGACTCAATTGTAAACTATCATAGAGTGCATAGGTATGAGATAACATAGACCTATAACCTTAATAGTAACAGGCTGCAGTTGATCTTGTCAAACAAGTATACTAGAAAGTTACAATGTCTAGTATGGAGGGATCAAAAATATCAACATAATGATCCCTACACCAACGTCAGAAGAGCCTCCACTTTAGCCGCATAGTATAGCGAAGAAGAAGTTCTCCTACAGTAAGAAATCGCGTCCATAGCTCGTCCTGTACAATGCTTGCCGTGCAAGAAGGACCACACAATGGAATACGTGAAGGTTGAGACCTTGCGGGTTGTGATGAAGTTAACACGATTTCCCCAGCGAAAGAAGATCCTCTCATGGAGGAAGTTTTTGCGGTAAGTCCCACAGTAGACCCCTGAGTAAATTTACCCACGGTCTCTGTGAAGACAGAGATGCTATCAACAGAATTGTATTGTGGATGTTTATCTTAGCAATACTTGCTGAATCAACAGCGCTGGAGGATACGCATATCCTATCATTCCGTCCTATTAGATCAATAGAGCGTTAACAACATAAGCTCAGGGATCCGGACATGCAAACACATACGTCTGCAATTGAATAGTGAGTTGTGTCGCAAATAAATTATCATTGGGCGCTCCCATTGATAGCAAATCTGATTGAATACTTGTTTGTTGAGAGTCCATTCTGACGGCAACAAGCGACCCTTACATGAAAGGGAGACTGCTAATACAATCAGACGACCCGGAATATGACGGACCGAAGCAGAACTTGGTGTACTATAACAAACAGAAGGATTCTTTCCATTAAATTGAATAACAGAATCGAATGAGTGCCTCCCTGGTTCCGGAGATACGCAACTACTGTCGTATTATCGGACAGGATTTGGACATGCGTTTCTGAATAAAGTTCATCCAATGACATAGTGCAAGCCAAAATAACATCATTTCCTGGAAGTTAAGTGCTTGCCTAGAAACTGCGGAACCCAAAGACCCTGGCACTTCGAATCCGTTGGGATCAATATTGTACCCCAACCTGTTTGACTGGCATACGTCATAATCATAAAACTCGGATCCGGCAACTGCAGTGGCACTCTCTGAGTCAACCACCGAATGTTTGCCCCAGTCTAAATCTCTTGTTACACTTGATAGACAAGAGAACGTGTATATCGAGCAATTCATAGATTGCTGAAAGGTTGCCGTCGAAGAGAAGCTTCTCCGAGACCGAAGCGACTCTGAGAGAGTTCTTCACCTTACTATCCACGCGCGTGGATGTAGCTAGGGCTGCGACACGTCTAACCAACTCCAGGTTGCCACTGAAGGGCGGAGTTATACGTGGAAAAACTACTGCCCTTGAAAGAAAACACATTGAGGATCATATCCTGGAATTCTTTCTCTTGAAGACGTAATGATAACGCCTCAGTAAGGTGGTCTACGTATGACAAAGCGTCTAAGTTAAGTCTAATAGACATCATTGTCGTTTCCAACATCGTGGTTGGAATTGACATAGACGGCGAAAAAGATAATTCCCAGTCTTCAGTCCCGCCGTCAAGACACATAGGAACTCTCGGTATGCCCTGTTCTGCCAATATAAATTATTCCCTAGAATTGATGAAAGGCAGAAAAGAGCATTGCGGACAAGAAACTAGATTATCATGCTTGGTAGCAAGCTTATATATAGCGTCGTTAAATAATTCGAATGTTCTAATGACATTATTGGACTGTGTCGGCAAGTCAGGGACAATGTCCCTGAACCGATCCAAAACTCCGTGTCCAATGACGCTATAAGTCTCTTATCCAGCATCGCAGCAATGTAGTCCGACGGAACAACCTCTGGAAGATAATGCCGGAAGAAATGTATGGCAGCTTCTTTTGTTCCGAAAGGGAAAGCTCGAAATCGTCCGAATCCCTTTCGCCATCCTGTCGGACCCTATAAGTGTTCGGTCGTCCGTACCTGATGCAACAGCGGAGCGCACCGACCCAGCGCCATCGGATTATTCGTGATCCGACCGAGAATCTGTTGTTTGCTGGGATGCTGCGATAAGCTGTGCTATTTTGGATAGCACGTCCGTCACTGAGGCCTGTGGAGAAGCGGTCTTACAATGCTTTGCCGCTGGAAGCTCCGTGTTCGATACCCCGTGCATACTTCTATTATGCGAGCGAACGGAGTGTATAGGCCTCGTGTCCCTTGGCTACCGGATGGAGTGACCTGTTCGCCGTGGAATCACTGAATGACGAAGCTGGCCGGATACTCGAGGTCACGTAGCCAATGTGCGGTCGTGTGCGCTGCTGTGAGGATGAGGAAGCATTATCGACAGTCTCTCGGACTGTCAATATAACGGAGCGCCCCGAGCGGCGGACATATGCTCCGAATGCGAAATGACTGTACCACAACATCCGGTCCCATATGTTGTTGTACGAGAGAGGGACCCCTCTCGCTCGCAGCACGGACGGACCGGGACGAGCTAGGAACCAGACTAACAGGCTTCCTCCGATCTGTCCTCTAATCCGTCGTCACTGGGTGTGTACTAAAGTCTATTATAGTGCTCGCATCACCCAATTATAGTGCTCGCATCACCCAAATCTCCTTCCTAGACCGCAACAGACGAACCCGACTGCCGAACCATTCGATGAATGGACGCTACACCGGGTGAGCTAGCGAATGTCAACTCCGTCGATCCTACTAGGGACCTCTTAGGCGATTGACGTATTCCATGAGCACTTATTGCCGCTAGCTCTTCATAATCTATGACGACAGAGGCACACTTTGAAAGACATCTCAGTAACTTTGCGAACAAGAAACCAGACATGCTTGTTAATAGCAAGCATATAATAATATATATATAGCGTCGTTCAATAATTCGAAAGTTGTGTGACATTATTGGACTGTGTCGAAACTGAGGGACGATATCCCTGAACCGAACCAAAAATTTCTGTGTCCACCGACGCTATCAGTTTCTTATCGGGCATCGCAGCATTCTGGTCCGACGAAAGAACCTCTAGAAGATAAGTCAGATGACATACACAGCAGCTGATGTTGTTCCGAAAGGGAAAGCTCAAAATCCTCCGAATCCCTTTCGGCATCCCGTCGGACCGGATGAAATTTTCGGACGTCCGTACCCGCTTCCGCGGAGCGTCCCGACCCAGCGGCGTCGGATAATACATGATGCGACAGAGATTCTGTCGATGCTGGGATGTTGCGATAAGCTGTGCTATTTGGGATAGCACTTCCGCCACCAAGGCCTGTGCAGTAGCGGTCTTACGATGCTTTGCCGCTGGAAGCTCCGTGTACGTTGACTCCCGCATACTTTCTTATGCGAACGTCCGGAGTCTGCAGGCCTCGTGTTCCTGACTACCGGATGGTGTGACCTGGTCGCCGATGATTCTCTGATTGGCGAAGCTGACTGGATATCCGAGGTCACGTAGCCAAGCGCGGTCATGTGCACTACCATGAGGATGAGGAAGCCTTATTGACAGTCTCTCCGGACTGACTATGTATCGGAGGGTCCCGAGCCGCGGACGTATGCTCCGAATGCGAAACATTTGTACCACAACATCTGGGGCCAGATGTTGTTGTACGAGAGAGGGGCCTCTCTCGCTCGCAGTCCGGATGGACCTGGACGAGCTAGGAACCGGACTAAAAGGCTTCCTCCGTTCTCTCCTCTAATCCGCCGTCACTGGGTGTGCATTTTGTTGATTTACAGTGCTCGCATCACCCAAAACTCCTTCTAGACCGCAACGGACGAACCCGGCTACCGAACCATTCGATGAATGGACGCTACACCGGGCGAGCTGGCGGACAACAACAGCCGTCGAACCTACTAGGGTCCTCTTAGGCAATTGACGTATTTACATGAGCACTTTTCCGCTAGCTCTTCATTAATTGTGACGACGGAGGCACACTTTTGGAAGACATCACGGATACATCACCCTGTTCTTGATCGTCTGAAATAGAGATTGATAAAGTAGAGTGACCCTGCGGGGAAAGGATCGGAATGGCCATTTCCCCACTAACATACCGTGACACACGCTTCCCATGTTGTCATCGAAATTAACACATACAGAACAGGAGTTAGTGCGAGCACACTGACTACATTATACAATGATTATGAAAGTCAGAGGAAGATTTCCTCTTATTACAATTGAACAATATCCTTTCATTGTGAAAAGAAAACAAAGTCCTAGTACTCGCACCAACCCCTGACAATCAAAATACATAATAACATGATCCATTAACATAGAAAAAATAATTGAAATCAAAAATTTTTGAAAAAATATTTTTTCAGAACAGCCCAAGTTTCTGAAAAGTAACGTTGAGCCCCAATGGATCCCAAACCTAAGTGTGGACAAAAATTCTAAAAATATTTTAAAAAATTTATGCAGAACTTACGAACAATAATAATGTATCTAGTTATGATTAAATTAACATCAAGATATTATTTTCAAGAAATCCCCCCTGACACAGAGGGCTGTGGTAAATGTAAACAATAAGTGTAAAAACACCAGAACAAGACGCCAGGCACCCTGGCCCGAAATCTGTTACCAATAATACACTATCTGATGCAAAACAGAGACTTCCAGGGAAGAAACTGCAGAACATCAGATGGTAGATGCAGAACACTACGCCTAACCACCCATAGGTGAAGACGTAAACATGGGGAAAAGAACAGAATTCATTCTGTTATCTAGCTAAAACTCCCAAGAAATTTTAGTAATAATATTACAGAAAATATGCCAAAAGCATGGGAGAATAGCAAGAGGGGACTTAAAGGAAAGGGAGAGAGGAAAACACTGAACAAGCAGTGTAACTTGATTAACAAGAATGACCACAACAGGCTGCTGCCTCGAAAATAATTAACTTAACATAATTTCATTAAAAAATTTTAAGTTACAGCCCTGAATATTTTCTGTCACTCATTTTTCCTCTCCTCCTTCTATATCCTCCTTAGAATCACCATTTCTCTAATATTTATGTGTCTGGCATCATTTAAGCTGAGATTTACAAGCACAAAGATCAGTCAGATGTTAACTGATGAAGGGCCAAACAAAGAATGATTAATGGCGCCAATTTCGGGACGTCCTTGACACTGCGCATGTGCAGTAGAGGTGGGGTATGGAGGGCCATTCAGGATATGTTTTCTTTGGTTTTAGATGCAAATTTTGGGGATTGGGGGGCAAAATTTGTGTTTGGCCCTATATTTTTAAGAGTTAGCACCAGCTTGTCTGGGTCATTGGTACAGTATAAAAATATGGATTTTCATTGAATATAATGCTCCTGGCTTATTGTTGGCTCAATTATACCTTTTGAATAGCTTGACATATGACTGATGACTTGAATCAACAAACATCTTGTTCACTGTTAACTGAGAGTTGAGTGAGGGTGTGGGGTCATTTACCGGCTGTGTTACATTGCTAGCCTTGTTGTCCAATTTACACAAATTCTGGGCAAATTCATGAAAGGAGCCCGGTTTACAGTGTCTTTCAATATTGGACCGATGGGCATGTTTCACACCATCAATGTACTGTTTAACGCCGTTGATGACCGGCCCACCCAGCCCACATTTGGATGCCTCTTTTACTATGGCATCCCACTTTGTTGAACACATTAGGCATTTCACCTTGAAGACTTTCCTCTCCTCGTCGACTTCAAAGGTAAAGTGGTGTGAAATTGGCCACTCTCTAAAGGTTTTCTCCGTTACGGATTCTGGGTCCGACTTTTTAGAAAGTGATCTTTGGTCTGACCCGGAACATTTGCCACAAATTTGAGCTGTAAAAACTTTCACAACATTACCATGAGTAGGTGATGAGCATGTGTTACAAAGAGCACTTGTGATTCACTCTACATAATGAACCTCATTCACACGACTTCATAACTGTTTTATCTTCGCCAGAGCCTTATGCCATTGGTCGATTCACTTTATAATTTATTTGTACCAGATGACCAGGGTTTTAGTGTTCGAGTTTGTGAAGAAAATACCATTCACAACAGAGTTTATTGCTGGTTAGATTTGCCTGAATTCAGAACGAACTGGTGCAATGAAGATGGCTTATCATGTCCTTCAATATTTGATCGATGAGCGTGTTTTAAATCATCAAACAAATACTGAAGGGCACTGCAAGCCATACTTTTAGTTTTATGCGTTTATGCCATCTCTTTTTTGTTTTTTGTTTCACCACATTGACTATACTGACTGTTCCTTGTAGTCCGTGATTGGGGGCGTCTTTTTGGGTGTTTGGTCACTCATGCATTCAGTTCAAACACACCTTTCATTGTCGACTTAATAACTAAAATGGTGCGACATTGACCAACTTTTGAAAGTTTTATTTCAGTGAGTGATTCTTGTTTGGATTTTGTCTGATGTTTTTTATTCAGCCCACAGTTGGAAATTCGAGAAATTTTTTTGCGCGACCGAAAAATCGGACCCCCGGCAGGGAGTTTGCGTGAACGGTGCATAACCTGAGCGGTCGCTCATGCAATTTGAGCAGGCCTGCTAAAGGTTTTTGTGCTTTGGGCCTGTGTAGCCATCATGGTTGATCCATCCCAACCAAAAGGGGACGTCCTCATCTAGACATTATATTGAGGTATAAATACGACCTGTAGACTGTGCTAAAGGTTTTCGGGCTTCAGGCCCCTGTAGCCGTCACAATTGACCGATCGCGACCAAAAAGGGACGTTCTCATCTAGACATTATATGTAGTCATCCTACCAATTCAAGTTACAATGAAATCCCTCCATAAATATGACACTGTGCTAAAGGTTTTCGGGCTCGGGCAGTCGTCACGGTTGACAAGGGGCAACCAAATGGGGAAGTTCTCATCTAGCAATCATACGGAGTCATCATACCAAGTAACAATGAAATCCCGCTGTATTAAATATGACTTGCAGACTTTGCTAAAAGTTTTTTGGTTTCGGGCTTGGGCAGCAAACACAGTTGACAGATCATGACCAAAAGGGGACGTTCTCATCTAGATATTATACAGAGTCATCCTACCAAGTTACAATAAAATCCTTTCATAAATACGACCTGTAGACTGTGCTAAAGGTTTTGGCCTCGGGCAGCCATCACAGTTGACTGATCGCGACCAAAAGTTCTCATCTAGACATGACCTCAACCCTGCATATGAAATTTTGTGACGATCGGACAAGAACTACAAGGTGTAGCCCGTGCTAAAAGAAAATGTGAACAGACTAACAGACACGTAGACTTCCGTGCGCGTAATGGCAAAAGCTTATCTTTACTTTGTCAAGTTAAGCTAAAAATGACTGAAGAAGTGTACTCTGATGATGCGACTGTTCCATGAGTCCTGCATAACTTAATCAACCCCCAATGAAAAGCCAGATAAACTGTAAATAATAACCTCATTGAATGTTAAATGCATCAAGTCAGAAAATGGTGTGATTCGTTTGGTCAGTATGTGCACTACGTAATGAGAGTTGTAAAACTTCATTCAGTAGTAAATATCATTATGTGACGTCTTGTTTTCTGACCAGTCTTATTACTCCAACATTTACCCCAAACAAACTTGTGTTGAAAAAAGCATAAACTTCTGTAGATGTACTTCCACTTTCAGAGTTAATTAAAATGATACAACAGTTTGCAGGTATATTGCTCACACCACACTTCTGTGTTTTAATTACTGTAATGGAATCTTGAAACAATTTTCTTGAAAATTACAGAAGCGCGAAAAGTTAAAAAAATTTATAGTAATTTATATATTTTTTATACTTACCAATGACCCAGACTTAGCTGGTGCTAACTCTAACAAAACCAGGGCCAAACACAAATTTTGCCCCCCAATCCCCCAAATTTGCATCCAAAACAAAAAGAAATCATGTCCTAAAGGACCTCCATACTACGCCTCTACTGCGCATGCGCAGTGACGCAGTCGTCCCGAAATTGGCGCCAATTATCATTCTTACTGGCAGTGCCTGGTCAGCGCTATGTACTCAGCGGGGAGGCAAGAGTTCCCAACTCCAGGGAGGGCCATCCCCGTCTGGGTCATTGGTAAGTATAAAAAATATATAAATTACTATAAATTTTTTAACATTTTTATACTGTACCAATGACCCAGACTTAGCTGAATAGTAAACAGGCTGGAGGGCCTAGGACATAGAGGAAAATCCAATAAGCTCAACTATATAGTAAAGAGGTAACCCCTTAAGGAGAAAAGGAGTATTAGGCTTTACATGTATCTTTCTTATTTAATATTAAATTAGAAAGATACACTACCCTTAATAATTGAGCACAATAACATTCATGTTCTCTATTAACATCCAGTATAACCCTTATACTAATTATTTTTAAAGCAAGCCAATAAATAAAGTAGTCCAGAGAATTGAGACTCTTTATAATCATTTAAAAGTGTCCGAGTATTGTATATTAAAGCCCGTTTGACACTTGACATATACAAATGCTTCACACCGAGCTACACTTTAAAAATAAGACATGAATGAATTTAAACATTAATATTACACTTTAAAACCATCCCGGAAGCGACTCAGAAATACTGACTTGGAGGAGGCATTCCCTTGCTTTTCACTATAAAGCAGGTGACCTAAGGGAACACCCGCCCCCCCCCCCCCTCCCCTTGCCCTGGGTCAAATAGCCCAGAGCGAAGAGGGCAGCCGGACGGAGTCACTGCCGGAACAGAAAGCCTGCATAACTATAGTTGCAACTGTTTAGTGGACGACATTCTGAGCAACAGATAACGGACCTAAACAATGCAGGTCTCCAGAAATGGACTCAATATTTCTGAGATAAAAATTCGTAAATGTGGATGGCTGAGACCAATAAGCAGCCTTCATTAAATCTGTAATAGCAACACTATTAGCATAAGCCCAGGAAGTAGAAAGAGCTCTTACTTCATGAGCAGAAATCTTAAGCACAGACTGCTGAGAAGAAGATAAATCTTCATAAGCAGTACGGATAGTTAACTGAATCCATCTAGCAATAGAATGGACTGAAATGTCCTTTCTATTAGGCATCAAAGACAGAAAGAAACGTTTCCGTCCCTTTCTGATAAACTGAGATCTCTGTTTATAGATACGTAGTGCTCTAACAGGACAGAGCAAAGGCCTACGCCCGTCTGAAGACGGAAGAGCCTTAATAACAATAGGTTCCGGATATTTATTAGGAGCCTGATTCTTAGCTAAAAAACCCACATTAGTAGTGAAGGTGATAGTGTTCCCAACACTACGATAATGAGAATCATCCACCGATAGTGCATGAAGCTCACTGACTCTTCTGGCAGAAGAGAAAGCTAAGAGAAAAGCTGTCTTATAAGATAAGAATTTGAAATCTACTGTCCCAAGAGGTTCAAATGGCTTTTCCTTCAATTTAAGGAGAACCCAAGCTAAATTCCACTTAGGAATTAATCTAAGAGTTCTGGGTCTATTTATCGAAAAGTTTCTAACCAACTTTGATAAAGAGACATTAGATCCAATTTGTAAACTATCATGATGCGCATAGGTATCAGATAACATAGATCTATAACCCTTTATAGTAACAGGCTGCAGTTTGATTTCGTCAAACAAGTATACTAGAAAGTTTGCAATGTCTGGTATAGAGGGATCAAATATATCTACAGAATGATCCCTACACCAACGACGAAAAACCTTCCACTTAGCCGCATAGTTTAGCGAAGAGGAGGTCCTCCTACAGTTAGAAATCGCGTCCACTGCTCGTCCTGTAAAGTGCTTGCCATGCAAGAAGGACCGCACAACGAAAAAACGTGAAGGTTGAGACCTTGCGGGTTGTGATGGAGTTGGCGCGATTTCCCCTGCGAAAGAAGATCCTCTCGTGGAGGAAGCTTCCGCGGTAGGTCCCACAACAGACACCTGAGTAGATTTATCCACGGTCTCTGTGGCGACAGAGATGCTACCAACAGAATCTTGCATTGAGATTGTTTTATCTTTAGCAATACTTGTTGAATTAACGGCGCTGGAGGATACGCATATCCTATCATTCCGTCCCAAGGGATCGACAGAGCGTCTACTGCAAATGCTCTTGGATCCGGACACGGAGACACATACGTCTGCAACTGATTGTTGAGATGTGTCGCAAATAAGTCTATCATTGGCCGTTCCCATTGGTAGCAAATCTGATTGAATACTTGTTTGTTGAGAGTCCACTCCGACGGCAACAAGCGACCCTTTCGTGAAAGGGAGTCTGCTAGCACATTCAGACGACCCGGTATGTGACGGACCGAAAGAAGAACGTGATGTTCTAACGCAAACAGAAGGATTCTTTCCGTTAGATTGAACAACAGAACTGAATGAGTGCCTCCCTGATTCCGTATATACGCCACTACTGTCGTATTGTCGGATAGGATTTGGACATGAGCATCGTGAATAATGTCCATCCAGTGACGCAACGCAAGCCAAATTGACATCATTTCCTTGATGTTTATGTGCTTGCACAGGAATTGCGGATCCCAAAGACCCTGGCATCTCGAATCCGTTGGGATTAATGATGCACCCCAACCTGTTTGACTGGCATCCGTCATAACGGTAAAACTCGGATCCGGCAACTGCAGCGGAACTCCTTGAGTTAACCACTGAATGTTTGCCCAAGTCTGAATCTCTTGTTTCACTTGATCTGACAAGAGAACGTCTACATCGAGCGAATGAATTTTCACACTCCAATTCTGAGTCAGGAAAATTTGAAGAGGACGTGTGCGTAGCCGCCCCATCGGAATGAGATCCGCGGCGGCTCCGCACAGACCTATCAGTCTCATAAATTCTCTCGCCGTGACTTTGTCTGCGTGCAGACAATAGCGAGCGTAACAACTGACTAATTTCGCTCTGGTTAACGGCAGACGAACGAGATTGTTGTGCGTCTCGAAGCTCATTCCCAGATGAGTGAATGACTTGGACGGCACCAGATCCGACTTCTCCTCGTTTACTATAAAACCGAGACGTCGGAGCAATAGAAGAAGATTCTGAACATCGTTCTGAAGCGTTAACTCGTTGCCGTACCTCTGAAGAATGTCGTCCAGGTAGGCCGACGTTACCGCAGACGAATGAGCTCGGAAGTAGATCATTACCGAGTTCATTACCCGAGTGAAAGCCCAGGGTGCTAGATTCAATCCAAAGCACATCGCCCGGAATTGATACACCACTCCCAGGACAGCAAAGCGTAGATACTTTCGGAATGTCGGATGTACCATGACGTGAAAGTACGCATCTTTGAGATCTATGCTCGTTGCATAATCGTTCACCCGAATACTCGCTCTGACCGATCGAATCGTCTCCATATAAAACTTCGGAGCGACGATCAGCTTGTTTATCCAGCTCAAATCTATGACTGGACGGAACGAGCCGTCTGGTTTCGGAACCAGAAACAGATGGCTGTAGAATCCCAGAGATTCCTGGTTTTCTACGACCTCTACCGCGTTCTTCATTAAAAGAGACTGCACCTCTGATAACAGAGCGTCTCTTTTCTGTGGATTTGACGGAAGATGAGTCCACTTTGGACTTCGAGTTAATGGAGGCTTTCGTTTGAAGGATATCTTTAGACCTTCCGAAGTCACTCCTCTCACCCAAGGGTCGTCCGTAATCGACGCCCACTCTTGTGAAAAACTCGACAACCTTCCGCCAACCGGAACGCGATAGAGGTTTAAGCCATCACCTCCTGGACCTGCGAGGCCTGCGGTAGGAGAAACCACGTCTTCCACGACCCGCACCTCGCCTCGTCGACCTCGGGGCGTCCGACCTATTGTCCCGGCCAGAAGGACGTCCCGAACGAGAGTCGCTATCCTGACGGTCTCTCGAATAAGACCAAGAGGACGCATCGGAACCTCTATAGGAACCTCTCTTGGGCGCATTAGACCCAGAAGTGCCTGTCTTATTCGTGTCTGCTGTATCCGACTTCTTAGGAGCCGATCTGAACAACAGAGAATCATTAGCTTTCTTTTTAATTTTATCATAAATAGCGGAAAGCTTGCCGTCAAAGAGAAGTTCTCCTGAGACCGAAGCGACTCTAAGAGAGTTCTTCACCTTAGAATCCACTAGTGTGGATGTAGCTAGGGCTGCGTCACGTCTAACCAACTCCAGATTTGCCACTGAAAGGGCGGAGTTACACGTGGAATAAGCTACTGCCCTTGAAAGAAGTCTTAAAGAGGATTGTATATCCTGAAACTCTTCCCCTTGAAGGCGCAGTGATAACGCCTTAGTAAGGTGATCTGCGTAAGATAAGGCATCTAAATTGGCTCTGTTAGACGCAATAGCTGTTTCCAACACCGCGGTTGGAATAGAAGCTGACGACGGTAATGATAGCTCTAAGTCTTCCGCCTCGTCGTCCATACGCAGAGGAACTCTCGGTATACCCTGTCCTGCCGTATCGAATTTATTCCTTGCATTAATGAAAGGCAGGTTGAGAGTATTAGCGGACAAGAAACCTGCTTTCCCCGTCCTGGAAGCAAGTTTAAATATAGCGTCCAAGTCATCCGTATCCCTTTCACCATCCGGTCGGACCTCACGATGTTCCCGGTCGTCCGCCCCCGATGCTTCGGCGGAGCGTACCGACCCAGCGCCGTCGGATAATTCTCGATCCGACACCGTTTCTGTCGGCTGCTGGGATGCTGCGATAAGCTGTGCTATCTGCACAAGAATGTCCGGCGTCGAGACCTGCGGAGGCGCAGTCTTTCGCTGCTTCGCCGAGGGCAGCTCCGCATCAGATGGCTCCCGCATACTTTTCCTATGCGAACGTCCGGAGTCCATCGGTCTCGAATCCCTGGCTGCCGGATGGTGTGACCTGGTCGCCGAAGAATCCTTCATCGGCGAAGCTGGTAATATATCGGCGGTCACGCAGCCAAGGTGCGGTCGTGTGCGCTGACGAGAAGAGGAAGCCTTAACAGTCTCTGCGGACTGCTTATACAACAGAGCGTCCCGAGCGACGGACGTATGTTCCGCTAAAGACACATTTTGTACCACAACATCTGGTCCCAGATGTTGTTGTACGAGAGAGGGACCTCTCTCGCTCGCGGCCCGGCTGGACCTGGACGAGCTAGGAACCGGACTAAAAGGCTTCCTCCGTTCTCGCTTACTATCCGCCGTCACTGGGTGTGCATCTATTATGTTTATAGTGCTCGCATCACCCAAAATTTCCTCTTGGACCGCATCGGACGAACCCGGCTGCCGAACCATTCGGTGAATGGACGCTACACCGGGCGAGCTAGCGGACGACATTTGTCTAATCTCCATGAGCACTTTTGCCGCTAGCTCTGAATTCATTTGTGACGACGGACGCACACTTGAAGAAGATAACATGGAAACATCACCCTGTTCTGGTTCCTCTGAAATAGAAACTGAGAGAGTAGAGTGACCTTGCGGAGAAAGAGCCGGCATCGCGCTTTCTCCAGAAACAACATATCGTGACACACGTTTCCAATGTTTCTCATCCCAATGATCACATATAGGACAGGGATTAATGCGAGAACACTGACTACAATTAATACAATGATCATGAAAGTCAGAGGAAGATTTCTTCCTATTACAATTTGAACAACGTCCCTTCATTGTGAAAAAACAACAATAAGTCCTAGTTACTCGCAAAAACCCCTGACACAAAGATACATAATAACATGATCCATTAATAAATGAAAAAACAATTGCAAAACAAAATAATTTTGAAAAAATATTTTTTCAGAGAAGCCCAAGTTGCTGAAAAGTAACGTTGAGCCCCGATGGATCCGATGGCAAAGTGTGGTCAAAAATTTTAAATTTATATAAAATAATTAATGAGACACTTTCGGATAATATAAATGTATCTTATAATGAGATAAACTACCACAAAGGCAAACAGCCCCCCTCAAAAAAGGCTGTTGCCAATGAAAACAAACAGTGTAAACACACTAGAAAACATGACTCCAGGCACTGAAAAAACTGGCCCGGAATCAGTCATCAATTACACTCTATCTGATGCAAAACAGAGACTCCCAGGGGAGAATCTGTAGAACATCAGATGGAAGATGCAGAACACAAACGTTATACACCCATGGGTGAAAACGTGAACTATGGGGAAAATAACAGAAAACATTCTGAAACCAAGCAACTCTCCCAGGAAATTTTAGAAATGAAATTTCTCAAAAATATGCCAAAAGCATGGGAGAATTGCAAGGGGGGACTTTAGAAGGCTAGGGGAGAGGAAACACTGAATAAGCAGTGCAACAATTAGCAAGAATGACAACAAGAGGCCCATGCCTCGAAAATAGGCAACTTAACATAATTTCATCAAAAAATTTTAAGTACAGCCCTGATTATTTTTTGCCACTTCTTTTTCCTCTCCTCCTTCTATCCTCCTTAGAATCACATTTTCTCCAAAAATTACGTGTCTGGCATCCTTTAAACTGAGATTTACAAGCACAAAGATCAGTGAGATGTTGACTGATGAAGGGCCAAACAGAGAATGATAATTGGCGCCATTTTCGGGACGACTGCGTCACTGCGCATGCGCAGTAGAGGCGTAGTATGGAGGTCCTTTAGGACATGATTTCTTTTTGTTTTGGATGCAAATTTTGGGGATTGGGGGGCAAAATTTGTGTTTGGCCCTGGTTTTGTTAGAGTTAGCACCAGCTAAGTCTGGGTCATTGGTACAGTATAAAAATAGAGAGCTTCTTGTTTCCAATTTAGAAGTGCAATAGCACTCCTCAAATCGACAGCACTGAAATTTGTTGGGTAAATGAATGATTTTTCACCTGAATTTCTCCTCATTGGTCCTTATTCTTATGCAATTACCGGCTCTCTTAAAAAATATCACTGTGAAAAACCTCAAAATATCCTCTAGATGCAACGAAATGGGGGTGTTGGGACCCACAAATTTAAAATTTTCATACCACTGGTCAAACTATGGCCTCCTTTACTTCCCTCTAGCAGAAACACTGCCTTCATGTATAACAGAAAAGAATTCCTACCTCTTATCCAGGTAGCACAGTGTACAGGATGAGAGGGATTCTTTGAGTATACATCTGAAGTTTTGGGAGGGGGGGGGGGGGTCAATCTCTCCTCCCTTTCAGGGTCTTTAGTTTATCTCCACTTTGGTTTACTTACCCTGATTTTTTGGGGAAGCAGCAATAAAATTTGAGAGAAACGATTTTATCGTTCCTCTGGTGGTTATCTAAATGAAAAAAAATGGTGCTTCATTGGTGGAAATTTTGCTACTTTGCTATCGGATCATCTCTGAATTATATGCGTAGAAAAATGCCCACCCTCAGAATTTGACCCGTTGAAGATGAGTGCACTGTAATCGGTTCTCTTTATTATATCCAGATCAATGGTAAATAGGTTATCTCAAAATTCGAGATTTTATTCTCTAGGTAAGTAAGCAAAAGTTTTCTTGGTTTCTCGGTTTTGGAAAGACATTGGTTTGTTACTGACATGATATTTTATAGTATTACTACACAAAATATTATAGGGATCATTGACTTTGCTTTGAAAACGAGTTGGGTGGCCATTATGTGTTGCACTGATGAAACAAAATAGCAGTAATACTCTCCAAACCTTCAGGTTAATACTCAAATGAAAGTGCCAATGACACTGCAGCTCAACTTGTGTAAGACATGTACATGTATAGTATATGACACAGCAATGACACACATCTAGGTAATGACCTGATAACAAAGGTACATGTAAAGTATTGTAAAGGTCTGTACATAAATACTGACCATAGCCTGTAACAAATGTACAGGTAAAGTATTGTAAAGGTGGGTGTCAGTTAGATGCTAAACCAGAAAAGAAATCTCCGTGGGGTTAATGTTACAATGGGGATCCTTGTACGGTGCATCATAAGTCAAATGTTAGCAATTGTTTTGGCCTGTTTGATTCAAACCCTTCTACGGTTGATTCCTAAAAAATTTATAGTAATTTATATATTTTTTATACTTACCAATGACCCAGACATAGCTTTTGCTAATTCTCAAAATCTAGGGCCAAACACAAATTTTGCCCCCCAATCCCCAAAATTTGCATCTAAAACCGAAAATAACATGTCCTAGATGGTCCTCCATACTTTTCCTCCACTGCACATGCGCAGTGTCAAGGAGGTCTCGAAATTGGCGCCAATTATCATTCTTACAAGCAGTGGCTGGTCTGCGCTATGTACTCAGCGGGGAGGTACGAGTTCCCAACTCCTGGGAGGGCCATTCCCGTCTGGGTCATTGGTAAGTATAAAAAATATATAAATTACTATAAATTTTTTAACATTTTCATACTGTACCAATGACCCAGACATAGCTGAATAGAAAAAAGGCTGGAGGGCCTAGGACATAGAGGAAAATCCAATAAGCTCAACTATATATAAAATAGAGTTATCCCCTCGAGGAGAAAAGGAGGATTAGGCTTTACATGTATCTTTCTTATTTATGACAAATTAGAAAGACACAACTCCTTCATAATTGAGCATAATAACATCCATGTTCTCTATTAACATCCAGTATAACCCTTTATACTAATTATTTTTAAAGTAAGCCAATAAATAAAGTAAGTCCTGAGAATTGAGACTCTTTATACTCATTAAAAGTGTCCGAGGATTGTATATTAACGCCCATTTGACACGTGACATATACAAATGCTTCACACCGAGCTACACTTTAAAAATATGACATGAATGAATTTAAACATTAGCTTTACACTTTAAAACCATCCCAGTACCGACACAGAATTACTGACTCCAGAGGAGGTATCCTCTTGATTTTCACTATAAAGCAGGTGACCTAAGGGAACACCCTCGCCCCCCCCCCCCCCCCTTCCCCTTGCCCTGGGTCAAATGGCCCAGAGGAAAGAGGGCAGCAGGACAGAGTCACTGCCAGAACAGAAAGCCTGCATAACTATAGTTGCAACTGTTTAGTGGACGACATTCTGAGCAACAGATAACGGACCTAAACAATGCAGGTCTCCAGAAATGGACTCAATATTTCTGAGATAAAAATTTGTGAATGTGGATGGCTGAGACCAATATGCAGCCTTCATTAAATCTGTAATAGCAACACTATTTGCGTAAGCCCAAGATGTAGAAAGAGAGAGCTCTTACTTCGAAATCTTAAGCACAGACTGCTGAGTTGAAGATAGATTATCATAAGCAGTACGGATAGTTAACTGAATCCATCTAGCAATAGAATGGACCATAATGTCTTTTCTATTAGGCATCAGAGACAGAAAGAAGCATTTTCGTCCCTTTCTGATAAACTGAGATCTTTGTTTATAAATACGTAAAGCTCTAACCGGACAGAGTAAAGGCCTATGCCTGTCTGAAGACAAAAGGCCTTAATAACAATAGGTTCCGGATATTTATTAGGAGCCTGATTCTTAGCCAAAAACCCAACATTAGTAGTAAAGGTAATAGTGTTCCCGACACTACGATAGTGAGAATCGTCCACAGATAGTGCATGAAGCTCACTGACTCTTCTAGCAGAAGAGAAAGCTAAGAGAAATGCTGTCTTATAAGATAAGAATTTAAAGTCCACTGTCTCAAGAGGCTCAAATGGCTTTTCTTTTAGTTTAAGAAGAACCCAAGCTAAATTCCATTTAGGAATTAATCTAAGGGTTCTAGGGCTATTTATCGAGAAGTTTCTAAATAATTTAGATAAAGAGACATTAGATCCAATTTGTAAACTATCATGGTGTGCATAGGTATCAGATAACATTGACCTATAACCTTTAATAGTAACAGGCTGCAGTTTGATCTCATCAAACAAGTATACTAGAAAGTTTGCAATGTCTGGAATGGAGAGATCAAAAATATCAACAGAATTATCCCTACACCAACGACAAAAGACCTTCCACTTAGCCACATAGTTTAGCGAAGAGGAGGTCCTCCTACAGTTAGAAATTGCGTCCACTGCTCGTCCTGTAACATGCTTGCCGTGCAAGAAGGACCGCACAACGGAAATACGTGAAGGTTGAGACCTTGCGGGTTGTGATGTAGTTGACGAGATTTCCCCTGCGAAAGAAGATCCTCTCGTGGAGGAAGCTTCCGCGGTATGTCCCACAGCAGACACCTGAGTAGATTTATCCACGGTCTCTGTGGAGACAGAGATGCTACCAACAGAATTTTGCATTGAGATTGTTTTATCTTTAGCAATATCTGCTGAATCAACGGCGCTGGAGGATATGCATATCCTATCATTCCGTCCCACGAGATCGATAGAGCGTCTACTGCATATGCTCGAGGATCCGGACATGGTGACACATACATCTGCAACTGATTGTTGAGCTGTGTCGCAAATAAGTCTATCATTGGCCGCTCCCATTGGTAGCAAATGTGATTGAATACCTGTTTGTTGAGAGTCCATTCTGACGGCAACAAGCGACCCTTCCGTGAAAGGGAGTCTGCTAATACATTCCGACGACCCGGAATATGACGGACCGAAAGTATAACTTGGTGTTCTAGTACAAACAGAAGGATTCTTTCCGTTAAATTGAATAACGGAATGGAATGAGTGCCTCCCTGGTTCCAAATATACGCTACTACTCTTGTATTGTCGGACAGGATTTGGACATGTGCTTTCTAAATAATGTTCATCCAATGACATAGTGCAAGCCAAACTGACATCATTTCTTTGATGTTTATGTGCTTGCCTAGAAACTGCGGACCCCAAAAACCCTGGCACTTCAAATCCGTTGTGATCAATGTTGCACCCCAACCTGTTTGACTGGCATCCGTCATAATAGTAAAACTCGGATTCAGTCAACCACTGAATGTTTGCCCAAGTCTGAATCTCTTGTTTCACTTGATTTGACAAGAGAACGTCTATATCGAGCGAATGAATCTTTACTCTCCAATTCTGAGTCAAGAAAATTTGGAGAGGATGAGTGCGTAACTGCCCCATCGGAATGAGATCCGCAGCGGCTCCGCACAGACCTATCAGTCTCATGAATTCTCTCGCTGTGACTTTGTCTGAGTGAAGACAATAGCGAGCATAACATCTGATTAATTTCGCTCTGGTTAACGACAGACGGACGAGATTGTTGTGCGTCTCGAAGCTCATTCCCAAGTGGGTGAATGACTTGGACGGCACCAGATCCGACTTCTCCTCGTTTATCATAAAACCGAGACGTCGGAGTAATAAAAGCAGATTCTGCACATCGTTCTGAAGCTTAACTCGTTGCCGTACCTCTGAAGAATGTCGTCCAGGTAGGCCGACGTTACCGCAGACGAATGAGCTCGGAAATGCATCATTACCGAGTTCATTATTCGAGTGAAAGCCCAGGGCGCTAGGTTCAAACCGAAGCACATCGCTCGGAACTGATATACAACTCCTAGGACTACGAAGCGTAGATACTTTCTGAATGTCGGATGTACCATGACGTAAAAGTACGCATCCTTGAGATCTATGCTTGTAGCATAGTCGTTCACCTGAATACTCGCTCTGACTGATCGAATTGTCTCCATATAGAACTTCGGAGCGACGATAGCTTGTTTATCCAGCTCAGATCTATGACTGGACGGAACGAGCTGTCTGGTTTCGAAACCAGAAACAGATGGCTGTAGAAACCCGGTGATTCCTGGTCTTCTACGACCTCTACCGCGTTCTTCTCCAGAAGAGACTGTACTTCTGATAGAAGAGCGTCTCTTTTCTGCGGATTTGACGGAAGCTGAGTCCATTTGGTCTTCGAGTTAAGGGAGGCTTTCGTTTGAAGGATATTCTTAGTCCTTCCGAAATTACCCCTAGAACCCAGGGGGTCATCAGTAATTGACGCCCAATTGTTTATAAAACTTGACAATCTTCCGCCTACCAGAACACGATAGAGGTTCATACCATCACCTCCTGGACCTGCGAGGCTTGCGGAAGGAGAAACTACGTCCTCCACGACCCGCACCTCGCCCCATCGACCTAGGGACGTTTGACCGGTTATCAAGGCCAGTATAACGTCCCCTACATGAGTCGCTGCCTTGACGGTCTCTAGAATAAGACCTAGAGGACTTCCCTTGGGCATACTTGTCCCAGAAGTGCCTGTCTTACTCTTTTCTGCTGTATCCGACTTTTTAGAAGCGGATTTGAATAGCAGAGAATCCGAAGCGTTCTTAATTATCTGATCATAGATTGCTGAAAGCTTGCCGTCGAAGAGAAGCTCTCCGGAGACCGAAGCGACTCTGAGAGAGTTTTTCACCTTACCATCCACGCACGTGGATGTAGCTAGGGCCGCGTCACGTCTAACCAACTCCAGGTTTGCCACTGAAAGGGCAGAGTTATACGTGAAATAAGCTATGGCCCTCGAAAGAACTCTTAAGGAGGATTGTATATCCTGGAATTCTTTCCCTTGAAGACGTAATGATAATGCTTTAGTAAGGTGATCTGCGTATGATAAAGCGTCTAAGTTAACTCTATTAGACATTATTGTTGTTTCCAACGTCATGGTTAGAATTGACATAGACGACGGTACAGACAATTCTAGGTCTTCAGCCTGGCCGTCTAAACGCAGAGGAACTCTCGGTATGCCCTGTCCTGCCGTTTCAAATTTATTCCTTGAATTAATGAAAGGCAGATGTAGAGCATTTGCAGACAGGAAACCATACTTGCTCGTTTTGGTAGCAAGCTTATATATAGCGTCATTCAATAGTTCAAATGTTCTTGTGACATTATTGGACTGTGTCGGAAACTCAGGGACGATGTCCCTAAACCGATCAAAAAATTCTGTGTCCAGTGATGCTACCAGTCTCTTATCCGGCATCGCAGCATTCTGGTCTGACGGAACAACCTCTGGAAGATAATGCCGGATAAAATCTACGGCAGCTTTATGTTGTTCTGAAAGGGAAAACTCCAGATCCTCTGAATCCCTTTCGCCATCCTGTCTGACCATATGAAGTTCTCGGTTGTCCGTACCTGATGCTTCAGCGGAGCGTACCGACCCAGCGTCGTCGGATAATTCCTGATCCGACAGAGATTCTGTCGTCTGCTGGGATGCTGCGATAAGTTGTGCTATTTGTGATAGCACATCCGTCACTGAGGCCTGTGGAGCAGCGGTCTTACGTTGCTTTGCCGCTGGAAGCTCCCTGGACGTTGACTCCTGCATATTTCTTTTATGCGAACGTCCGGAGTCTACAGGCCTCGTGTCCCTGGCTACCGGATGGCGTGACCTGGTCGCCGTGGAATCCCTGATCGGAGAAGCTGGCTGGATATCCGTGGTCACGTAGCCAAGGTGCGGTCGTGTGCGCTGCCGTGAGGATGAGGAAGCCATGTTGACAGTCTCTCCGGACTGTTTATATAACGGAGCGTCCCGAGTGGCGGACGTATGCTCCGAATGCGAAATGTTTTGTACCACAACATCTGGTCCCAGATGTTGTTGTACGAGAGAGGGGCCTCTCTCGCTCGCAGCCCGGATGGACCTGGACGAGTTAGGAACCGGACTAATAGGCTTCCTCCGTTGTATCCTCTGATCCGTCGTCACTGGGTGTGCACTTTGTGTTATTATAGTGCTCGCATCACCCAAATCTCCTTCCTGGACCGCAACGGACGAACCCAGCTGCCGAGCCATTCGATGAATGGTCGCTACACCGGGCGAGCTAGCGGACGCCAATGCCGTCGATCTAACTAGGAACCTCTTAGGCAATTGACGTATTTCCATGAGCACTTTTGCCGCTAGCTCTTCATTTAACTGTGACGACGGAGGCACACTTTTGGAAGACATCACGGAAACATCACCCTGTTCTTGTTCCTCTGAAAAAGAGATTGAAAAACTAGAGTGACCCTGCGGAGAAAGGACAGGCATGGCCCTTTCCCCGCTAACAACATACCGTGACACACGTTTCCAATGTTTGTCATCCCAATTGACACACACTGAGCAGGAGTTAGTGCGAGTACACTGACTACAATTAAAACAATGATTATGAAAGTCAGAGAAAGAGTTCCTCTTATTACAATTTGAACAATATCCTTTCATTGTGAAAAGAACACAAACAGTCCTAGTACTCGCACCAACCCCTGAAAACAAAGATACATAATAACAAGATCCATTAACATATAGAAAAAATAAATGAAATCAAAAAAATTTTTGGAAAAAATATTTTTTCAGAAAAGCCCAAGTTTCTGAAAGTAACGTTGAGCCCCAATTGTTATGATTAAACTAATACAAAGACAAGAAATCACTCTCAACAGAAACCGTTGTCAATGTAAACAAGAAGTGTATAAAAACCGGAAACATGACTCCAGGCACTGATAAACATGGCCCGAAATCAGTTACCAATTACAACACTATCTGATGCAAAACAGAGACTTCCAGGGAAGAAACTGCAGAACATCAGATGGTAGAAGCAGAACACAATGCCTAAACACCCATGGGTGAGGACGAAAACATGGGGAAAAAACAGAATTCATTCTGTTACCAAGCTAAAACTCCCAAGAAATTTTAGTAATAATATTACAGAAAATATGCCAAAAGCATGGGAGAATAGCGAGGGGGGACTGAAGGAAAGGGAGAGAGGAAACACTGATCAAGCAGTGTAACTTATAGCAAGAATGACAACAACAGGCCCATGCCTTGAAATTAGGGAACATAACATAATTTCATAAAAAAATTTAAGTTACAGCCCTGATTATTTCCTGCCACTAATTTTTCCTCTCCTCCTTCTATTTCCTCTTTAGATCCACCATTTCTCTAATATTTATGTGTCTGGCATCATTTAAACTGAGATTTACAAGCACAAATATCAGTCAGATGTGAACTGGTGAAGGGCCAAACAAAGAAATGATAATTGGCGCCACTTTCGAGACCTCCTTGACACTGCACATGCACAGTGGAGGAAAGGTATGGAGGGCCATTTGGGACATGTTATTTTCGGTTTTAGATGCAAATTTTGGGGATTGGGGGGCAAAATTTGTGTTTGGCCCTAGATTTTGAGAATTAGCACCAGCTATGTCTGGGTCATTGGTACAGTATAAAAATATAGGTATTTAAATTTTTTATCTTTAGCTCATAGGGTTCCCACAGGTGAGGAGGTTTTATTTTTCTCATTGGAAACAGAAAACTGGGTTGCGCTAATAATGTTTACCCTCCCCAAACAACACCAAATATTAGCACAGCCAAGCCCAAAAGCACTCGTTACCGTCCCATGATGATAACAAACGTAGTCCTAGAAGTTCTGTACAAAAAACTGATTGCACTGAATTTTGGTATAAAATGGTTTCCGGCAGCCATCTTGAATTACCCCAAAACACTCGTTCTCGTCCCAAGGTGATAACAAAGGTACACAAAGGTACCTAAGAAGTTTCGTGAAGATCGGTTCATAAATACAGCCCCTAGCCCGAGCCGTATTGACATGTGCACTTACTGTTTACAAGTAGCACTGAATAAATCAAAGTTCATCTAATTTGCATAATTTCTGCACAAGAAAAAAACCTGTATTATATGTGATGTATTCCATGTTACTAAACATTCATACAAAAATTTATTCAAATCAGAACTTTCATACAGAAGTTCTGTACAAAAAACTGATTGCACTAATTTCGGTACAAAATGGCTGCTGGCGGCCTGATCTCCTCGAGCACTTGAATATTAGTGAGTAACAGAATAAAATAATTTCTCTTCATTCACTTGGAAAATTGGGTTTCAAAGTAAGACTGATACAATCCCAGTAGTCCAAACTTGGACTTAAAGGCCGTAATGTAATTTTTTACGTTGGTACATCCTTGAACGATGCACCAACGTAAAGAAATAAATTATGACCTTCAAGACCAAGTTTGGACTACAATGCCAGATGCCATGAAATTATGTCTTTCAGGTCAAGTTTTTTAAATTTTCTCATTCCGGATCGAAACATGGTTGGCACAGAGGGTCCATGGACCCTCAACCTGGGCTACAAAAAAGTTGCTAATCAATTTTGGGAAACAATTCGAGGCCTGATGAATATTATTGGATTCAGTCCAGTAGTTTGGGTGAAGACTCAAACACAGCTTTACGACAGACTGACAATGGACAACGACTCATTACTAGGACTTAAAGGTATTTCGGTATTTAACTGAAGTCGGTAATTTTTTCAATACCGAGCTCATTTTAGTTTGGTATACCATTTCTCACGGTATTTCGAACAATTCCGATGGTAATCTAAGTAAAAATAAATAAAAAGTTTGTGCGTTATAAAATTTCTCCAATTAATTGTCAGTAGGGACCTGTACAGTTTGTTTGACTGCTGCACACTTGGAGAAAAATTGAATGGATGAAAAGGAGGACTGCCACAATGAATGGTCACCAGGGTGGTGTATGTATTTAACACTTACTAACAAAAACAAGAAGCCCCAAGGGGCCTTAATCGCTCAGCGGCCGCAGTGGTTCAAAGAAGTATTTGGGGTCACATTCAGCTAGACATGGTACATCAACACTACAAAGGAATGAAGTCATGAGAGACAAATTTTATGGAAAAACACTAAGGAATGGATTTGAACAAACCTGAACGTAACATCCCCCCCCCCCCCCACCCCAACCCCTGCCCAAAGAGCCCAAATATGAAGCCATTGACTCAAATTGAACAAACTTGAATCTGATCCCCCTTGAGATGTCATATACCAAATAGGAAAGAATGCTGGTGGATATGAAGAAGGTTTTTAAAGAAATCACCTCACATTGCACTAAGTTAAACTTTGGGCTGAAATAGGGAGCCAAAATATTAACCCAGGGTTCCGATTTGAACAAACTTGAATCTGACCCACCTAGAGATGTTGAAAACCAAATATGAAAGGATTCTGATTGGTGGATCTGAAGAAGAAGATTTTAAAAGAAATTCCCTCATATTATACTTAGTTAAAATTCAGGCTCTCATAGGTAGCCCAAATTAATAACCCCAGACCAGGTTTGAACAAACTTGAGTCTTACCCTCCAAGAAATGTTAAAGGATTCTGACTGGTGGATCTGAAGAAAATGATTTTTAAAGACTTGAATCTGGCCCCCCTAGAGATGATGTATACCAAATATGAGAGGATTCTGACTGGTGAATCGGAAGAAGAAAATTTTTGAAGAATATTCCATGCATTGCACAAAGTTAAAATTTGTGCTCCATATGGGAGCCCAAATATAAATCCAGCGACTCGATTTGAACAAACTTGAATCTGATCCCCCCTATAGATGTTGTATACCAAACATGAAAGGATTCTGAGTGGTTGATCTGAAGAAGAAGATTTTTAAAGAAATTTCCTCAAATTGCACCAAGTTAAACTTTGGGCTCCAATAGAGAGCCCAAATACTAACTCAGGGACCCAATTTGAACAACCTTGAATATGACCCCCACTAGAGATGTTATATACCAAATATGAAAGCATTCTGACTGGTGGATCTGAAGAAGAAGATTTTTAAAGAAATTTTATCATATTGCACTAAGTTAAAATTCAGGCTCCCATAGGGAGCCCAAATACTAACCGAGAAACTCAATTTGAAAAAACTTGAATCTGGCCTCCCTAGAGATGATGTATACCAAAATGAGAGGATTCTGACTGGTGAATCTGAAGAAGAACATTTTTAATGAATATTCCACGCATTGCACAAAGTTAAAATTTGGGCTCCCATAGAGGGCCCAAATATTAACCCAGCGACTCAATTTGAACAAACCGGGATCTGACCCCCCTATAGATGTTGTATACCAAACATGAAAGGATTCTGAGTGGCCAATCTGAATCTGAAGAAGATTTTTAAAGAAATTTCCTCATATTTCAGTAAGTTAAAATTTGGGCTCCTACAGGGAGCCCAATTATTAACCCAGGGACTGAGATGTCATATACCAAATAGGAAAGAATTCTGACTGGTGGATATGAAGAAGGTTTTTAAAGAAATCACCTCACATTGCACTAAGTTAAACTTTGGGCTGATATAGGGAGCCAAAATATTAACACAGGGTCCCGATTTGAACAAACTTGAATATGACCCACCTAGAGATGTTGAAAGCCAAATATGAAAGGATTCTGATTGGTGGATCTGAAGATGAAGATTTTAAAAGAAATTCCCTCATATTGTACTTAGTTAAAATTCAGGCTCCCATAGGTAGCCCAAATTAATAACCCCGGACCAGGTTTGAACAAACTTGAGTCTTACCCTCCAAGAAAAGTTAAAGGATTCTGACTGGTGGATCTGAAGAAAAAGATTTTTAAAGAAATTTTCTCATATTGCACTAATTTAAAATTCAGGCTCCCATATACATCATTAACCCAAATATTAACCGAGAAACTCGATTTGAACAAACTTGAATCTGGCCCACCTAGAGATGATGTATACCAAATATGAGAGGATTCTGACTGGTGAATCTGAAGAAGAAAATTTTTGAAAAATATGCCATGCATTGCACAAGGTTAAAATTTGGGGTCCCATAGGGAGCTCAAATATTAACCCAGCGACTCAATTTGAACAAACTGGAATCTGACCCTCCTATAGATGTTGTATACCAAACATGAAAGGATTCTGAGTGGCCAATCTGAAGAAGAAGATTTTTAAAGAAATTTCCTCATATTTCAGTAAGTTAAAATTTGGGCTCCTACAGGGAGCCCAATTATTAACCCAGGGACTGGATTTTAACAAACTTGAAGCTGACCCCCCTACAGATGTTGTATACCAAACATGAAAGGATTCTGACTGGTGGATCTGAAGAAGAAAATTTTTAAGGAAATTTCCTCAAATCGCACCAAGTCAAACTTTGGGCTCCAATAGAGAGCCCAAATCTTAACCCAGGGACTCGATTTGAACAAACTTGAATCTGACCACCCCCCCCCCCCCCCCCCCCCCCACCTCCCTCAAGAAATGTTGTATAACAAATATGAAAAGATTCTGACTGGTGGATCTGAAGAAGAAGATTTTTTTGAATTTTTGAAAAAATTTATGGGTGCTATCAGAGTTAAGCCCCTTCTGGTGCCCCCTGTGGGCGCGGCATATTTGTACAAACATGAATTGACATATGATAAGGAACATGCACACAAAATTTGGTTCAATTTGGTCGAGTAGTTTGTGAGGAGAAGTCGATAATGTAAAGTTCACAACGGTCGACGACGCCAGACGGCAAGTGATAAGTTAAGCTCCCTTCGGTGAGGTAAAAAACCATGAGAGTTGGAATTCTTTTGACAGCTGTTATCAAGGCAATTATTCATTAATATCTATTAATCAGTTGAAAAATAATATAAAAACAAAACATACTATTTCTTTGTGTTGTTTTATTTTTATACAATGACTAATTGTTTTATGTATATTAAGCATGAAATTAGCACTTAACATGTACTGGTTCATGTATAAATTATTCATGAGTGATTTGTATTATGGGCGTGTTTAAGTAATAATTGACAAGTGAGAGAGCATGTTGTCAAGTTTGTTGAGCTTGAGAAAAGTGAATTTGTGAAAATAAAAACAGCACCATTTTTGCTTTGGAATGAATTTTATTTTAATAAAATAAAACCACTTATCTCATTTTGACATATCCAGACATGCAAGAATCCATTTCTTGAACGTCAGATGGAAATGGAAATCGTCACCGTCTTCTGGGTAAAAACAACACATTTATACTCACCTAATTTTGTTTCAAATTCACATGCGACCTGGCAGAAATTTAAAGTTTTTGAAATTGGGGGAGTGGGTTTGAACGCGAAGAGGGCACCTTGTTTTAGACATGCCAAAGTTTTTTTTTAAAAGAAAAATGGCCAAATATTTGTTCGTTTCGGCGATATTTGGTATTCAGTCATACCGCGGTATTTTTTAAAATACTGAAACTCGGTATCGAATATTGAATACCGTTAAGGCCTACTCATTACATCAGTCAGGCTTGTAAAAATATAAGGGTGTTAAATTCAAACCTGCTTCGCCTGTTTCAATATAATCAGCCTTGCTTGGTTTAACTTCATTCCAGAAAAAGGGTCTTTTTCTCTTCCATTTCTTCTCTGGATATCGATACAGCTGTCCGGCCTGAATTCCTGAAAAGAATTTGATATTTATGAAAAAAATTTCGGTTCATGGAGAGAATTTCCATTGGACAAAACGAATGGTGTCTTCTCACAATATAAGTTCCAAGTAGACTAATTATTAATGTGATGAGCAGTCATTTGATGTCTGAGCGAGGTGCATGCATCAATCAAGATTTTCCCTTCAGAGTTTGCCTTACTGTGACTCAAATACATGTAAGCCTCATGCTCCCTTCGCATCATTCCTTTTTGAAAGCCAAGAAAATCAATTTTTTAAAACATCAGACACTCTGGATTGCGAGTGCTTTGGGCAATTGATAAACACAGTTTTGAAGCATTGTATTTGAGTATGCAAGGTATTGTTTTTTATTAAAGTGTGAGTTGATACACAGTTCTGACATGCATAACATTGTTTCAACCAATATTTGACTGATAAAATGCATCTGTTGTATACAACAGGTTATTTATTTATTTAATGGGGTTTAACGACAGCCAGGGTCACCTTGTGTTGGACAGTTTTATGGGAGCAGAAAGCCGCAGTTCCCAGAGAGAACAACTGAGCAACAGTGAGCAACTGTCAGACGAGAATAACAGAGCAACTGCAAGCAACTGTCAGACGAGAACAACATACTAACTCCACACAAGCAGGGTTAGCATTGGTTGAAGAAAAGTGCACCATCGACATACAGTATGCCCTCGTACACAACGCCATCGTATCCCCACGTGGGCAACTGGGATTGTCCAAGGACACAATGCGGTTGCCGCAGGTGGGATTCGAACTGAGGATCTCTCAACTTGCAGCCTGCACACCTCTACCTACTGACCCACCGCATTCCCCGTATACAACATTTCCAAGCCTCCCCAAATGAGGCTCATTGTGAATCACTAAATGCAAAGCGTCGCAGCGTGCCATTCAGTTCTGTTCTTTATATATTTATTTATTATTTATTGGTGTTTAAGGTCACATATTTCTGCACAATGGTTAATCATGACCACAACATTTTTATGGGTGGAGGGAGCCAGAGTACCCGGAGAGAACCACTGAGGAACGGTGAGCAACTGTCAGCACCCCAACATACTAACTCCATACAAGCAGGGTTATCACTGGTTGAAGACAAGTGTACCATCGACGTGCAGTATGCCATAGTACACAATGCCACTGTGCCCCCATGTAGGTGAATAGGGGTGAAGAGTCTTGCCCAAGGACACAATGCAGTTGCCGCAGGTGGAATTCGAACCGAGGACAGCAGCCTACACCTCTATCAACTGAGCCACACTGTCCCCTTCTGTTCTTTATTCCTTCGATGGCGATGACGTGTATTTCTAGATGTGGTCAATATGTGGAATGTATTCTACAGGAATGCTCACCCCTGATGTGCAACATACTCTTCAGTGTGGAGGTATGACTGTGCTTCGCGATCACTGATCTAAAAATAGCTATTTTTTTGGATCAGTGTCTGCGATCTGAAGATCAGGTTTTCGATTTAAATTTCAAATACACATTTTCGTCACGACTCTCTGCAGTATTTTTGCGGTCAGAATGCCTTCTGGTGTAATAAATCCCCAATATCTGAAAACAGACCAAATAATTTTAACCTGGCGGAAACCCTCATATTGCCCTGAGAATTAATGGCTTCCAATAAATTAGTTCATATTTTATTCTTTACCTAATGAATCAGTTGCACATGTCAGCCTAATTTACAAACTGAGCAGTTAAAAAACATTTCAACAAAACCATATCATGAGACCCCTCATTGATACGGGCTATTCATTTTACCCTTTACCTAACGAATCGCCTGCATCCGTCCGTGTAATATGCAAATTGAGCAGTTGAAAAAATAAACATTTTCAAAATATTTCAACAAAACGATATCATGTGACCCCTCATTGGAACGAGCTCATTGGGGTCACATGATATGGTTTTGCTGAATTTTTTTGAAAAAGTTTAAAAAAATATATTTAAAAAAAATAATAAATTTTGATATCGTCTGCATTGGTTAAAGGGTTAACTGGTTGAGGGCTACATATTTTTGGGGGTGGTCTGAATTTCTTCAACCAAATTGGTTTTATTACAAATTATTAAAGAGTGCCCATAAGCATTCTTCAATAATTTGTGATAAAACAGATTTTTATAAACAAAATATTATTTGTGTTTGACTGAATATGAAGTACAAGCAAGAAAAATGTCGGCTTTTTCCCTGGTACCCTCATATTTTGGAAAGCCCCAATAGTGGCTCCTAGCACTCAACCAGTTAAGAGCTATCCAGGCTTCAAATAACATTATTTTGATATCATATGCATTGGGTAAAGGGTTAATGCTTTTCCAAAAATGGTCAGCACTTGACACTTGCAAAGAATCACTTGAATAACTAACAATTTTCATTTTATTGCATTCAAGACATAGCTTATGACTATTCACTGGAATGAGCTTGTCAAGCTCAATCCAATTTAGTGTCCTAAATTATGATTTGCACACAAAAACTGAAGAAAAAAAATTTGAATGGTGATTTTTGTGAAAGGCGCTGGTCAATATGGGTATAAGTTAGATAAAGGGTTAAAACAAAATTAAACGGCAGAAGTCTTAACTAACCTTGTTGTCTGTTTTGACGGTGTTGCCATAGACTGTTGGGGTTCTGTGCAACTCCAGTTTGAGCATCTAGAAATGGTAGCCTCATTCTTCTTTCAATGGAGAGTCGAGTGTTGAAACTTGCAGTTTGCTCAAGAGCTTCCTTGTACATCTGTTCACTGCCCATACTAGAATGAAACAGTTTGAAATACATGTAGAACAAAATACAAATGAAAGTGTCAATGACACTGTAGCTCAACTTGTCAAGACAAAGACATGTACATGTATAGTATGTGACACAGCAATGACAAACATCTAGGTAATGACCTGATAACAAAGGTACATATAAAGTATTGTAATGGTCTGTACATAAATACTGACCGTTGCCTGTAACAAATGTATAGGTAAAGTATTGTAAAGGTGGGTGACAGTCAGATGCTAAACTAGAAAAAAATCTTTGAGTCCCAGAGTGGGTCTGACTGAACCCCAAAATATTTGTTCTCATAGCACAGTGATAACAAAGGCACCCCAAAACACACTCATTCCTGTCCCAAGGTGAAAACAAAGGTATCCAAGAAGTTTCGTGAAGATCAGTTCACAAATATGAGCTGCGTAGAAGTTGTGACAAAAAACTGATTGGACCTAATTTCGGTACAAAATGGCCACTGGCAGCCATCTTGAATTTTGGACCGCACCCAGAAACACTCGTTCTCGTCCCAAGGTGATAACAAAGGTACCCAAGAAGTTTTGTGAAGATCAGTTCATAAATACAGCCTCTAGCCCGAGCCGCATTGACATGTGTACTTACTGTGTGTAAGTTGCACTGAAAAAATCAAAGTTCATCTAATTTGCATAATTTCTGCACAAGAAAAAAACCCGTACTATATGTGATGTATTCCATGTTACTAAACATTCATACAAAAATTTATTCAAATCAGAACTTTCATACAGAAGTTCTGTACAAAAGACTGATTGCACTAATTTTGGTACAAAATGGCTGCTGGTAGCCATCTTGAATTACCCCAAAACACTCGTTCTCGTCCCAAGGTGATAACAAAGGTACACAAAGGTACCTAAGAAGTTTCGTGAAGATCGGTTCATAAATACAGCCCCTAGCCCGAGCCGTATTGACATGTGCACTTACTGTTTACAAGTAGCACTGAATAAATCAAAGTTCATCTAATTTGCATAATTTCTGCACAAGAAAAAAACCCGTACTATATGTGATGTATTCCATGTTACTAAACATTCATACAAAAATCTATTCAAATCAGAACTTTCATACAGAAGTTCTGTACAAAAGACTGATTGCACTAATTTTGGTACAAAATGGCTGCTGGTAGCCATCTTGAATTTCGGACCACACCCAAAAACACTCTTCTCATCCCACGGTGATAACAAAGGTACCCAAGAAGTTTCGTAAAGATCGGTTCATAAATACGGCCTCTAGCCTGAGCCGTATAGAAGTTGTGTACAAAAAACTGATTAGACCTAATTTCGGTACAAAATGGCCACTGGCAGCCATCCTGAATTTTGGACCGCACCCAGAAACACTCGTTCTCGTCCCAAGGTGATAACAAAGGTACCCAAGACGTTTCGTAAAGATCGGTTCATAAATACAGGCTCTAGCCCGAGCCGTATTGACATGTGTACTTACTGTGTGTAAGTTGCACTGAAAAAATCAAAGTTCATCTAATTTGCATAATTTCTGCACAAGAAAAAAAAACGTATTATATGTGATGTATCCCATGATACTAAACATTCACACAAAAAATTATTCAAATCAGCGCTTTCATATGGAAGTTCTGTGCAAAAATCTGATTGCACCAAATTTTGTACAAAATGGCTGCCATCGGCCATCTTGAATTTCGGACCGGACCCCAAAACACTTGTTCTCGTCCCATGGTGATAACAAAGGTACCCAAGGAGTTTCGTAAAGATCGGTTCATAAATACGGCCTCTAGCCCGAGCTGTATTGGCATTCGCACTTACAGTGCTGAAAGTAACACCAAAAAACACGAGAAAAAAAACCGTATTATATGTGATGTATCCCATGGTACTAAACATTCATACAAAAAATTATTCAAATCAGAGCTTTCATATGGAAGTTCTGTATAAAAAACAGATTTCTGCATCGTCGGTACAAAATGGTGGCTGGCAGCCATCTTGAATTTCGGACTGCACCCAAAAACACTCGTTCTCGTCCCACGGTCATAACAAAGGTACCCAAAAAGTTTCGTAAAGATCGGTTCATAAATATGGCCTCTAGCCCGAGCCGTGTCCACTTGTTGACGGACAGATGGACGACGGGCCATGGCATAAGCTCAAATTTGGCTTCGCCAAAGTTGAGCTAAAAATGCCGATAGAAACACCGATCCAATGTCCAGTTGTGACAACACAAAGTGGGTTTAATCATTATCAACTTATCGTCCAGAAACCAGTTATTTACAATTTACTATGTGAAGGGTCACTGTGACCTTGACCTTTGACCTAGTGATTCCAAAATAAATAGGGCTCTTTCTTGCACCAATGCCAACCTGCCTAGAAAGTTTCATGAACGTGGGTGGAACCATTGTAAAATTATCATCTAGAGACCAATTGTTTATGATTATTATGTTCAAGGTCACTGTGACCTTGACCTTTGACCTAGCGAGTCAAAAATAAATAGTGGTCTTCCACTCACCTAGGCCAACCTACATGTACCTATGAAGTTTCATGAATGTGGGTCAAATCATTATCAAGTTATCATCCGGAAACCAATTGTTCATGATTTACTATGATTTACTAGTACAAAATAGATAGGGTTCTTCCTCCCACTGATGCCAACCTACCTATGAAGTTTCATGAACATGGATCAAACCATTATCAAGTTATCATCCAGAAACCAATTGTTTTGATTTACTATGTTCAGGGTCACTGTGACCTTGATCTTTGACCTAGTGCGTCCAAAATAAATAGCGTTCTTCCTCTCACAAAAGACCAACCTACATATGAAGTTTCATGAATGTGGGTTCAACCATAGTCAAGTTATCATCCGGAAACCAATAATTTATGATTTAGTATGTTCAAGGTCACTGTGACCTTGACGTTTGACCTAGTGAGTCCAAAATTAATAGGGCTCTTCCTCTCACCGAGGCCAACCTACCTTCAAAGTTTCATGAACGTGGGCAGAACCATTATCAAGTTATCGTCCGGAAATCAATTGTTTACGCCCACCCGCCATTCATCAAACTATAAGTTGAGTTTGACTTCGTCACAACTCTACTAAAAAACTAGAGATGGTTTGTTGCCCGCTATACCCCCACAGTGGCATACCGCCTAGTGTGGGTGACTGAAAGAGGCATTCAAATTTTGTAAGGAAAAAAAATCCAACACAGCCGCCAGCCGGCCATCTTGAATCCGATCGGGAAAAAAATTATGTCACACACTGCTCCTCATCATGTCTATCATTTAAATTGAGTTTCATGACAATGCAGAAAAAATTGTACAAGTAGTTCGCTCACCAAGTATTTTGCAAAATCCAATATGGCCACCAGTGGGCCATCTTGAATCCAATCAGAAAAAAAATTAGGTCACGCACTGCTCCTCATCATGTCGATCATTTAGATAGAGTTTCATGACAATGCAGCAAAAACTGTAGAAGTAGTTCGCTCCACAAGTATTTTGTAAAATCCAACACCAGTCGGCCATCTTGAATCTGATCGGAAAAAAAATAATGTCACGCACCGCTCCTCATCATGTTGATCATTTTTGTGAAGTTTCCTGAAAATGCAGCTAAAACTGTGGAAGTAGTTTGCTCCACAAGTTTACAGTACTTGTAGAGTGTGTTATCACCAAATCACCTGCAGAGTGGACATTCCACTCAAGCAATAATTGCAAATTTGTTGCAAAGTATAATGAGTACAAGAAAAGTTCCAGCCAATGGATAGAGCTGCAACGATATGCCTCACTCACAATACGATATGTATCACGATTTTTTTTCACGATACAATTTTTTTACGATACGTTGGTTACATGCAGTACAGTGAGAGTGAATTATCAGTAATAAAAGACCCACAAACTGCACAGTCAAACTTTCGTTTGACCAGTAACATCTTATTTCTTTTTTAGTGCTTGAGAAAGACAAATGAGTTTCAGCCAATGGACCTTTGGGAGTCGGGGTTCAACTCAGAGGTGAGAGGTCTGTTGCCTCAAACTATGCTTATAATTTATGCAGAGTTGATATTTTACTGAAATACAATTGAACAAGTGAAATTATAAGTTGGAAAAGCACAAAATAGACTTGTTGGGCCTGAAAATGCAACTTCTTAATACATCATGCCGACCTGGAAGTGTATCGTTTTGTATCGCGATACACATGAAACGATACGATACGCGCATCGTGAACAAATGTATCGCGATGCATTGAAATTGCGATGAATTGTTACAGCCCTACCAATGGACTTTGGGTTAAACCCGGAGGTCCATTGGCTGAAACATTTCTTGTGTTTTTGTCCATATGGACAGAATTTGAAAGTTATAGTTTGGGTGATAACTCCACTCTGCAGGTGATTTTGTTACAATCCACTCTCCATGTACTGTACATGTGCAACGGACCGATGATGACGACGACAGACAGACCGACTGACCGTCCAAAAAACAAGTTGACTCCTATATACCCCCCTAAAACTTCGTTTTGTGGGGGTATAAAATAAAATTTAAAATGACCTACACATGGAACATCCATTGATCCTTGACACTTAACCAGGACTTAAAATTCATGCCAGAATCCGAATTGATTTTTTGCAAATGATTTTCACAAGAAAAACAATGAGAATCAAGTAATGATTCTTACAAAACAAGTGTTTGACCACCGAGGTGGTATTAGTCCCCTACGGCGCTTTTGTGACATAAGGTGTTTTTGTCACAGAAGACACTAGAGTACATAAGCATCTTGGATTTTGAAAAAAAATATTGAGCGTGGGTAATCCTCTCGCAACCCTTTATCCGTGTACCATATATGAAAGGCGTAGCTTGAACCATGTTGGAGGGAGGGGTGATAACATAAAATAGAGCAAAAGCTTAAAAAACACAACAAAAATGGCCGCCATTCTGCCATCTTAGATTTTGAAATTTTGAAAAATAAATATTGACTGTGCATCATCCCCTCAGAACCATTTCTCCATGTACCAAATATGAAAGGTGTAGCTTGAAGCATATTAGAGGGAGAGATGGTAACATAAAAACAGACAGATAGACAGACAGACGGACAGACAGACAGATGTTAGATTTTGAAAAAAAATATTGAGCGTGCATAATCCCCTCACAACCCCTTTATCCATGTACCATATATGAAAAGTGCAGCTTGAACCATGATGGAGGAGGCAGTGGTAACATAAAATAGAGAAAAAGGCTTAAAAAACACAACAGAAATGGTTGCCATGGCGCCATCTTGAATTTTTGAAAAAAAATATTGAACGTGCAACATCCCATTACAACCCTCTATCCATGTGCCAGATATAAAAAGTGTAGCTTGAACCATGTTGGAGTGAGGGGTGGTAACATAAAATAGAGAAAAAAGCTTAAAAAACACAACAAAAATGGCTGTCATGCCGCCATCTTGGATTCTGAAAAAAAAATATTGAACGTGCATCATCCCCTCCCAACCCTCTATCCATGTGCCAAATATGCAAAGTGTAGCTTGAACCATGTTGGTGGGAGGGGTGGTAACCATAAAATAGAGAAAAAAGCTTAAAAAACACAACAAAAATGGCCGCCATGCCGCCATCTTGGATGTTGAAAAAAAAATATTGAACGTGCATCATCCCCTCCCAACCCTCTATCCATGTGCTAAATATGCAAAGTGTAGCTTGAACCATGTTGGTGGGAGGGGTGGTAACATGAAAATAGAGAAAAAAAGCTTAAAAACACAACAAAAATAGCCGCCATTCCGCCATCTTGGATTTTGAAAAAAAAATTTGGAGCGTGCATCATCCCCTCAGAACCATTTATCCATGTACCAAATATGAAAGGTGTAGCTTAAAGCATGTTGGAGGGAGAGGTGGTAACATAAAAAAACAGACGGACAGACAGACTGACAGACAGACGGACGGATGGAGTGCAAACCTATAGTCCCCTTACGGTTCCCGTAGGGGACTAATAAGTATTTAATTGTCATAGATATTAATGTCTTCTTAACTCTTTACCTGACATGAAAAGCAGACGACATCTGCAAACAAAATTCTTGAATAACTAAATATTTTCATTTTTTGTCTCAAAAACATAGCTTATGACCCCTCATTGGAACGAGCTCATCAAGCTCGTTCCAATGCAGGATCATAGGCTATGTTTTTGAGACAAAACATAAAAAAAATAATGAAAATTGAATGGTGATTTTTGTAAATAGCACTCGCCGGTTTTTGCCGTTACGTTGGGTAAAGGGTTAAAGGCCTGGAGAATTCTACTTCTTATTATAATGTACTACATACTTTTTCTCCCTCATAATAAGGTAATACATTGACTTGGCAGTGGTGTCTAGTGAAGTCTTGGCTGCCTGGAAAGGCAGCCAAGACTTCACTAAACACTGCTGCCAAGGTACCAAGCCTGGAAATAAGCAGACTATCATCAGAATGAGGTCCCCAAATTTACCCTCTGTGAACCTCAATCTGCAACAAGGTCTCCAGCCTAAACAGAAAGAGGTACCCAGAGGATAAATTGGCCAACTGTATGGGATAGCAACAGCAAATTCCCACTTTGGGGACCTCATTCTGCAAATGACAGATTGCTTATTTTCAAGCTTGCAAGGTACATGTACAGTGTACATCTACTATAACTTCCATTAGGAAGCCCACAAAAAGCCAGCATGTTGGAACATGTTCTACATGCATACAGACCATAACAAATCAACAAAAATTGGAAGTTGGAACTAGGCCCTTAAGGGTTAAACTGTAGTAAATATATAAATACAAGTTTTGTTTTTTATTACTGATTATAAACGGCTTGCACTCACAAGGATAAGAGTATACAGTTAAAACTAGAAGTCCTGTCATGAAATGCGCACAAATAGCATGTCGATCTGCGCGTTAATCTATGCGTTATTACCTTAGTGAGGCTATCAAATTCTGTACATATGGCCTGTGCACAAGCAATGTTTCAGCCAATGGACCTCCGGGTAACCCGGAGGTCCAATGGCAGAAACATTGCCTGTGTTTGCCAGGAGAACCAGTCGTGCTTTGGATGCCATTCGATATGGCAATTGCGCACAATCTCTATGCGTAATTAAGCCTAGATAAGCGCACAGTTTGTGACAGGACTTCTAGTTTTAAATGTAACAGTAATCTCAAATTCTAAATCGAGAACTGAAAATAGATTCTCGTGGCAGGAATTCAAAAGAACGAAAAGTGATTCTCGCAAATCAGGACAAATTTTTAGGCCTGCTGATTGACTGAACATGTTTGCACAACAAGAGAAAAGTGACAGACAAATGTACTATAGTGGAACCTTGTTAATTGAAGGGTGATTTTGGCACAGAAAATAATTGAAAAGATCTTTCAGTTAACTCATTAGGTAAAATTATGGCACAAACCAGCTTGCACCAGGCCTGGCATTCTTAAAATTGCAGGAGGGCTAGAAACCGCTCCCCTCGCATGGACTAAGGGAACAATTATCTCTCCTCACGCTTACAAAAGCTAAAAGTGGCTAAATGAAGTTTTACTATTAATGAATTCTGGTGGTTTTGTACTTTTGGTACTGCCAACAAGGTAGTCTCTATGAGATGGCTACACTGCCCCTCCAACACCTCCGGGCCTTGCCGTAGCCTGGAGGTGTGGGAGAGGCAGTGTGGCCATCTTACAGAGACCACTAACATACATGTAGCAGAGATCTGAAAAGATGTGGTTTTTAGGAATAGGCTGTTATGGTAATCTTTATTTTCTGAGGCCAGGAGGGATAGTTTTCACCCTCCTTAATTTTTTTAAGGCGAGCAGTAGGCGAGCGAATACGCTCTCCTGCAAATGCCAGGCCTGTTGCACTACAGTGGAACCCTGATAACTGAATAGTCACTTTGCCAGTGAGAGTTATTCAATTAGCAGGAGTATTCAATTATGAGTGATATGGTCACTTCCCTGTTTTCCAGTGATAAACTGGGTATTTATTCTATTATATTTTGTTTGATAGAGCTCATGGAGCTGTGTTAATCGAGATATAATGGATTAAATGCCTGTATTGTATGTGCTGGGGCCAAAAAGGTCTGTGAACAAAAGAAATTTGGTAAATGGCATGGTAATTGCATGACTTTCAAGATTTTTTATTCAATTAACAGGAGATTACTCTATATTAAACCTATACACAATTAACAGGTCAAATTTATAAAGATACAGGGTATTTTTTGTTTTTAAAAATTTGATTAGCAGTTTTTATCGCTGTCCTGGAAAAATGATTAGCAATTTTAACTTCAGCCCTCTGAGTCTAAGCAAACCCTCCGACATGTACTTTTCAGTTTTTGATTAAAGACAATTTTAGTCACAGGCACTGGTAATTACAAATCCAGGACAAAATGCCAATGGACAAAAAGCCAATCAGACAAAATGCCAATCGGACAAAAATGCCAACCGGACAAAATGCCAATCGAATCTAATACTGAAGTACAAATAAGAAAAACATAAAGTGAATTAAATGTTTATTGTTCAATAATAATAGCACTTTATCAGACAACATTTATTGAATATTTTTCAAACAAATACAATAGCATAACATAGGATAATATATGTACACAACTTATACATTTCTTAAATTTTTGTGGTGATGTTTTTGAAAATTTTACAATGGTTTCCATAAATTTCCTATAGGCTAAGCCTTTACCTAACAAAAAGTAGACAAATATCAAGACTTAGATGTGAGTCTTCCATGGAAGACGTGTGTCGCCTGGCGTTTCAGACAGAATTTCAAGTGGAAAAGGGTAATAACTCTGGAAAAAATACAGCGGATCAAAAAATAAAATAGGAGGTGCACAATGCCATTATGTGATAAAGAATCACTGAAAGTTTCATCAAAATCCAGTCATAGGTTAAAGAGGAGTGGTGAATAAGAGAAAGTGATGCAGACAACGCGGACGATGCAAGACGATGGGGCATAACTCTGGAAAAAATACAGCGGATCAAAAAATAGGAGGTGCACAATGTCATTGTGTGATAAAGAATCACTGAAAGTTTCATCAAAATCCATTCATAGGTTAAAGAGGAGTGGCGGATAAGAGAAAGTGTGACGCGGACGACGCAAGACGACAAAAGTAATCCCTATATGTCGCTCCCCACTTCGTGGGGCGGCGACACAAAAATTGACTTAACCATTTCTTTTTTTACCTTACACAGATTTTAAAAAAAAAATATAAAAGTTTTCAAATTTCAACTCCTAGTTATGAACAATCTCAATAAAACTATACTTTCAATGCATTATTACACTTAGGTTAAACATTTACTTAACAAAAAAGCAAAAATATCAAGAGTTAACCCTTTACCTAACACAGCGTTTTGAGAAAAAAATTAAAGTTTCAATTTCTAACCCATAATTCTGAACATGTTCCATAAAACTATATTTTTAATACATTGCCCTACCTTACACAAAGGAAAAAAAATCAAGTCAATTTACTTAACCCTAACTCAACATTGAAAAAAAATATTAAAGTTTCAATTTTTAACCCCAAACTCTGAACATATTCCATAAAACTATACTTTCAGTACATCGCCTTACCTCCAAAAAGGCAAAAACATCAACAAAATTGACTTAACCCTTTACCTAACACAGCTTTTCTGAGCAATACAGAGTTATGGCTGCATAAACAGTCTATTTTTTTATGTACTGGAGCTGTGTTTGGGTATGTACAGAGTACATACCCAAACACAGCTCAAGTACATAAAAGAAAATAGACTGAGACAAGTTTTTCATTCAGTAGCAGAAAGTGATGTCAGATACATGTATCTGGGGTGTATAGGGACAGGGGTATGAATAGGGACAGAAAACTGAAAAGTTATTTCAAGTTTTGTAAACATGCCACACTTCAGGGGGAAATTGAGGGGCTAACCTCCTAATTCTAATAACAGTTTCACCTGTTTCACCAAGTGGACGTTAATGGTAAAACAACACTGACTGTGAAAAAAGCCACTCAAAGAAAAAGACCACCATTAAAGCTTACACCACTATGTTGTGTTAAAATAACGAACATAATAATAATAATAACACTTTGGCCAGCCGCTGATTTGTTGCGGTTCTCTAACGAGAAGGCCTTGGTTACCCCTGTACTCCCAACTGCCTCCCTATTTCCACGCTTCTCCTCTCCTCCCAACACTCAGAGACGAACTGCTTGATGACATCCTTTGCCCCATTCTTCCCAATCTCTCCGATTAGCATATTAACCCTCTCCTTTGAGTCTCCCCCTAACCACATGTCCTTCATTCTCCCATCCCACTTCCCTATTATACTCCCAGTGAACCTCATTCTTTTAGACTGATACTTTAGACATTCTAGAAGAAAGTGTTCCAGGGTCTCCACCATAGCCAAGTTACACATCTGGCACTCCCTTTCACCGTCTTTCCCAATTTTTCCCCTCAGCTCCAGGGATCACGACCTCAGCTTGAACAACAGTGACCCCCCAAAGGTGCCATCAAGGTACTCTTCAAAACCAGGCTTCTCTTTATCACGCAGGCCACCCAAAGACCTCTTTGATTTGACCCCCTCTTGCCAATTACGGTTACAATCCTCCATGACCCTTTCTCGGACGATTTTTTTACCCTGGTTTGCCCCAACATCCAGGCCCGAGATCTCCAAAGAGTAGTTCTCTACTAGCTCTCTCACTTGGACCATACACCCCATTCTGATATTTGAGTTGAAAATTCTCAGGAACATTACAGGGAGATTTACCAAATAATTAAGATAACCGAGTTTCAACAGGTCTATCCTGTCCTTGATCATCATCCACCCAAGCTAACCCCCGATTGCTTCTAGCGCTGCGCCATTACTCGACCCCATTATCCATTGGCCTGCATCGTTCTGCAGGATTTCCAAGCTCTTTACAGCCATCTGGTTTAGGGGTACCACTTCCGTACCGTATGTTATACTTGGCAGACGCACCCTTTCCCAAATGGTTTTCCCCACGAAAACTTTATTGAAACTGTTTCTCCCTATAAGTTTCATTTGGTTAAGCATTCGCTTCCCCTTCAGAATCAATTTATTTGTGTGGTTTCGGTAGATGCCTCTTCCTGTAATGTTTATATTTACCCCCAAATACTCGTAATCACCTGTCTCTCCTACACTGAGATGTTTGCTGCTCCCTTCCAGAATGCAGAACTCACCTCCTCTCCACCTTCGAGTGGGGTCCACTTTGCGGCCCACAGGTATAACTAAAGTTGCTCTTGCTTTCATTAAGTTCGAGTCTCCATTTGCTCCCATATTTCCCAACAATTCCCAGCATTTTCGTTAGCCCCTCTTCACTTTCTGACACTAGAACCATATCGTCTGCAAAAAATAGCCCTGGGATCTTCAAGTACCCAACTGCTACCCCCTCGTCGCTACGCAGGAGTTCATCTCCTAAGCCTTTGATGTACAATGCAAACAGGATTGGCGAAAGGATACACCCCTGTTTTAGGCCTATCACCATAGGCACACATTTTGTTGTAATTTTTCCCATATACATATATATATATATACATCTTTATATAATGCTTTCATAATTCCAACAAACTCGCCTCCTAAGCCTAGAGAGCCTCCAGCTTGCGTCACATACCCTCCCTCCATACTCTATCATATGCCTTTTTGACATCCAAAAAGGCCATAAACATCTTTTTCCTTTTTGCTTTCGTGGATTCTATCATTTGGGATAGCGTGAAAAGATGGTCAGTAACTCTCCTTCCCTTCCTAAAGCCATTCTGGATTTCTCCCCAAAAAACCCTTCTCTTCAATCACCTCCTCTAGTCTCCCATAAAGGACTTTACAGAAAACGTTTCCAATGTTGCTACTGACAGAGATCCCTCGATAGTTATCCAAAACGTCTTTTTCCCCCTTTTTGTGAATAAATGTCACTTTGCTTTCTCTCCACTCCTTTGGACCTCTTGATTTTCTATGGCTAGATTGAATAGGGCAGTTAGGCTTTCCACAAATTCCTCTCCCCCTTTTTTGATAAACTTGTTAGGAATTTCATCCACTCCTCACGCTTTTCCATCCCTTAATTTTGATATCACCTTTCGCACCTCCTCCGTTTGAATTTCGCTGCACACGAAGTTCGATAGGTTTTCCTCGACCTGATTCGGACACTCAGGTGGGCTCCCCATGCCCCATCGCTTATCATTTACCTTTTCCCAGTGCTTGACTAGTACTGATGCGACTTGATCTTGCTCGTCTGTAACTCTGCCATCTACTTTAATACTCTGTGGGTTACTTCCTTTGTTACGTTTATTCACCCATTTCCAAAATACATTCGAACTCGACCCCCTGTCGTTCTTATCGTCCTAATATGACTGCTATTTCGTACTCTCCAATTACCGTCTTTAATCTTATTTAATTTATTTCGTGCTTGATGGTATTCTTCCTTTGCTACTGTGGCCTCGTTGCTTTCCACCACCTCAAGTTTTCTACTTCTCCTGTATGCAACACATTTAGCTTTTCTTCCCTTTATGGCCCCTTTCAGTTCTTCATTCACTCTGTACCCAAGTTCCCGTGTTGGCACCCTGACCTTTCCTACACTTTCCTTCCCTGCGTCCACCAGGCTCGCAACTATGGCATCGACCATCTTCTGGACACTGCCCCTACTGGGTACGGTTGCAAGCTTTGGTTTCAGTTTTTCGTTGAACTTCGCCCAGTCAGCATCCTTTTTGAGTTCCCAAATCTCCTTAAAGCTTCCTTTGCTTTTTACTTTATTTCGTGCTTGGTGGTATTCTTCCTTTGCTACTGTGGCCTCGTTGCTTTCCACCCCCTCAAGTTTTCTACTTCTCCTGTATGCAGCACATTTAGCCTTTCAGTTCTTCATTCACACTGTACCCAGGTTCCCGTGTTGGCACCGTGACCTTTCCTACACTTTCCTTCCCTGCGTCCACCAGGCTCGCAACTATGGCGTCGGCCATCTTCTGGACACTGCCCCTATTGGGTATGGTTGCAAGCTTTGGTTTCAGTTTTGAACTTCGTCCAGTCAGCATCCTTTTTGAGTTCCCAAATCTCTTTAAAGCTTCCTTTGCTTTTTACTAGATTTTTGGCCCTGATCGTCACTGTAATCAAGTTGTGATCACTATCCACCTCCATTTTACCCTCATCATCCACTTCTACCCCTATCACCTCCCTCCATAAAATAATATCTGTGAGAATGCAGTTGATTATTGATTTTCTCTTGTTCCTCTCCCTGGTCCATTTCCCCTTACACCTCACGTCCCTGTTCAGAATCTTCAGACCGAGCTCGTTTGTGAAGTTCAACCCATCCAATTTCTTTCGATACCTCAGCCAGGGTGCTGATGTTTTCCAGGTCTGTGATCAGCGATGGTTTTAAATCCTCTTTAATGTCCATGCCTACCCCTCCCCCTTTTTTCTGGCCTTCCGTTCACCCTACACCTATCCATATGTACCCCCTTACTTGGTCTACCCGTTACTTGTGACTTACCCACGTTTCGCTTCAGCACATGGCGTCAAACTCCTCTGCCTCGATCAATGTAGCAATTTCACTTACTTTCCGGTGGAGACCCTGGATGTTGCTATAACCCACTTTCAGGGTATCAAGGTTCATTGGCTTCCGCCTACTGGTCCCATTATTATCTAGTCCCTGTATGTTTGTATATCCTATTTTGTGTACCTGTGCTTTCCTTGGGATGCTATTCCAACTGATTTGGATTTTTGGTCCCTTTTCCTTATCCCCCTTGTCCCATTTTTTACAACTATGGTTCGTGGCACATTTCCTGTGTTCATTCCCCCCTTCACTGATCCCCCCTCCCCTCCCTATACCAAAAAAGGCTCCACCACCTGCAACATATTTCTTCCTAAAACCTCTGTACCCCTTGGGCTAAGATGGAGACCATCCTTTCCATATACACTACTGCGCAAGCGACCATTACATGAATATCCCAGGTCCACGATATCTTCACTCAAGATCAAAGACAAGTCGCCGACTAATATTGGCGATTGTTTTTCGAGTCAATGTCCGACACGATATTAAAATCGCCGTGATTCAAACAGATTACAGCTGTAATTAATTTCTAGGGCCCCTGAATGAAAAGGATGTACTTATTGTCGTATTTTGCACAACTCTTACAATTTTGTGGTCGAAATATGTATAACTCAACATTCTCAACTCGACGAAATGACATTTACCAAAACTCATAAAATATTTACATTTTTAATCAGAAAGAATTTTTTTTTAAATTCCGACAAATTGCAACATTCCGACACAAATGTACATGTACATAAATATGATTCGGAAAATAATTGATGACTGGTTATCATTCAGATGTTCTGTGACATCAACATGCAGTAGTTTATTTGGTCTAATCTATGTCACAATTAATGCTGAGATTACGCTCTCTGGAGTTAATCCCTTTCACTCCAAATGTCCTGTCAAATTTAATTATTGCATTCATTGTCCGCATAATATCGGGTGGGTTTAATACTTTTGTCTCACCTCGGACCTAGGATATTCATGAAACGGTCGCTTGCGTAGTAGTGTAGGTCCTTTCTGCCCCAAAATGATCCCCAATTGTCTACAAAGGGTATCCCAAGTTCCTTACAATACTCCCCCCTTTACTAATCCATCTACTCTGTCCCTTAGGTCCTCCACCCTAGCTCCCGGAAAGCACAAATTGGTCCTGTTGACACTGTCGGGCCCACACACCACCCTATCTAACCACCGCACTATACTACTCCCTGCAACCACCAACAGCCTCTTTCCCGTCCTACTACCCCATGTTACCACCTCTGTTCCCACTGGAGAGGCTCGCAGTCTTGCACTCCACCACACTAACCTCCATGCCTACCTCCACCTCCACCTCTTCAGACCCAACCTGCTCCACAGAATTCTCAAAATTACCTAACACACTGAATCTATTTTGAACACTGCACTCCACCTTTTGCCTACTCCCACTACAAGCCACCTTGTCCTCGTTTACCACCTTCCTAACCTTCCCTCTGACTCCTGCCCTGATAGACTCCACATGGTCATCGCTATCTCCCTCACTATCCCGATTCTAAATGAATACGCCTTTTGGCCCCCGACTCACACTACTAGCCTGGGAATTTGACACTCTAGCCCCTACTTCTCCCCTACCCTCAACCCGACGCACATTCCTATTCCCAAAAGACCCACTATCCATGTCAAAAGTCCGCTTCCTACTACCCACCACCTTCCATCCCCCATCGAATGCCACCCTAACTGGGGTAACACCAGACTTTCCTGCCTTCCCCAGTTTCCCCCTTACCACCTGCACCTCTTCCTCCAACTTTACATATGCCTCTAGCAGCTGCATTAACTCTATGCAGATGGTGCACATCCCCAACTCCCCCAGCTCACACCCATCCACATACACCATATCACAGTGCCTACACACATACGACCGCTGGCCGTCCGTTGGTTACTCACTAGCACCCCCTGTGCTGGCCTCAACCACTGCCCCCACCTGTACACCTATACTAACCGTCTCTACACCGCTAGTCTGAACCGCTTGCGTCAAGAAACACTTACCATCCATAGCAGCCATAGCCAAAATTAGAATGAGAAGCTTAAATTTTGAAAACCGGTTGAAATCGTAAACAAAACAAAAAACAAAACACCGAAAATTACCCGTGCGAAGATAGGGAACACGCCACTGATATCCAATAAAGAAACTAAACTAAACACTAATATAACTATCTTTTATTAAAAATCACATCTATACAGCATTAAAACAATATATATATATCTACAGTAACACCTGGAAGGAAAATATGGATAACTGAGCTAACTTTTGACAACTGAATCGAAAATACTCCCTGTTGGTTCGGAGATGGACTCACCATCTGTTGTGTTAAAATCAAGAACAGAAAGAAATGATTTGGAATTTAATCCAATTTTAAAAACAACAGTGACTTTGAAAAAAAGCTACTCAAAGAAAGACAAAGTCCACCATCCAAGCCATCTGCCCCATTCTAGCAATATTAAAATGTCTATGAGCAAAAAACCCAGAAAAAAACAGGGCATCTGACCCATTATTTGAAAATTTAAAGAAAATTTAAAAAAAAAAATCCATTGCCATTTTAAATTTCAATGAAAAAAAAATTAATTTAAGGAAAACAAATTTTTTTTTAAAATCCATTGGCATTTTGTCTGATTGGCGTTTTGTCCGGTTGGCATTTTGTCTGATTGGCATTTTGTCCGTACACCAGTAATTACGACAAAATAATGTAAGTAGTCATCTGAAGAGCGTGACAACTAACCTTACCAAATACATAAAAAGCTAGAGTACCCTGGTCCCATGGGTTAGCAATGAAAAATAAATGCAGCAGTGATTGAAACATGCTCTTGCAGTTCATGATTCGACTTTCACTTTGCAATTTTCAAATCAATTCATCCAGACGAAAAAAGTCATGGAAGATGATTACGAAGAATGACTGGTGCACATCAAGGGAGCTAATTTACAGGCACCAACATTGTAGAAAACACTAGTGGAGTTCTGTCAACTGATTTGAAAACACTCGTAAAATGGTGGTTAAAATTATCATCTCGCATGACCAACAGACGTTCATAATAAATTGGTGTATTTTAACACTATTTATCTGTAGTTTTACCATTTTTGAATTGGAATATTGGATGAGCACATAAAATTTTTAATTGCACAATCCGAACCAAAATTCAGTGATTACAGTACGTGGAGAGTAGATTGTAACGAAATCACCCATGGAGTGGAGTTATCACCCAAGCTATAACTTTCAAATTTTGTACATATCGACAAAAAAACAGAAGCAATGTTTCAGCCAATGGACCTCCGGGTTTAACCCGGAGGTCCATTGGCTGAAACTTTGCTGGTGCTGGTTGTGCTTTGCAACAAATTTGCAATTATTGCACAGGTGGAATCTCCACTCTGCGGGTGATTTAGTGATAATACACTCTCCACGTACTGTAGATCGCACATGGGAGATCTTGCTTTGCAAACTGCGATATGAACCCGAACAAAAAATATCCTGCGATGGTACATGTATCATACATGTAAATGGTTTGGTGTTTGGAATTTGTATTCAATTAACAGGTTTATTCAATTAAGAGATATACAATTAAGTGGGCCCCACTGTACTAGCATTCACAAAAATCACCATTCAAATTTTTTTCACCTTTTGCTTCAAAAATATCGCTTATGAGCTTGTTTCAATGATGGGATCAGAAGTTACATGTATTTTTAAGGCAAAAAATGAAATTTTCTAGTTGTACAAACTATGGGTCTGTCCATCACCCCCCCCCCCCCCCACCCCACCCCTCCCGACCATGATTATTCTAAGATGAAATGGGAATCTAGCAAAAGAAGTTTGATCGAAGCTAGAATTGCAAGTGCACAGGTTCCCATGGTAGTAAATATCCATACCAAGTTTCAAAGGAATTAACCCATAAACATCTGAGAAAGTCTATGGAAAAAATTCAGGCCTACATGTATGCGACTGCTATTTCAAGTTGAAAAGGGGCATAATTCTGCCCAAAATAATCCAAACAGAACTACATGTATAACTCTGTAAGTGCACAGGTTCCCATGGTGGTGAACATTCATACCAAGTTTCAAGCAGATTGGTCCATAAACGTCTGAGAAAATGTCTGGATGAAATTATGTATATGAACATATGGACAAGATGATTCCAGTCTATTCCCCCCTCCCCACACACACAACTCATTGCAGGAGGGGAAGGGGGGGGGGGGGGGAGCTGGTCAAAAGGTTAACTCGAATATTGGTTTTTGACAACATTCTGTGACAAACTGAATATTTACAAGAATTCTATTATAACTTCTTTAACAGGTTCTATTTGCCCTGTCAACATGATATATATGTAACAGATAAATGCTCAACCCTTTACCTAACATGAAAGGTAAGGTAATGGACACTTGCAAACAAAATTCTTGAATAAAACTTTTTTTTCATTTTTTGCACTGAAAACATACTAACATAGCTTATGACCCCTCACTGGAATGAGCTTGTTTGTTTGTTTGTTCGTTGGTGGTTAACGTCACATATTTATGCACTACGGCTAATCGTGACACAACATGGAGATGAAGTCAAGTTTAGTCAATCGTTGATCAACATGTTGCCCATTTTAGAGGACTTTCACCCCAAGCATTGGTGACTGGGTCCTATTTTACTAGTAAAGTGGAACTGGTTTACCACAGTAAACAAGTGCTGCTTACTTCCCGGGGTTCCCACGGGGAACTGGAATGAGCTAAGCGAGCTAGTTCCAATGAGTAGACGTAAGCTATGTTTATGAAACAATAATGAAAACTGAATGGTGAGTTTTGTGAATAGCATTGGCTGGTTTTGGCCATTATGTTGGGTAAAGGGTTAAATGTACAATGTGCATGTACTGTATATTGGTCTGAGTGAGGCCAACATGCAAGCTCTTAGGACACCAGTCTAATTTTGTTTAGAATTTGATGCTGTTATGGCCTGGAACCAATCTAACCCTGAAATAGTCCACCTTGCCAAGGCCCGGAGGTGTGGGAGAGGGAGTGTAGCCATCTCACAGAGACTACATTGTTAGCAGCACCAAATTAAATTGTACAAAGCCCACTCAGCAGATTTCATTAACCCTCTATCCCAATGTAATGGCCAAAACGGCCAGGGCTATTCAGAAAAATACCCAATTAATTTTCATTATTTTTTTCATTTTTTCGTCTTTCTGTGTTTTCTGTTTAAAACAATATTTCACTTAGTGTTTGCAGTTACTATTAAACTGTGTCAGTAATCCAAAGGAGACAGCTCATACAAGCTAAAAGCTAACTGCTGAATCCTTTCAACAAATCTTGTTCTTGACTCTTTACGTTAATGCATACCATTGTATTGCGCACTCTGTATGACAATCATGTTGTAGTTTATTATATGTATGCATCATATTTTTTCATGAATAAATATTGTTTAAACTTAAAAATACTTAAAAATACTGTTTAAACTAAACAATCCACAACACCATTGAATTCTGAATACAATTTAACTGCAGGACTTAAAATCTGTCTCGATCTACGAGAATCAGTTTTGATTCTCGCGAACTCCTGCCTTGAGAATCAATTTTCTGTTTTTAATTAATTGAGAATATGAGAATACTCTTATACCCTTGTGAGTGTAACAAGTGTATTTTCCATAGTTAAGGTTGCCTACATGGGGGCACGATGACGCCGTGTACTAAGGCGTGCTGCACGTCGATGGTGCACATGTCTTCAACCGCTGTAACCCTGCTTGAGCGGAGCTTCAACAGAGTTAGAATGTTGAGGAGCTGACAGTTGCTTGTTGATGCTCGGTGGTTCTCTCCAAGTACTCCCATCTTCCTCCACCCATAAAACTGTCAAGGTCACGATTAGCCGTTGTGCATAAGTATGTGACCTTAAACACCAATAAATAAATAAATAATTCCATAGTTAAAATCAAAGCTCATATTGATATATTTTCCATAGTTTGAACCCTTAAGAGCCTAGCTCTACTTTTAGTGTGTTTCTTGCCTTGTATGTCCATATGGAGCACTGTTCCCACATATATGATTTTGGTGGTCTTGCAGTCGGTAGTTACAGTACCTTAGCAGTGGTTTCTAGTGAAGTCTTGGCTAGCTGTTTAGGCAGCCAAGACTTCATTAGACACCAATACTAAGGCACAGTGTTACCTTACTATGAGGGAGAAAAAGATATGGAGAATTCTTCAGGCCTGTAAAGACAATTTCAGAATCTATGACGAGAAACAAATGAACAGTCAGCAAAAATCAAAGTTGATTTTCAATGTTTCCTGTGCATGCATCATTTGCGAGAATCGATTCTGATTTGCGCATGAATTTTAAGCCCTGGACTGGAGGTCTGAGAGACTGGCCAGCATGGTCTGTGGAAATGAAACTGCCATCGAAAAATATAAAAAATATCACAATAGTTGTTGCCAGGGCAAAGCCAGTCTAGAAGTGGGGGGCCCCTTTCCCCCACTTTCAAGTTCAGATATATGTATATATTTTTTCTCTCTGTGTAGTAAGCACACATGTTTTAAATAGATAATTAGCCCTAGGCGATTCACAGTGGGATACTTCTTTGGCATATTACAAGTCAGAATAAGATGTCTTCCTGTTATCATCGACTGGCACTTATAAATTAATTCCAATCATCACGGCTATCAAGTATTATTTCTCGGGATACGCTTGATAGCATATGCATTGACGCGAGGTGATTTTACCTTCAGAAAAGTCATATGCCAGGTTTAGACATCTTGACATATTGCTATCTGACCATCTCAAGATGAGATATAAAGTGTGGGGAACAAGCTACATGTATTTCAGAGAGACTTGGGTTCCGGCCACTTAGGAGACTTGGTTTCGGCCGAATAGGAGATGCCATATAGGGTCTCGTATGAGTGGAATTGCTGGGCAATCCACGTAGCTCCATTATATGCCGCTATTATCAGATTAGGTGGACGTAGGAGGGCTACAAGCCTGAATTTAGAGAGTAGATTACGAACCCAAGTAACGGCTAAGTTTAGATGTCATTAGCGAGGATCGACTCGCACCTGTCTCAAAGTGTAGGCTGTTGTATTGTGGTATTAACCCTTAGGAATACAGAGGCTGATCGCGTAGTAGCCTGTTTTTGTATTAGAATGCTGTGAATATCGACTCGATGTTGACAGTGACAATTCGCAGAAGCTCGAAGTTGCATTTTGAAGTTGTGACTTCTGCATGTCACCCCTCCCACGTGGATAGAGGCGTTGTAACAGCTGTCAAATAACCTTTCTGGTTTGATTTTGTTACTTAACTCTTTCAACATGAGAGGCCGCTTTTCCAGTCCACCAACAGGAAACGTCTTAATTTCATTAAGTAAGATGGCTACTAGGTGAAAGTGTGGAAGAACAATTAATATTTTCAACGTGCAGCCTTCAGTGTTCAAAGGGTTCAAGTATTATGTCAGTCTAAAGCTCTGTACTGTTATGGTCTTACGGTACAATAACAGACCAGGTGTGGCTTCTCTGTGATGCCAAAATTTGTACTGTGAAGGAGTGGTGGTTAAAACAACATTTTTCATTTGAAGTAGTGGTCAGAAATGAAAAAGTGTTGGAGTCACTCAACTGACCGACTACTGTGGGTTGACCCCTGGTTCATCCTCATTTGATGATCTCTAGGTACTCCTTGTGTGATTGTGTTGCAGATGCTTCGTTAGAATCACAAAATGAATACCTGAATCTAAACTGTCAAAACCAGAGATGAAAGTGGCAGATGTAAAAAATCCCAGAACGTGTAAATCACCGAGCAAAGTGAGGCAAGCACAACTAACACAGGCTGTGGTCCAGATGCTGCTCTGGGGTTGTAGATGCTCCAAGATTGATTCACACATTTATTTGCCTGAAACTAAAAAATGTTGATGGCAGTGACTGATTTGAATTTATGTTGGAACGTTTTCTGATATGTACTTTCGTTTTCACGCAGGCCTTTAGATTACCTCAATTTCACACCATTTACAGGTGCACCCAAATTGGAGAAGGTGTGAGGGCATCAAGAAAAATATGCAGATTCTCTGTGCCTCCTCATCTACATTTGAGAATACCTTCCATCATAATATTACTACAGAAACACAAAGAAAGGCATGGCAATAAAACATAACAGGATAAGTCTGTTATTTCTGGTTTTAATGTGCCCAAATTAGAGCAAAAGGGTATCCCCCCCAAAAAATGAATTTAAAGGCCTGTTTCCGCTTGTTGTTTTAATGCTTCTTTGCCATCATTTCCATAGTCGATTTCATTCGCACACCAAATGCACTTCACTTTTCCAGTACGATGAAAAACTTGGTCTTCATAGAACACCGAATACACTCCAAAAAACAAGAAATTCCATTGGTTGAACTCTCACACTTGAATATGACTGTCCAATCAGCATTTAGTACACAAACAAACTTATTTTGACATCCAACTACTATAAAATATGAGAAACAGAACTACTTGTGCAACGGAAAAGTTGATTCCCGGAAAATGCAGACTTTTGGTTGCATAAAAAAGTAAAATTCTGAACACAAAAAAATGAATACGGAAATTTTGGAGATTTCAGAATTCTGTCAAATTCCGTTAAACTTTCATCTCTGGTCAAAACTGTCGATGTAAAATGTGCTTTTGCCAAGGCACAGTTATTTTACCATTCTTTTGCTAACGCAAATTTGTTCAGTTTTAACAGCTTTTGTTTAGATATATTTCATTTTTATCATATGCAGAATTCGCATTGCCCACAAATATCTTGCGTGATACCGTACATACATGCATGTATTGGAAATTTTATTCTGCTCAGTGAGCTTTTGGTCTGCGATTAATCCTTTGTTTTAAAAAGCCTTTAAGTTCTTTGTGGTAAGGACTAAGGAATAGTTAAGATTGTAAACTACTCAGACTTGGGGTCAAATGCAAATGCATTTGCATTTAAATGCATTTAAATGCATTTAAATGCGTGATTTCAAGTATTTGCATTTGCACTTGCATTTGAATATTTTAGAAGCAAGTATTTGCATTTGAATTTGCATTTGAAAGAAAAAGTATTTGAAATTTCAAATACTTTCCAAATACATTTCAAATACTTTTGTCTTAACTTCATAAATTGAACTTTGCATTTGTTACTCAACCGATTAATTATATCTAGTTTTACACAGTTGGCTGGAAAGGGAATTCCTTCTTGTTAATTAATTTGTTTGTCCAGTCTAAAGAAATCTTGAACTTGGAAGATTACTGTGCTGATAAAGTGTGTTCATACAAACTCTGACAAGAGGCACAGCATGGTGTAATAAATGACCATCCACTTAGTCTTTTGAATCATCTGAGGTACATGTAGCATATTTTTTTATCAGAATACAGCCTAGGGCATAACACAGGTGGAAAGTGGATTTAGGAACACTCATTCAACTCTGGGTGAAAAAAATACAGCACAGCTACAAGAGAAATTATATGCCAAGCAGAAGAAATTGAATATTATTTTCTGTAACTGAACAAACTGAATGTAATCAATCCACAATGGCCGTGCTAGGGCTGAGATAGTAATACAAAAATGTTTAATAAACATTGAAAGAAAGATTTAGCTAAATTTTTAGTTTTATTTTCTTTAACTTGTCAGAATGTATTTGAAAGTATCTGAAAAGTATTTGAATTGATTTTCAAATGCATTTGCATTTGCACTTGCATTTGAAAAATTTCAGCTGCATTTGCATTTGTATTTGCATTTGAAAATTTGAAAAGTATTTGCATTTAAATACTTTCCAAAGTCTTTGACCCCATGTCTGAAACTACTGAGAGGTACATGTAGCACCCAATAATTTATTTACACATTCTAGCCAATAATTATGAGAGAATGACTCACAGCTAAATGTTTATCAAGGTCGCTGATATATTCCAATTCTACCATCTGGTCACGAAAGTCAATCAGAATTATTTTCAGACCAATGACCTTTATTGTCGACAATAACTTCCTAAACCATGGGCTGAAGCTATTAAATGGCAAATGCATACACTAATAACACCGACACTGATATGTGGACACTAATAGCACCGACACTGATATGTGGTCTCACTCTGTTTGTTTTAGTGATGAACCAATAATCAGAATCGGCAATCGGAACTGGGCAGTTATGGGGCATCGGCCGCCTATGACAACTGGCAGTTTTTGGTTATTCTATATTTAACACTGACTATTAAAAATCTCTTTGATATCTGGCCATTTCAATAAAGTTTCCCCATTAAAAACGTGTGGAGTGCATAGCAGAATATTCAGGGATTTGCAGAGCCGAGATATTACGGAATTTGCCATCTGCAATCGGTACAAGATCGCCACCTTTTCCAGGCTGATTAAGTCACTGGCCTTCAATCATGGTGCTGTACAACAATGCATTGGGTACATGTATAAATAAAATGTGTTCAGCCGGTAGTCTATAGAACTTCATGAGTATGACAATACAATAAGAAATTAAAATTAGAGAAAAACTAAAAAACACTCTTTTTTCAATGATAGATGATTGTTATGCAACACGTAAGTCGCATGACTGTCACAAACACTTTTTCAGTTTGTCAAGTTCATTTTTTAATTCAGTTACCTCCCTTGATGTTTCTCTCCAATGCTGATTACATGTGAACACTGGAGAAACACATAAAGGGAGGTAACAAGTTGAAAAATGAACATTAAATTATAAATTCTGACATACCGCGTGTGTATCTGTAAACCATGTGTCATACAACTTCATAACACACATTAACACCAAAGTTATTATTCAATTTCGACACAAAGTATGTGTGCTCAGTATATTCCTGGTTAATACAGCCAAGTGTATTGTATTCTTACACAGAACCGTATTAACACTATTTACCGGAATAAACACAATCTCCACAAGAGAACAATATCGTGTGATTGTATCGTTAATAACAATCTTTTCCACCTAGCGCAACCCCAAAAATGCAAACATTATTTTGGCTAATATTGCCCAGCACTAAACAAGCATACTTTGAGAACTTTTGTGGTATTAAGCTATCGTAATTGGTGATTTATCAATGAAATTCTGTAGTATAACAGGCTACAACAAATTTTCTTCTGTGTCCTATTTAAACCATCGGAATTGGCAATGAAATAATCAGTAATCAGTTCAGAGCAAGTTTTGAAAATCGGTTCATCACTAGTTTGTTTACCACAACAATGACAAATTTCAACAATTCAACAAACTATCAATTATTTGAACAAAGTTTTGAACAACTGTTGACTACTGTTTGAATTTTGAATGCAGTTTACGAAATACTTCCAATTCAAACAGTGGTCCTGAACCCTGCAAAACAATGGTAATGGCGCCAAAACGAATAGATCTTTTCATTGATGCAGAATAGGAAATTCGATCGCAATTGGGCAGAGTGGGGGTTGATAATCTGCTCTGTGCAAATGTGACCGAGTTTGATGACCTCCTCTGCGCGAATGAGATCGAGATTCCGAATCGATGAAAAGGTCTATTCATTTCGGCGCCATTACCGGGTTATTGTTTTTACTGTTTTATATTTATACAAAAACATGGCCGATTTCGAAATCTCTGCTGACACCTCCCCAGTATTCAACTGACGATAATTAAAGGATAAAACATAGTTTGGATCAATAAACTCTGCCCAAATGTAAAGAAATACGTGTAATATCGATTGCAGCCAGTAATAAGGGCGAAAGATTGATATATATTCCTAATTTCGAGTTTTGAGTTCCCATAAAAACTTGATGGGAACTTTTTCTATAGGATTGAATGGTAAGAATCTGAAAATAGAGGGGTAGCCACAATGTTCGGATCGCTGAACTAAATTCTCCTATGAGCCAATTTTGTTTAGCTACAAATGCCTCAGATCTATAGGCTCTTAGAGCACTGAATTTTGCAACATTTTCTCGAAGTGGGAGGAGTATTGATTAAAGGGTCCTAGATAGAACTAGGGGGGACCCTCCCCAATAGTCTTCAGATTTACATACTCCCCACCCCCCTCGAAAAAAAAACTGGCTTGGGCAACCTTATTATAGATTCTTTGCCATGCATAGTGGCGAGTTCACGAATGGGCAGAGTTTGATGTGGCTTATTTTACTGTATTCCTTGTCGCATCGTCGACGAGCATCTCTTGTACCACCCAAAACCAATGTGTCTGTGGAATTCTCTGAGGTTCGAAACTACAATTATGCGAGGAGTTATTATCGTTTCTTCCTTTTAGTACTTTGGATTCTGAAACCTAAAATGTTCATAAAATTCTCTAGTACTACTCCTCAGAGATGATGGTATACTAGTTTGTCTAATTCTGGTGTATGCACCACCCGGTAAAGCGGAAAAGGCCAAGAATAGATGACCGCGCGTTTTTGAAGAAAATAAAACATATTTCACAACTTTTTTGAGTTACTTATCATTCTAAGACATGTTTTACACAAAATTAGCCCAAAACACCGATACCCACTCACAAAAATCATCACTTTTAACCCTTTTCTCTGTGACGGGTTTTTGAAACAAAATGAATTTCTGATTGCGTTCTGAAATTAAAATTTTTTAGTAAATTTTGTTTCTTAACATACCTACCACAATTGTTTACAATTGGCTGTAACATATGTGCAAGCCCTACTTCGGAACTAACTCAAGCTTTTAGAATCTTTTCCAAACGAGTTGGAAAAGTACTAGAGTGCAAAAGCACAAAAAAGATCGAAAAAAGGGTCGAGCGAGACCAGCGCTCGAAATTACAGGTACTCTCTCTGCACACCTCTTGCGTTTAACGCATGCGCAACAACCGTGACGTCAATTCCGTATTTCCGCCAACGAGAAGTTTGTGATTTAGCGGGGAGGCATCGATATCAAAGATATCCCCAAGGAGGGTGGGCCTCCGGTAAACAATTGTGGTAGGTATGTTAAGAAACAAAATTTACTAAAAAATTTTAATTTCTTTTCAACCTACTCACAATTATTTACCGGAGGCCCACCCTCCTTGGGGATATCTTTGATATCGATTCACATTGTGATCTGCACACCAGCGGTAGAAAACCTTCCACTTGGCGGCATAAGTCATGCCAGTGGAATGTCGCGGCGATGCAGAAATGCACTCCACTGATCGTCTCGAAAAACCTCTACGTCGGAGACTGGACCTGATAAAAGACAGGCGTGAAGGGACAGGCTCGCCAGGTTGTTGTGATACTTCCTGGGACGACCCTGTGAAAGAAGATCACGACGTAGAGGTAGACGAATCGGTCGATCGGCCAATAGAGGCCGCAGCAGATTGATCCACACCCTCTGTGGAGACAGGGATATGATCAGAATGATCCTGCAACTGCAAGCACGAATCTTCGCTAATACTTGAGGAAGAATCGGTGCAGGAGGAAAGGCATAGCCGATCCAACCTGTCCACTCCAGAGACAGAGCGTCTACTGCAAATGCCAGAGGATCTGGACAAGGGGAGACAAAGGTCTCTACCTGATGATTCCAGTGAGTAGCGAAAAGGTCGACCTGAGGATGGCCCCACTGCTCGCAAATCGCCTGAAACACTGACCGATGTAGCATCCATTCGGTTGGAAGGACACTGTCGCGTCGGGATAGGGAGTCTGCTAGGACGTTGAGACACCCGAGAAGGTGTCGAATGGACACCCGAGCGTTCACATCCCGTGCCAACAGAAGAAGATCCCGAGACAGCCGATACATGGGAATCGAATGTGTGCCTCCTTGATTCCGTATGAAGGCCACTACTGTCGAATTGTCCGAAAGAAGTAGGACAACATGGTCCGGCAGATGAGGGATCCAAAGCCGAAAACTCAACAGAAGAGCAAGGAGCTCCTTCTGGTTGATATGAAGGCCCACCTGCTCGCTGTCCCACTCTCCGTGAGTAGACAGACCGAGAGGATCCAACGTCGCACCCCAGCCTCGATCGCTGGCATCCGCAGTAAGGATGCGATCGGCCAAAGGAAGATCCAACGGAACACCCTGTGTCAGCCAGGGAATATCTGCCCAAGGGCGGAGGTGACAAAGCAGAGACCGAGGAATAGTGAGTTCCAGGTCCAGCGGATCTACATTCGGACGCCAATGATCCAACAGGAAGTGTTGGCGAGGTCGGACAAACAAGCGACCGAGCGGAATGAGATCTGTCACCGAACCGCAAAGGCCCAGCATCTGAAGGAAAGTCCTGGCCGAGACCGAGGAAGATTGAAGCAGGTGCCGAGTCAAGGCAGAAAGAATCGTCGCCCGAGCCTGGGGGACCGACACTACATTGTGAAGAGTGTCGAAAACCATCCCCAAATGACGGAATCGCTGAGAAGGAAGAAGATCCGACTTCTCGCGATTGACTCTGAAACCCAGCGACGCTAGCAGGCAAAGAAACTGCCGGATATCGAACTCCAGAACAGCAGCATCGTGGTGCCGTTGGAGGATGTCGTCTAGGTAGGCTGACGAAGTCACTGCTGACTGAGTGCGGTGGAAAGCAAGCACATGTGACATCAGTCGAGTGAAGTCCCAAGGAGCCAGGTTCAAACCGAACGGGAGAGCTCTGAATTGAAAAACTCGATCCCGAAACGAGAACCGAAGGTATTTCCGTGACGCCAGATGAATGGGTACATGGAAGTAGGCATCCTTCAGGTCGATACTGGCCGCAAAATCGCCCTGATGAACTGAACGTCGAAGCGACCGGAAAGTCTCCATACTGAAACGAGGAGCTATTATGTACTCGTTCAGGGTACTCAGATCGATGACAGGACGATATTGGCCGTTTTTCTTCGGCACCAAGAAAAGTCTCGAGTAAAACCCCGGTGAAAGGGTGTTCCCGACCACCTCGATCGCCCCTTTGGTGAGGAGATTGTCTATCTCCTGCACCAGAAGATCCCGACGCAGAAAATCGGAAGGGACCTGAGTCGGAAGGGGCACCCGAGATAAACTGGGGTGCCGATGGAAGGACAGTCGCAGACCGGATTGAATGACGTCGAGGACCCAAGAGTCTGACGTTATCTCTGTCCAACGGTCGTAAAACAGCGAAGCCTTCCCCCGACTGGAGGTGAATCGAGGTGAGAACCTTCACTTGCGGCCTCAACGAGGCCCCCGAGAGGAGAAACCACCTCGGGAAGTGACAGACTTTCCAGCCTGAGGCTGCCAGCGAGCCTGGCCACGTCGGCGCTTCTTATGAGCAGAAGGAGCAGACGGAGCCGAAGGCGTAGCCGAAGCCGCCGACGAGGCAGATGCAGCAGCACGCTTGGCGGGCCTGGAACGACCCCCACCCGCAGCAGCAGGTTGGTCAAGCTGTCTCAGCAAAAGCTGGTCCTTCGAATGACGAAGAACTTCGCCACGAACAGCTTCCACAGAACCATGGAACAACTGAGGTCCCACCAAAGAGGCAGACCTCAGAACAACACGTTGCTCAGAAGGAAGGGATGGTAAAGAATCCAACACCGCATCCCGGCGTGCCAGCTCCAAATTAGCCGTGTTGCAGGCGTGAGCGTGTGTCAAGTTCATAAGAGCCTGTGACAAAATGCGAAAAGGTGCCTGAGCGTCATCAAACTCCCCTGGTGGAAAATATTCAGCCAGAGCAGCGATGACATGGTCCGCGAGAGATAACATACCCAGCATCTCTCGGGACAGACCCACCATAGACTCAACTACCGACATCGGGAGAACTGCCGACTTAGGCTTAGTCAACCCGAGGGAAGAAGAATCCTCAGCCACAGTAGTCATCCCTTGGAAGACTGATGGAGAGATGGAATCGTACACACGAAACCGCGATGGAGGCAGAAAGGCATCAGCTCTAGAAAAAAAGGAACCCTTGAGGGCCTTAGAACGCATTTTGGCGTCTAAGCCCTGGAAGGACTCAACAACCTGAGCCGATTGCAGAGGACGCAAAGCCCAGGAGCTAGAAGGCTCAACAGGGTTACGGCGCTCCACAGTGGACTGCGGCCAGACGGTCACAGAAGGCTGGTCGTAAGGTTGAACGTCCGGCAATAAGCCAAAGACGAAATCCAAAGCCTGCCCCAAGACTGACGAGGGGGGCCCATCACCTTCAAGATACTCGTCATCCTCCGTAGCAGAGGAGACGTAGCCCAACTCGGGCTGACCAGCAGAAACCTCCCTTGAATACTGTGCAGTATCCAAGGGGCCAGGCGAGACATCTCGGCGACCGACCAAAGGAGGTTGTGCCTCAGGAGGCACAGGGAGGCCAACTTGAGGGTTGCCAGAAAGCAATCGGGTGAGCGCAAAAACGGCCTGGCGCAGGTCACCCTGAGAATCCGTCGCAGCAGAATCGCCAGACGGAGTGTCCTCCCAATGGACCCTTCTGGTAGAAGAACCCAAATCCTCAGAAGAGACCAACGTCGAACGGCAGACAGAATAGGGACACGGTGAGAAGACACCGGAGGATAGTCCCGATTGTGACGCCCAGGGGCCATCACTGACCTCTGCGAAACAGAAGGTCCTGCCTGCAAATCCTCTAAAGAGACCGACGGCGCACGTCGATCGGTAGCTGGACCTAGGACACGGTGAGAAGACACCGGAGGATTGTCCCAAGAATGACAGGAACCTGTTATTGGCCTCTGCGCAGCAGACGGCCCCAACTGCCTATCCTCTGAGACCGACGGCAAGCATCGATCGACACCCAGACTCGGAACACAGTGAGGAATCACCGGAGGAAGGTTCCGAGAGTGACAGCTAACAGGGGCTGTCACTGACCGCTGCCGAACAGCAGGCCCTAGATGCCAACGTCCCAACACCATCCCGCTAGGCGGCACAATAGCAGGGGAAGGTGGAACAATAAACGATTCACTCGAGGGACGAGGAATCGCTGCCGAAGCGACCGGCCGGCTCAACCGACTAGGAGCAAACCTAGCCAGATGAGACGGAGCAGACAGCAAACCAGCACAGCCCCGCCGCGAGGCTGGGGGAGGCTGAGAACATACAGACACACCAGCAGATACAGCCTCGGTCCCCCGAGACTATAGACCATCCCCAGAGGAGATGGAAGAGCCACCATCAGACAGAATAGGATCTGGAGTAGCAACTTCCTCAACAACGGTCGACGGTGTAGGAGGCAGATCGGAGAGGGTCACCGAGCTGACCTCGGAAAAGCTCTCAACGAAAACAGACGCCTCAATAGTGACATCAGAAGACAAAGAGACCATGGCCTCCTCATCAGGTATCACTGAACTAACACCGCCAACAGTTGCAGAGGAACTCGCCACAGAAGGCAGATCCGAATCCTGTGTGACAGAGTCACCAGCAGAAATGTCTGCAACGGCACGGCTACCCTTACCCCAAGAACGAGGTGTTCTAGCTCTGGCAAGAAGCACCTTGTTCACAGAAGCCCAGAATTTAGAGGACCAAACCCCACAAATACCACATGATTGGGCCTGAGTGCAATTGTTGCAAGTGACACATGTGGCATGAGAGTCGTCCACATGCATCACCTGCAAGCAAGAGGTACAAAGAATAGTCTTAGGCATGATATCAAAATAATCAAGCTTCCCGCCGATGGAAAACAGCACGAAGGTCGTGTTCACACGTGGGGGAAAAACAAGATAAAGTGTGAAGAGACAAGCAATAAAAATACAAATTAACATTAATTAATAATAACTTGGTAGCTTGATAAAAGGATACAATCCACTTGCACACTAAATATGTAGAATAAGTTGTTCACGAAGAATAAACAGCATAATTAGCACGAGTCACAAAAATTTCCGACCATGTACAATGGTGGAAAATAAAGGAATTGACGTCACGGTTGTTGCGCATGCGCTCGATAAACGCAAGAGGTGTGCAGAGAGAATACCTGTAATTTCGAGCGCTGGTCTCGCTCGATCCTTTTTTCGATCTTTTTTGTGCTTTTGCACTCTAGTACTTTTCCAACTCGTTTGGAAAAGATTCTAAAAGCTTGAGTTAGTTCCGAAGTAGGGCTTGCACTTATGTTACAGCCAATTGTAAACAATTGTGAGTAGGTTGAAAAGAAATGGAGCTGTGGATGTTTCGATGTGACGTCACAGGGGAGCAATCATTACCTTTTTGCATGCTAGGATCAGTTTAGGATGAGTAGGGGTTAACTAACCCGTACCCAACCTAAACTGACCCTAATGCATTGGTCGCCATATTCTAATCATTGCCTTCTTTGCGTACTAGGGTCAGTTTAGGATGGGTACGGGTTAGCTAACACGTATCAATCAGCCTTGGGGTCAAATGCAAATGCATTTGCATTTAAATGCATTTAAATGCGTGATTTCAAGTATTTGCATTTGCACTTGCATTTGAATATTGTAGAAGCAAGTATTTGCATTTGCATTTGAAAGAAAAAGTATTTGAAATTTCAAATACTTTCCAAATACATTTCAAATACTTTTGTCTTAACTTCATAAAATGAACTTTGCGTTTGTTACTCAACAGATTAATTATATCTAGTTTTACCCAGTTGGCTGGAAAGGGAATTCCTTCTTGTTAATTAATTTGTTTGTCCAGCCTAAAGAAATCTTGAACTTGGAAGATTACTATGCTGATAAAGTGTGTTCATACAAACTCTGACAAGAGGCACAGCATGGTGTAATAAATGACCATCCACTTAGTCTTTTGAATCATCTGAGGTAGCATATTTTTTTTATCAGAATACAGCCTAGGGCATAACACAGGTGGAAAGTGGATTTAGGAACACTCATTCAACTCTGGATGAAAAAAATACAGCACAGCTACAAGAGAAATTATATGCCAAGCAGAAGAAATTGAATATTATTTTCTGTAACTGAACAAACTGAATGTAATCAATCCACAATGGCCGTGCTAGGGCTGAGATAGTAATACAAAAATGTTTAATAAACATTGAAAGAAAGATTTAGCTGATTTTTAGTTTTATTTTCTTGAACTTGTCAGAATGTATTTGAAAGTATTTGAAGTGATTTTCAAATGCATTTGCATTTGCACTTGCATTTGAAAAATTTCAGCTGCATTTGCATTTGTATTTGCATTTGAAAATTTGAAAAGTATTTTCATTTGCATTTAAATACTTTCCAAAGTATTTGACCCCATGTCTGGTATCAATCCCAAACTGACCCTAATTCGTTCTCCCATTGTAATTACACCCTCGTATACTCCGATCAAATGGAGTATACACGATAGCGGAAAAAAACAAAGGGTATGTTTCAGTGAGCTATTCCGGTTTACTTGGTTTATTGTGAGCATGCGTAGACACATGGAATAAAAACCAGGTCGTTTTATTGAGCAGTTTATATTCTGGTTTATCATTCTGGATTAAAACAACTAAACCTCCTTGAGAGCAGGGTTACCTGGTTTATCATTCTATTCTTGACATGCGCAGTGAAACATAAAAGTTCTACGCCTCGCACAACGGCAATGAAAAAACATTCAATTTTGAGTGTCAAAAAAGAAATACACAGTGCAAGGTTCATGAAAAAATGCTATAACTCAAGAGAGAGAAGCTATAAAAAAGTTAATACATTTATTTAGCCCATAAAAGTGGCATTTCAAAAATATTTGATTCTCAACTGAAAGGGTGTTTTTCTCTCAGAAAAAATTGTTACAACTTTCAGAAGATCCTTTTTGGCCATGTTATTTCGGGTCACACTAAAAATTGTAGTCCGTGTTGGAGAAAAAGTGTAGTCGGGAATTAAATTATCATTTTCTCCTTTATTTATCGGTTGTTTTCTATGAAATTTGGAAAATATACTCAGGGGACGATACGAAATATATAGGCCAAAAGAGAAGTTTGTACGATGTTTGAAGACATTTTCTCTTTCAAACACACTAAAAAGTGTAGCTGACTCGGCGCCGTGTTAGCTAATTAATTGGTTTGCGCTGTGTTGACACAGCAAGGCGGGCTGATTTTCCTGGTTTTTTTATGATTATGAGATTAGTGGGGTGTAGATGAAAGAAACAACGATTAATTTAATTTTCAGTATTTTATTGGATAAATACAGGACATACTGGATATAGCATAGCACAAAGATATAGAGATACAGCACAAACATGAACAAATAACAAACATATATATAAAAAGCAAAAGTAAATTTAGTTGGTATGTCGTCCCGAGTGTTTTGTGGTTGGATTCCCCGCGACAGTAGATAAAGGTATGGATCGTGTTTTAAAACCAGCCGAAATAAGAACAAGATTTTTCACCTAATTATTTATAATTCCAACATTTGACATCATTTCTTGGGAAGGTCTCAAGCATAGAGACCTCCTTACAAATGATGTCAAGTGTCGCGATTACCAACAAATTTCAGGAAAATGCAGGAGAAGCCCATGATCAACTAGCAAAGTTTCAGCTCTTGGACCATCACGTGTGTCCATGAGCTGAAACCTTCCCAAGTGTTAATTGTGTTTCTTAAAAAAGAAAACATTCTCATCGAGTGGAAAACCACTTATCACATTGTGTTCAGTTTACGTATACAGTAACACCCGGCCGTGGAGGGTGGATTACAATTCAATTTGTGAGTTGTGGTGTGGGGGGGGGGGGGGGGGGGGGGTATGGAGGTAGATTTTTCAACAGGCGACTTTGTACAATTCTCTACAAAAACAGCATGTGGAGTAAAATTTCAGCTCAACAACCTCTGGATACAACATAAATTGATAACAGCTTAAAAAATACATCATAGCACAAACAAGAACAAATAACATAAATGAAAGACAAAGCACACAGAGAAGTTTGTACAATGATAGAAGAGCAGCGGCGGATCTTACAAACACGTTAAAAAGTGTACATGTAGCGATATAGCACTAACATGAACAAATAACAAACATATATATGAAAAACAAATCTAAATTTAGTCTGCGACAGTAGATAAATAAGCACAAGGTTTTGGGGACATACACAACATTAACTCTATCACATAAAACACTTATTCCATTGTGGCCAGTTTAACATGTGAATACTGGTAACAGTGGGAGGGGGGAGGTAGATTTTGTACAATTCTATACATAGAGATTATTACCATTATGTGGATGTACATTTTGTACATCCACATAATGATAATAATCATTTTATCTTACAATATATTGGGGATAAGTCAAGAATGTAGACAAATATATAACAAACTATTTATTCTTACGGATGAACAAAAAGAAAAAAAAATGGAACTCGCGCAAAAGGAACGTGCTTGTATCCGACCCCCTGATACAAACATCTGTATTAGGGGGTCGGATACACGACAGTTGCAGAGTTAATACAGACAAAATACATGTTGATTGTAAGATAAAAACAAAGCATGTGAAGTACAGGCATTTCAGCTAATGATTGACTGGATACAGGGAACAAATAACATAAATGAAAGTCAAAGCACAAGCATTTTGTGTATATTTCATTTTTTTGTACATATCAGATAAAACACTAGAAGATATCAATGGTTATGGATCAGAGAAATCTGTCCCAATTATTTGCTACACTTAACTAGCACCGAAACATTTTCTGCACATGTAGAGGAGGGCTGGGCGGGCTGAACTCCCCTTGAGTCGGGCGAGGCATATATTTTGGGCATTCCATGAGAAAATGTTCCAGGGTCTCCACTACTCCACAATTTTACAAATTCCAACACCTGACATAATACATGTATCTTTGGAAGCTTTCTACGAGAGCTTCCAAAGAAATAATGTCAAGTGTTGGAATTATCAACAATTGGAAAATATGAGAGAATTCAGTTTTGCAGCGTCTGTCATACAACTGCAGCTGGTATTGTAAAATTCTTATTATTTCAGTTTAGTTTATTGTTTCTGTCTCTGCCCACTTCATTCTTCACTCAGTGTGCAGCTTCCTATACTTTATTCAATGTTTGTTTCTCCGCCCCCATTTTTTTCATTGGTGGAAAGTATTTTAATTATTGATTTAGCAAAAAAAACCCATAAAGTAGAATACATGTACGGAATACATTGGCAACTATATATTAAATGCATTTTCGCGTGTAACTAGAAAAACTTATGATTAAAAGTGACATATATTATGCTGGATTTTTGTTACCAGAAAAATATTTAAACGTTTTTTAGCTGGCAGCATTTTGGCAGAAAAACATATTTATTAGAAAGAATATCTATCAATCCAATCAATACCCCACTAATCTCCTCATGATCATGTGTCAACACAGCGAAAACCAATTAATTAGGCTAGCTAACACGGCGCCGAGCCAGCTACACTTTTTAGTGTGTTTCAAAGAGAAAATGTCTTCTAACATCGTACAAATTTCTCTTTAGGCATATATATTTCGTATCGTCCCCTGAGTATACTTTCAAAATTTCATAGAAAACAACCAACAAATAAAGGAGAAAATGATAATTTAATTCCCGACTACACTTTTTCTCCGACACGGACTACACTTTTTAGTGTGTCCCTGTTATTTCCTTGATAGCAGTCACGCAATTTTTGACACCATCACTGGAAAGTTTCTGGTGAGGGCCCTTTTAACGATGGGTTTCTAAGATTGTCTAAAAATGAAAGTAGGGATATGTTTCTTACGCTTTGGATGTACCCCTCCTAACAATACTTTCACGCATCGCGTTTCCTAGCAACATCGAACAGGGTTTATGTGGAATAGTATTCGCATTAAACATATCGTTCTGTTGTGATTTCTAAACCCAGTTTAGGTGTACATGGGATAGTAAACTAAGTATTTATTATTTATTCATTGGTGTTTAAGGTCACATACTTATGCACAATGGCTAATCATGACCGTGACAGTTTTACGGGTGGAGGAAGCCGGAGTACCCGGAGAGAACCACCGAGCAGCTGTCAGTTCTCCAACATCGTAACTCTGAACTCAGCACCGCAGCACAGGCAGGGTTAGATTGGTTGAAGACATGTGCACCATCGACGTGCAGTACGCCTCAGTACACAGCGTCATCGTGCCCCCATGTAGGCAATCGGGGTGAAGTGTCTTGCCCAAGGACACAACGCGGTTGCCGCGGGTGGGATACGAACCGAGGACCTCTCGGCTTGCAGCCTGCACCTCTACCAAAGGAGCCACCGCACCCCCAGTAAACTAAGTAAACCGGAATAGTTCACTGAAACATACCCAAAGAATCGCGTACCTGTTTACTGCAGGTTTTGTTGTTGAAATTGTTTGGAGAATAAAGTTAACGGAGTGTAAAAAGGGTTAAAAGTGATGATATTTGTCAGAAGGTACAGTCAGTCAGGGTTTAACGGGTCACCTTTCATATTTTCATTTATTTCTCTCAAATAAAATAAGTTATCCAAAGTTTGTTTTTTGTTATTGAGAGACAGGTATCTGACACTCATTATTGCAGCGGAAATATTCAGATAAAGCTTCTGTTTATTTTATAAAATAAGATCGTTTGCCTGTCGCGATTTGGTCAGTAACGGGTCGCTTGCATCTATAAAGAATCACCCTCTTTGGCACCCACTGGCGATCTATTTTCCCAATTTATATGTATTTATTGGACACAAAAAGTCTTTTTTGTCTTCTCTGAATTAATTTCACCACACTTTTCACAACTTTTACAGTGGAAAGAAGTGAAAACGAAGTGTATCAAATGCAGTAGTTTGGCGTTTATTTTCTAAAAATAGTTCAACTGAAGCAGCGTTTCAATGGGTTTTAATGCGCATGTCTGACAGTGACCCGGTATTGACAACTCGACTCGCTGTTGAAACGGAATAAATATATCGTAAACTTTTTTTTGCGGTTTCGCATGTCAAAATTTTCTGGGTACGGGACAAGTCGCCGTCGGGACAACTCACCGTCGGACGGCGAGTTGTCCCGATTTTTACGGCGACTTGTCCCGTTTTTTTTTTTTTTATTTATTTTTTGATTATTTCATTTTTTGGGGTGAAATATTGTTAAATTTATCACTTACTAACCTATAGAGTATTTTCACCAATAAATCTGACCTCCATGAAATGAAAGAAATGAACAGAATTAAATCCAATTAAATCCACGTGTTATGAAAGTCCCACCTTGAACTAAACTGTCCACTGCAACATTTTCAGAAGAATGATTTTGTTGAAAATGAAATAAAAGTAATCGTCAGCTTTTATTAAGTTGATGTGTTCTCAATTGCCGGTTGCTACTAAAGGTTGGTTGTAATCACTGTGTTTTTAGGCGCTGATATAAAGTGATTGGTTTTCAGTCGTCGGCTACTACAATATCGTTTCAGTAATGATTTTGTTTTGATTTGGTGATGGCTTCTCAATTAACCAAGATCACAGTTATTTCAGAGTTGGTACTTCGAAAACAAGTACAAGTCCAGGCCAAAAGAATAGCAGATGTTGATCTCTTCAGACCAGCAACTGGTATTGCCGAAGAAGCTATTCGTAGCACTGTGTCAAATGATGTTGCACCTCTCAAACCGAGAACAGATACAACAAAAAGATATGTAAACAGACACAGAGAGAAAAAGCGTCCGCCTCCACCAGATGACATCCAATTTACCATAGACAGTGATTCCCTACACCTGGACAACAAAAGATCATCAGAGCATCTGTAGGAAAATTCACAGATCTATAGATATTATATTTGAACATTTGTTATCGTTTATTTAAAAAAAATCATTTTTTAGTTTGTTCAGCTATAAGTCGATTTGGGTTGTTGTAGTTGTATACCCATGAATCCCGAACTTTCCCCAAACCCAATGTAACAAGTTGATTCGCTCCCACGAACAATGGGCTAACTGTATCCACTTGTTGCAAGTGTGTCACTACCGGTGACAAACAGAAAGCCCCTGTCCTGTGTGAGAATCGAACATTGTTACATTGGATTTGGAAGCAAACAATGCATAGATTAACGAAAAGACTGAATACCCGTTCATGTTTGATTTGGATCGTTACGTAATACAGGGTTCATACACTCAAGGCCTCTACAAAATCAAGTACTTTTCAAGGACATTTCAAGGACATATTAACATTTTTCAAGTTCATCAAGTTCAAAATGACGCGACAAGTTACTTCCCTTGGAAAATGTTTCGATCAAAAGAAAAAAAGCTTTTAAACGAGGAAGACTCTTTGCTAACCTCTTAGAATGCCATTGGTAAAAGTACAAAACATGGCGAAAAATCAGTAAAATATGAGTCGATTCCGGTCGATTCTGGTCTTTAAAGTCGATTCCGGTTTCTAGTAGCACCGCCTCTAGTTACTTGTCACTTACATTACAACCCCATGAGTCATGAGTATTAATAAAGATAATTTAATCCTATGGCGCGTATTACTTCTCAACTACTACTCCACGGTGACTTGTCCCGATGGTGACTCGTCCCACCTCGGGTACGGCGAGTTGTCCCGTTCCCAAATTTTCTTCCGGTGCACATTCAGTCTTTTTAAAAAAAATCACTTTCGTCAACAAAAAACAACAACAAACTCGCGAAACTTTCTAAGACGACGGGCAACAAATTACTTCTTCTAACTGGAAAAAAAATTTTAGTTTGAAATGTTCTTCAAATTCGATTTTTTTAAGGCTCAACATCGCGGGAGCAGGTCTTTTCGGCCTCGGGAACATTCGGCCTCGGGAACATTCGGCCTGGGAACATTCGGCCTCCGTTTTCAACAAGAGAGACTAAGAGAGATGTAGTTATATCATTCTCTTTATATTTCTCCGATGCTTCCTCTAACTTCTTGGATACCTTTGGACAAGCAAGTAAGCGAGCAAGATTGATATTGGACTCGAATGACTGAAAAGGGGATGATGTGGGATTTAAATCCCTTGTGCGACCCGAATAACTTTGCTTTAAATTATTATTTCCTTATGAATACTGAAATCGCAGTTTGTTGGTTGTTTTAGAATAACAGAAAAAGAAACCCAAACAGTCGCTGATTTAGTTTAAACAATATTTATTTCAGAAAACATGTTGAAGAACAGATTACATATTAACACAATAGTACATAAACTGAAGTGGATTCAGCAGTAAGCTTGTTTAGCTTAACCCTTAGACAGTCCCCAAACAGTTGCTGATTTGGGATTAGCCCCAGCATGTTATCCATAACGGTTACAAAAAGGAAAAAATCCACCGATATGTGTTTCTGAAAGCTGAAGCAATTAATGAAATGAAAGGTTTCAGCGCGCAGAAGGCGCACAGGGACGATGTGGGATTTAAATCCCCTGAGACCCGAACAACTTTATTTGCTTTATAACTTTATTTGCTTACGAATCCACGAAAGTTTTTTTTAAAGCTGGAAGTCATCCATCAACCTACAAGTCAGAGGGATATAGTTACAGTCTACATAAAAAGGTTTAAGAGTTCAAAGGAACTGTAAAAACAGTATATATGATCGCCTGATCAGGTGCGATTAAATCAATCAAGCTTCAGTCGTACTGTAAAAACGCTGTCTGAGTATCTCATCAGAGGCCAGAACTTTGATCACTACTTCAGAAGAACCTATAAAAACAAACTTTTAAAGCTGAGTTGTGCCAAACAACACCCAAGAAGAAGTATATCATTTCGGGTTTGCATGTCGGCATTGGAGCACAATATTGTCATTCTGTTATTCAATACAGTGGATTTTACACAATGGATTTTATATTTCATTATTCACTATGGATCGGTCTCGTGCTCAATATATTTCGACTTTAGGAATAAAGGTAGGTCATATATATTATTCTTTAAAAAAAATATTCTGGAAAAACACCTAATACACAAAAAAACACAACAAAATGAACTAAAAAAATATTTTTTGAAGTTATTTTTCAACTCCCAAACTCAGAAATGTTTTACCAAAAGTGGGAACATTCGGCCTCAAAAGTGGGAACATTCGGCCTCGACTGAGGCCGAATGTTCCCGGAAAAATACCTGGGGCCGAATGTTCCCGAGGCCGAAAAGACCCGGACCCAACATCGCCTAACCCGTTACTGCCTGTGACCCGTTACTGCCTGAATGACTGTATCGGCGTTTTGGGCTAATTTTGTGTAAAACATGTCTTAGAATGATAAGAAACTCCAAAAGCGTTGTAAAAAATGTTTTATCTTCTTAAAAAACGGGCGGTCCTCTATTCTTGGCCTTTACCGGTAAAGCAGAAAATGAGAATTTGTAATTTTGTTGTGGTAATTTCACATGTTTCATGGTTTTCAAAAATCAAAGAAAAAGACAGCCAAAATTACTATCCAATCCATTTTACCACTGTGCATACCTTTTTCTCACAGTATCTCCGTCAATTGACTCTATTGGTGGAATTGTGGGACACTGCAAAGGGAACATGTTTTTTGATAGTTTCTGAAATATCCAAAAAAATGCGATTTCGATTCGCCACAAAGAAAATTTGTAAATTAATGCACAATGTCCATGGCGCTGTTTATGGACATGCTGGGCGGGCAGAAATACGATTCACATTTCTGATATGACTGACTGAAAATGTAATGGTTTCGCTCGCCGAAGGCGCGCTGGGACACTGTGGGGCAAGCCCCTTTCGACCCAATGTGACTGTTTAAGATCTTGTAGCTACATGTCTAGGCGTGTTGGAGGAAAAGGATTCGGGTACTTAGCAGATGCCCCAGGCTTAGATAGTCAAGAAGGACGTTCGTTTGTCTTTGTGTTGATCGTTGACTGAACCCTCGGGTGAGGTCCAGAGCGAGAGGGGGGCTCTCCCAAAGGTGCTACCTCTCCCCGAGCGTGCTGTGGTGTTATTTATTTTCAGACAAGTAAAGTCTGCCACTTTGAAGGTTGGTCATGATGCGGTGGAGGGACATTATTGGCAAGTATAGTCTGTCTCAGGCGTTTGATCGAAGCTGGAGTTGGTACATTTTTGGATTATAATTGGATGTATCTTTGGAACGTGGAGAAAAAAACAACAACGGCCCCTTTCGGGAATCACCCATAGAAAGACCCGAACTTCCCTGGTTCGGGGGCAGGCCTGCATTGAAACCTATTTGGTTTGGCCAAAAACAAAAAAATGAGCACTACGACGCTTACAAAAAGGGATAGAGGCGGGGCGCAGGGCCAACACTCGCATCTCTGGGGTGGGTGACCACTTCTAGGGATGGAGCGGAGGATGTTCAGAGTTCGTAGAGGTTAATGTGTTCCATATCGGTTCTCGTTTCCATAGCGGTTATTGGGGTGCTGGCGATCAAAAAGAAAGCATCTCTGTGGCTGCTAAAAGAAAAAGTCAGAATTGGTATAATAGAAAAGGTATGTGGTTACATTGTGGAAGGCAGCTTGTAAACTACCTGTTTCCTATTCCCAGTTTTCGTTTGTTTTAAGACGAAGAATTTTTAGTGATTTGGCTGAGTCGGCGAAGGCAGCCATTCTTGGTAGAAGGTCACGGCTGAGCCGTTTTTACTGCCTGATTGTTCACCTTCTCTTGTTCAGTTTTACCTTATTTTAAGACGTTGAATTTTTAATGATTTAGGTGAGTGGGTGAAGACAGTTCTTCTTGGAAGAAGGTCACGACTGAGCCGTTTTTACTGCCTGATAATTCACCTTCTCTTGTTTAGTTTTACCTTATTTTAAAACGTAGAATTTTTAATACCTAGGCGTACAATTCGCAGAAGATCTAAAATGGGAACAGCATATATCCCGGCAACATCACAAGGAAAGCAAATTCCACGCTAGGCTTCCTTAGACGTAATCTTCGACACTGTCCTAAGGAGTGCAAGAAAACAGCGTACATGGCACTGGTACGATCAACCTTAGAGTACGGTTCAATCGTCTGGGACGCATACAGACCAACAGATATAAACAAACTAGAAAAAGTGCAAAGAAAAGCAGCACGATTCATCACAAACGACTACAAGAACAGAGAAGAAGGTAGCGTTACCAAGATGCTGAATCAACTTGAGATTCCATCACTCCAAGAAAGAAGGAGAAAGAACAGGCTAACTTATATGTACAAGGTGGTTGAGGAGTTAGTACCCGCTATACCTCGAGCCGAATTCCTAACAGAAAGCAAGCCTAGGAGGAAAATCACAGCCAAAAACTATACAGGCTTCGAAACCAAGAACATAATCGAAAAAAGTGCAAGAAACAACGCCAAGTGCTTTAATGTACCTCCGAGTAAAACTGAACAATTCAGAAATTCTTACTTCGTCAGAACAGTCATAGACTGGAACCAGCTAGAGGAAGGCACAGTGAACGCGCACTCAGTTGAGACCTTCAAATCGTCACTCAACAAACAACTTCAATAACAACAGCAGCTCTCCGTCGCTCATACGCCATTCCTGGTAACTGCGTCTATTATACAGATACAGATACAGAATGATTTAGCTGAGTTGGCGACGACAGCCCATCCTGGTAGATGGTCACAGCTGAGCCGTTTTTACTGCCTGTTTGTTCACCTTCTCTTTCCCAGTTTTTTTTATTTTTAAACATTCAATTTTTTATGATTTATCTGAGTCGGCGAAGACAGCCCATCCTGGTAGATGGTCACAGCTGAGCCGTTTTTACTGCCTGTTTATTCGCCTTCTCAATATCCTTAAGAGTACTTATACGAGCATATGATTGTGATGATTTAAATTGAAGTGTTGGCCGCGTTTTGGGGTTTTTGACTGCCGTCGGAAATGTCCTGGAGTTCGGCTATTAGTTGGCTATCGGCGAGCCGGACGTGATTTTTCGTGGCTGGGGCGATGGAGGCGATCCTTTATGGTTGATAAATCGGCTCTGTCGTGGAGTATTTTTATAGGTGTATCCCAAGGTGCACGGAGGGCGACTCTGAGCGCGTGATTCTGGATCTTTTGGAGTTTCCCCATGTTTGTTTGATTTAGGTCGGTTAGAATGATAGCCCCATACTCGAGAGCAGGGCGCACAAAGGCTTTTTATAGTTTAAGTACAATAGTCTGGTTGGCTCCCCAGGAAGTGCCTCGTAGCATTTTTAGCAAGCTGGTACGTTTTGTCGCTTTTCTGTCAATATCGTCGGTGTGCTTGTTAAAGGATAGTTATGCCAAGGAATTTCGCCTCAGTGCATTCAGGGAGGACTTTGCTCAGACGTTTTAGGTCAAAGTCACGCTTGTTTTTCTCACGGGTGAACGTGATTCTTTGGGATTTGTTAGTGTCCAGCTTGATTCTCCATTTGGCACACCATTCCTCTAGGTCATCGAGAGCACGTTGAAGTTTTTTTTAAACTAGATTGGCGGTGTTATTCGAGTCCCAGATACCCTTATCATCCGCAAGTTGTGAGATTTGAACGCGATTGTCGGATATTTTGAGAGCGTTGACGTAGATGATGTATAAGAGAGGGCTGAGTACGGATCCTTGGGGTGCCTACTTCTAGGGGGACGCTGTCGAACATTTCGTTGTTGACTCTGATTTTTATTTCACGATCGTTAAGGAAGGAGGACAGTAGTCTAAGCAATTTCATGGGGAGATTCCTTCTAGATATTTTGGGACGCATTCCGTTGTGCCAAACGGAATCGAACGCTTTTTCTACGTCTTTATAACAGGATTGCCGCGCCTATTTGCTGGTTATTGACTGCACTTTTCATTTGATTGGCAAGGCGGTAGACATGTTCTATGCCTTCTTTACGGTCCCTATAGGCTCTTTGCTATTTATTGATGAAGTCGGTTTCTTCCAGGTGCCCCCTCAGTCGGTTGGTGAGGATTCGTTCAAATACCTTACCAATGCAACTGAGAATACTGATAGAGCGGTAGCTGGCCGGATTGGAGAGGTCTTTGTCTGGTTTCGGTATCATGACCCCAATGGCTGTTTTCCAGCATTTAGGAAAGTAGCCATGGGAGAGGCATGCATTGAGTAGGTTAATTAGGTTATCAATTAAGGAGTTTGGGCTCTGTTTCAGAATTTTGTAGCTTACCACATCGTCGCCGGGCGAGGAAGAATTTTTGCGTTTTTTATGATATTGATGATTTCATCATTGGTGATGGGAGTGACAAGGTCGTCGTCATCCCCATCTTCTGGGTCGGTATCAAATTTAGGGCCACGGTAGATATCCGGGTGTTCATTGATGAAGTCATCAGTGGCGTTTATGATGACATCATCGTTGTCGGGGCCTTGATGTGGGCGATGGGTTTTTCTGAGGAGGTTGGCGAAAGTGTTGGCTTTGTCTTTGTCGGTACGCGTGAGGGAGCCATCTTCCTTCATAAGGGGTTTGGCTACTGCTTTATTGCTTCGTGTGTTTTTTCCCGTGAGGGCTTGGAAAGAATTCCAGAATTTTTTGGCATCCCAGACCTCGTTCAGGTTGGCTGTTGCCTTTTCCCAGTTGGCTTGTTTCTCAATTTGTGGGCTTTCTTAACTTCGCCATGAAGACGGTTGTATGTTTTTTAAGGCCAGCTTTTTTTAGGGGACCATTTTCTGCTTTGAGGGCGCGAAGGGCTTTTCGTTTGGTTTTAATTAAAGAAAGTGTGTCGCCCGAGATAGTAGTTCTCCAGGGGCGTACTTCTTCGTTTGGGCATATTTCGTTTAGGGTCGAGTTGATGATGTTTTGAATGCCCTCGCATTGGGCTTCGAGTTCAGTGGCGTTCGATGGGGCTGTCGGAGAGTTTGACATCGATGATGTCGCGGTAGAGGTTCCGGTTTATTTTACTAAAGTTCCTGCATAGGGTGGGGGGGGGGGGGAGTACCTCAGGGAGCCATTGCCTATTTTGTTTGAGGCACGGACCGGTAAGTGATCGCTGCCCAAGTCATCTTCGCCGACCCAGTGGTCGTCGATGTGATTTATGAGAGAATCGCTGGTGATTATTAGATCTAGGATTTCGGATTGCTGTAGCGGGTTGCTACTGATGTGAGTCACGGAGTTATCTTTCATAACCATGTGTAGGTTATGTTTTTTGCGATATCGAGTAGGGCTTCTCCGTTGGGGCTAGTGTTTTAACATCCAAAGTATAGATGTTTAGCATTGAAATCACCGAGGAAGATACAGTGTTTGTATTTCCTCATAAAAATTCAAAGACGGTGTCAGAAACAAACTTGCTTGGGTCGCTGTAATAACAGACAATCGCGATGTTTTTATTATCGACTGTGATGTTGGTTGCAATCACCTCATCATCAAGGTGATCAGTTTTTATAGTTTTGTTTTTGATGTTCTGCTTTATTAGAAGAGAAACGCCGCCACCTTTGGTGAGCTGTCGGTCTCTTCTGATAGCGCTGAATCCACTGAGTGAGAAGTTTTTATCTTTGTTCAGCCAACTTTCACAGATACAGACTATGTCTGTATTTTCGAAATATCGGCTCATTTGGAGTTATTTTTTATTAACGTTTCTAGCGTTCCACACGGTAATTTGTAGTTTATGCATGACTGGGGTTGATACTTAATCGCTGTGTTTGGTTAGTGATTAATGGTGGCTTTAGTTAATGTTAATAGCGGCTTTCACTAGTGATTCCGAGATTTTCATTTTGAATTACCGGGACGCCGATCGGCTAACATCATGACAGATGTCAGACAGATCTGTTTTGACATGTTTATTCAGTACCGAGTAGAGGGATCCTGCAATTAGGGAGCAAACAGTATGGGGTGAGGAAGCATCGTCAGGCTTAATTAGATTTTGGTTTTTTCAGTTCTATGTTAGTTTTAACCTTTTCGTAATGGGGACACCCGCGATAGTTGCTTGTATGATTCCCTTTGCAATTTAGGCAGGAGGGGGAATCCAAACTGCATGACTTGGTGAGGTTGGTACCGCCACATTTCATGCAGATTAGATTTCCTCTGCAATTATTTGCAATATGGCCGAGCCTTTGACATTAAAATTTTGTGGCACTGTATTGGAGAGGGGGGGGGGGGGGTCTATATCCCTCCCCTGCGTGCCACCTGTCATTAATGTTGATCCCGTTAGCAATGATTCGTAATTTTGTTTCCGGATCGGGGCAAGTGACTTTAATTTTCCAGGTTACTTTGCCAGTGGCCGTTTCAGTGAAATCTTTCCCACGTACTATTGTTTAGACCCTGGTTTATAAGACCTGTAGGGGTGTCGGGGTGTTCCATGGTTAAGACGGCAATGAATTTGGCTGGGTTGTTACTGCGTTCGTTGGTTGTAAGTTTACTGAAGGGGTGGCGGGTATGCCTTTCCACTTTTGTGGCTATAGGTTGGGTTGTTTATATTATTTGGCTTGTTGATATTGCTTGAAACGACTGAGTTCCAAGCGTTCTCCATGAGGGGGGTTGGCCTTGGTTGTGGTCGAAGCTGTAGAGTGTCGCTAGCTGTAATCTGTTTTTGAGAGTGAGGCTCAGGTGAAGCAATGGGTGAGGAGGAACAATTTCTCACTTTCAATTGTGTGGGAAAAGCCCTGATCATCCATTACCTCCTCTGAGACAATCTAAAGATCTAGGGAGTTCTTCCTTTTACATTTACCCTTGATAGGTGTTTTAGTGAGAGGACTGATAGGGGTGTTACAGTTGGACATATAATCCATCTGGGTGGCGAGCATAACATCAACAGCCCTTTCAGGACAGAGAGGTCCTAGATCAAGCGGATCAGAAGAATCCTTGGAGACCTTACTGTTGACAGATGACAGAGCCCTGACATCTCGGCTGCTGGATACCTCTGAAAGCGTAAGTCATTCAGAGGCCTCCGGCAAATGCCGAGCTTCAGTGATAGTGTCAGAGGCACCCCCTGAAGAGATAGCCGCAATGTCTGGTGCTGCGTGCACCTCAGCCACGGATATTACTTCATGAGGAGAGCGAATAGGTGAATTGTCAGGTGACTAATCAGAGCTACCTGATGAAGCGCAACTTCCTAGATTGCTATTTGCTTTGTTATTATAGCGTAAGCCTGGTTGAGATGAGAGGTCAGCTATCTGGTTGGTCATAGACACAAATCTCTTGACTGCAGAGGATCTCTCAGCCAGATCCCTCGTGAGGCCGAAAAAGATTTCGTCCTGACGAAAACGTTTTCTTTCCATCTCCGCCAGGCGGAGCTGCCATTCCTTTCTTTCGTTCTCTCTCTCTTCTCTATCCCTACTCCTCTCTTTCTCTCTATCTTCCAAGAAGAATTTAAGAAGGTCATTGCCATCATTTGTTTGGCGCTTGCCACTTGCCTACTAATACCACTATGACTAGTTCATCGATCTGAACGTAGTGGCTACCCCTCTGCGTTCAGATTATTCCCGTTCAATTCTGTTGAAAAAGTTCCCATCAAGTTTTATGGGAACTCAAAACTCGAAGAAAATAGGAATATATATCAAGCTTTCGCCCTTATTATCGGATGCGTTCTTTATTACACGTATTTCCTTACATTTGGGCAAAGTTTATTGATCCAAACTATGTTTTATCCTTTAATTATCGATATCTGAAGACTCGCGAAGCGTCAACGAATGTTTCGATATCGTCCATGTTTTTGTCTAAATATAAAACTGTAAAAACAATAACCCGGTAATGGCGCCGAAACGAATATACCGTTTCATCGGTGCAGAATCGGAAACTCGATCGCCCTCGCGCAGAGGAGATTATCAAACTCGATCGCATTCGTGCAGAGGAGGATATTAACCTTATTGTATTATCTTTTTCATTTCTGCTGCCATGGATGACCCCTGTTCCCGTGGGTGTCGGGTCGTTTCGGCCCTGAGACGTTTCCCAGGCTTCCTCGACGTCCCTAGTTGAACTTTCTACGATGGTGCTGAATTCAGTTTCAAATTGCCCAACTGTTAAATGTTCTGATGCATTATCTGGTATTCTTGTGCTTTCTTATTGGGGCAGGTTCAGCGCAGAGCTTTGTTGAGACGGGCTTGGAGGTATTTTTTTCTGAGCATGTTATACGTGATCAATCGATGTCCGCTCCATTCTTAAAAGCCTCTCTATACGTTGCTTGTGTAATACCTGTCGATGCTGTCACCACCCACATCCAGTACACTGTTACGCTTGGTAGCGTGGTCTTACTTCACCTCATTATTCGAAGACATGATGTGAATGGTAGAAAGTTCAACTGCGTGCTTCATTTATAGAATCAGACTTGAAACTGTTAAAACACAAGATACACATATACAAAACTCAATCAACCAGTGAGTAGTTCTTTAGAACACCGACCGCCGCAGTGAGAGGAATATTATCACAATATTATAATAAGTCAGCAGAGTTTAATAAACTATATGAGTGGAAGTTATGTTAATTTATAAATTGGATGTTTAATATAATAATTTGTTTATGCAAGGAATATTACTCAGGGTGACGAAAACACTACCTGGCGAAATCGCCGGGTGGCGAAAGGGCCGAGTGGCGACACACTCGGTGGCAACATCGCCGGCGGTGAAAACGCTGAATACCATGGAGGGATAAAGAGGTGAAGGGAAATAGGGGTGGGGATGGGTTAAACACTCTGAAAATGGTATGGGGTTGTGTATTATCTATACTATATTTTAGAATGTCTGTCTGTCTGTCTGTCTGTCTGTCTGTCTGTCTGTCTGTCTGTCTGTCTGTCTGTCTGTCTGTCCGCTATAGAAATGAATATGGGGCCACCCCTAGTGTCCAAAATGGGTCTACTAGGAATACTTTTTTATGGCGCAGGTCATCGTCAGGTTTAACAAAGTGTGTGGGGTGGGGTGGGGGTGTAGGGGGGCACTAAAAGTTATGACCAAAATATTTTTTACCGATATATGTCTTCAAAGGGGTCTACTAGAGGTACGTTTTTATCAGGAATCTAATGGTGAGGTTTAAAAAAGTGCCGGGGTGGGGTGGGGTTGGGGGGTAGAGGGGCACCAACTCAGCCCGAGCAATGTCGGGTAACCCTGCTAGTGAGTATATAAAAAGATTCAAGCAGTATGTGCATGGTTTTAATGCTATATTTGAGAATTATGGGCGCTAAAATAATACTTCCATTCTTGTAAAATCTCGTATCTTTATAATGGGTCCGAAAAAGTCTCCACGAGCTCAAAGGCTAAGTCCTTCTATTGGAGCCATCAACCACTAGCAGCTGGGACGCCCTTGGTTCTCTCTTGTTGAAATAAATTGTGTTTCTACAGACATAGAATAAACAGTGGTGAGCCCATCTTGCTCTGTACTACCATCGTATTCAGAACTAACGCCATACCCCCTTTGTCAGCTTTCGACTGTTTCGAGACAAGGAGGGTTCCCTCTCCTTTTCCCTATGTACACTCGATTGTAGCCGTGTCTTGGTGGTAATCTTCTAGTAATGGTATCCAGTGCAAGTTTTGCATGAATGGGTGAAGACTTAGTGTCCTCCTCGAAACCTTGTTATCAAGCAATAATCAGTTTTAGTACATTATGTAGGTGAGCTCACAATTTAATTTAATTTTGCCTGCAGGTCATCAGGAATATGTTACTGGAAGGTTACAAACAGTAAATAAATCAGTAGCCTATTTCTCTCCCACTAATGTTCCTGCCACTCTCGGCTTGTTCGTATGAACCTTTTGTTTTCCGACTTCTTTAGTCGAACTGTTGAACTGCCAATCCACTTCACTATAACTGTGAACTTACGACTTCGATGAAGCAGACCGTACTTTACTCAGGACGAAAATGTTTTACAGACATTCTGTACATATTACCTATATTTATCTTTGTTTTGTGCTGTCCATTCCTTCTGCTCCCCTGTCTATTTGCTTTACTCTCATTCCTCTTTACTGTACTCTTTCTATCCCCGCCAGCTTGAATACAATTTACCCAAGAAGAGATATTGCCTTATTACCTGTAATGTTGATTGGTACTATTATCCGAGCAGTGAGCTTGTGTTCTTCGTATCAAATTATATCATCAACCACATAACGGGTCACATTGATCTACACCTTGCCTGGATAGGTACCTTCAACATCATAGTTCATGTTCGCAGCCTAAGGCACAAGCTATCAAAGGATTAGTCTAATTGTATTTTACATTACCTGTTCCTACGTCTCGATGGTGCAAAAGTCATGAAAGTTGTGTTGCCATGACAGCACTGTTCTTTGGGTACTATACAAAATCAATCGTCAAAACATTCGATGCACAATACAGGTGTCCCTAAAACGTTATTCACGCCATAAATATCTCAACAGTTGTGAGAAAATTAACTCTAGTTGTCACTGTTTTGGCAGCCCTTTATCTGAGTATAATTTTATTACAGTCTGGTTATATTGAACCAAATCCCGGTCCTTGCTCCACAAGGTCACTCATTGATGAAAATAATTTGAAAGTTTTTCACCTTAATATTCAAAGCTTAAAGCCTAAGTTAGATATTATCGAAAGCGAGACCTCATCAAATGATATTTTGGCGTTTACTGAAACATGGCTGCAGAATAACGATCCCACATCCGATATATTATTCCACAGGTTTCATGAACCATTGCGACAAGACCGATCGTCAAGGGGAGGCGTGGTTGCCATCTACTTAAAGAATACTATCCTCCTTTCGACGGCGGCCCGATCTCGAGGTACAGAACGCCGAGTGTCTATCGGATGAAATATTCAATAAACACAAGAAGTCCTTATTGTTAGGGGTCTTCTACCGCCCACCAAATAGTTCCCCAGAAATATGGGATGCAATATCAGCATCGATCGAAAAAGCCCGTGACACGTCAGTTGCCGATTTAATTGTTACCGGCGATTTTAATGATAACCAACTGGTGTCCTCGAACGGAGGTTTTGCTGACATAAGAAATGTTTTTAACCTGAGACAGCTTGTGAGTGAGCCAACCTGCTTTACGTAGTTGTCAGCCTCTCTGGTAGATCTCTTTGCTGTAAGCGACTCGGACAGGATTAAAGATTGCGAGGTCTTAGAACCAACACTGCATATGAACAATTCAAAATTTTACTCAAATGTGAATACATTGATTTTCAATTATGTTTTCCTGTGAATGCACAGGTGGACGCTCAGTGGCATGAACGACTTCGACCGGCCCCCTTGCTATAATGTCGTCGAATAGCATCTGGTTGGACGAGATCCAGAATAATCTGGACTATGATTTACAATCACTTTTTAATGAGAGAGCCCGTGAGACACCATCTAGCAGTGGTTTGCTCTCTAATGTTCTTAAAAATGATTGTAAATATTATTTACCGGAAGAAATGCCCTCCAACTTTAAGCAACAGCAAGAACAATTCTCGATTCTCCATTTAAACTGTCAAAGTCTTAAAGCTCATTGGGATCCGTTTAATGATTTGCTGTTTAAAACACAAGATTCCCACAATCACTTTGGTATCACAGGCCTGTCTGAAATATTTCGAATTCCTCCGAAATGTTCTTACACATTAAATGGTTACCACCCCCTTATAAGCAGTACACTGCCCGATGGTGATGATGGACGCGGTGGTATTGGAATGTTCATCAAAGAGGATATAGCTTTTAAGATTCGTCGGGATCTTTCAGTATTTATCCCACACGTCCTCGAATCCCTGTTTATCGAAAACAATATGGGGTGATGGATGGTCCAAGTGAGGGAGCTAGTAGAGAACTTCTCATTGGAGATCTCGGACCTGGACGTTGGGGCAAACCAGGGTAAAAAAATCGTCAGAGAAAGGATCATGGAGGATTGTAACCGTAATTGGCGAGAGGGAGTCAAATCAAAGAGGTCTTTGGGTGGCCTGCGTGATAAAGAGAAGCCAGGTTTTGAAGAGTACCTTGGTGGCACCTTTGGGGGGTCACTGTTGTTCAAGCTGAGGTCGCGATCCCTAAAGCTGAGGGGTAAAATTGGAAAGACGGTGAAAGGGAGTGCCAGATGTGTAACTTGGATATGGTGGAGATCCTGGAACACTTTCTTCTAGAATGCCCAAAGTATCAGTCTAAAAGAATGAGATTCACTGGGAATATAATGGGGAAATGGGATGGGAGAATGAAGGACATGTGGTTAGGGGGAGACTCAAAGGAGAGGGTTAATATGCTAATCGGAGAGATTGGGAATAATGGGACAAAGGATATCATCAAGCAGTTCGTCTCCGAGTGTTGGGAGGAGAGGAGAAGCGTGGGAATAGGGAGGCAATTGGGAGTACAGGGGTAACCATGGCCTTCTCGTCCGAGAACCGCGACAAATCAGCGGCTGTCCAAAGTGTTATTATTATTATTATTATAAGTCTATTAAACTACTAGGGGTAATATATAGACCCAATACGCAACCTAAAGCAGACATTGATTTGTTTCTGACTAAATTAAATGAAATAGCTGACAAAATAAATCAGGAGAATAAACAATCATACATAATGGGGGACTTTAACATTGATTTACTGAAATCGGGTGTCCATACGAAGACTGACATTTATTTAGATACAATTAGCCAGGGCTTCTAACCACATATTACTAAGCCCACAAGAGTAACGTGTCATTCTGCCACATTAATCGATCACATATTCTCAAACAATGTCTTATTAACATCCCTATCGGGAATAATCATCACAGATGTTTCAGATCATTTCGCAACCTTTCATATTGAAACAGGCCAGAAAACCTATGACACACTACCAATAATTCAAAACCGTAAAATTAATCCAGACAGTATAGCAGACTTCAAAATGCCCCTGTCTCAAAGTGACTTTTCTCCTGTGTTCGAATGTAATTGTCCGAATCTTGCATATAACATGTTTATGGACATCTATCTATCAGCCTTTGAAAATGCCTTTCCTCTAAAAATACTCGATTAAGAAAAAAAATTAGGAGACAGAAACCCTGGATGACGAAAGGACTCTTAATCTCATCAAATAATAAATCTAAATTTTATAACAAAAAACTGAGACACCTAACTGAGCAGAATATTAGAAAATATAAAAACTATTGTAAAATATTTAGCAAGATTAAAAAACAAAGTAAAGCAATGTACTACTCAAACATATTATCAGAAAACAAAGGTAATTTACGCAAAACATGACAAATTATTAACGATGCTCTACTTAAAACCACCCATTGTACCACTTTGCCACATTTTTTCATAACAGAAAATAATAAAGAAATAAACAACCCAACTGAAATAGCCCAGGAATTCAATAACCTTTTCGCAAACATAGGAAAAGGCACTAGCGAACAAATAAATAAAACTCAAAAAAAGCTTCCTGGACTTCATGGATAATAATCAACCAAGCAGTTTCTACATAACTCCAACAACTGAATACGAGGTAGTTGCCCTTATTAATTCACTTAGGTCCAAAACTAGTGAGGATAGTGATGGCATTACTCCAAACCTCTTCAAACACTCAACTAACACAATAGCTCCTCCTTTAGCCCACATTATTAACTTGTCTTTTATGTACGGTATAGTCCCTGATAGGATGAAGATAAAGAGAGTTATTCGGATTTTTAAAACTGGAGATGAGCATGCATTTAATAATTATAGGCCGATAAGTATCTTACCAGTCTTGTCTAAAGTATTAGAAAAGCTCATGGGCAATAGAATCACGAAATATCTCGAAACATTTGATATCTTATATAAACATCAATATGGATTTCGGAAAAATCATTCTACCATACATTTAGTAATGCAATTACTGAAATCTGTACGTTCGGAAAATAATAAGCAAAGTAAAAACAATACATTAGCGACATTTCTTGACCTGTCCAAGGCATTCAATACGATAAATCACAACATCTTGATAACCAAAATGGAAAAATATGGATTTAGAGGCATTAGTAATTGTTGGTTGAAAAGCTATCTTTCGAACAGAGTGCAATATGTACAACATGGCGAAGAAAAGTCTGAACTGATAGAACTGACGTGTGGAGTTCCACAGGGCTCAGTTCTTGGGCCGACATTATCCTTATTATACATAAATGATATCAGTCGTTCTACATCTCTCAACCTCTTGTCATTTGCGGATGACACAACTGCTCTGGACTCAGCCCCCAAATTCAGTTCCATAGCTGACCATTTTAATCATGAACTCAATAAAATATATGAGTGGTGCTCAGCAAATGAACTCGCCCTGAACGCCAATAAAACCAAATACATTATTATTAACCCAAACCACAAACCTAACAGTTGCAGACATCCTGATATTCTCATGAATGATAAAAAACTAAAAAGGATGGGTTTAAATGAAGAAGAGAAATCCTTGAACTTTTTAGGTATACATATTGACGAACACTTATCTTATCAAACACATATATCAAAAATATGTTCTAAGATTGGATGGGCAAATTATACTCTGAACAAGGCAAAAAAAACGATTACCACAGCATGTCATGAAGATGCTTTATTATTCCTTGGTCCACTGTCATTTGGTGTATGGTATTCAGATGTGGGGAAATTCGAGAGGAATCAATAAACTGTTGAAAATACTGAAACGCTCACTTAGAATATTAAACAATAAAAGGTTTAATTCTCATACAGACCCATTATTCGTAGAAGATAAGATACTGAAAGTCACTGATTTGTACAAACTACATGCCTGCCTATTTATGTTTGACTGGAAAAATGGAAATCTACCGGATTCTTTCGAACACTATTGTACCTTTCCCACTGCTCGAGCAAACATGAATACAGGGCAAACAGGTCTAGTACGTATTGAGAAAACCCGAACAAAAGCATTAGACAGGCTGCCTACATATGCCCTTCCCAAAATTTGGAATAAATTGGAACCTGGATTACGAAATATAGAAAATAGGAAAGAATTTAAAAATAAATTAACAACAAAACTTTTTTCATGCCTCCAAAAATGCCACTATGGCGAAAAAAATGCCACTATGGCGAAAAAAACCTATGGAGAATCCTATGTTAATTTGTTCGCCATAGTGGCAGTCCTGGGGTATGGGGGTTTCAGTGTTAAATGTTTTTCGCTATAGTGGCACCCTTGGGGTAGGGTGAATTCAGTGTTAATTGCTTTTCGCCGGAGTGACAGCCACGGGTAAAAATGGCAGTTGAGGGCCACGACACCCTATGCAGAATCCTATCTTAATTTTTCTGCCATAGTGCCAACATTGAGGTATGTGGAATTCAGTGTTGAGTATATCGAGTCATGGGGTAGGTTGTTCAAAACATTTTTATACTGACAGGCTCAGGTGGGTTTGTCTTCCATACACTTCATATACTGACAAAATGTTCTGCTTTTTTAAAACGTTGTACCTAATATACATCGCTCGATTGGTGAAGTTTTTTTCTGTTTATTACTGGAAGACACGACATATAAAAATACTGTCAGATTTAGACTGGGTGTTTTTTACACGCGAATGTCTTGTTAACTCCAATGCATGTGTGTCTTGCAGTCGATTTGTAATACAACACTCTGCCACTCAGAGAAAAACATATCTCTCATTACGGCCGAAAATATTCAACAAATAGCTCATGTAAGGGATACATTTTTTTCAAACACATGTTTAAAATAATTCACTAAATGCAACTGTGGAGAAACTCCTTCACGGACTGATTGTTTTTGACAGGCAGTTTTGTGTTTTCAATACTTTTTCAAAACTGCTTTAAGCTGATTTCAACAATTCACCGTTAGATATTACAGTGACATTAACCCCGAGAAACAATTTCATTTTTTACACTTCAAAACATACAGTGAATGTGTTGCAGTGTAAACTGTTTTACCGCCAAAAAAAGAATAGCTTTTCCTTTTAACCAGACTGAAAAGGAAAAGCTATTCTCTTTTATGGCTGTATTAAATTCGTAACAGATGTTGATACGAATTCAGCAAAAGAAGGCGCAATTCTGAGATATCGTTCTGAAACAAACCTTAACCACATTGAAAATTGGTAAAATCATGCTTGGCAGAATCATTTTACTCCTCAGATGTTTTTGCTACGCATTGTCAGTTTTTCCCTCCAAATTATTTTTGGAGGGAAAGAGTGATCTAAGTGTGGAAAGGCAGTGAAAACTAATACATTGAGTATTTCATCCGCCTAAATCTAACCAATGGGGACAAGGCGCGTGAAATACTCATTGCATTATTTTCTGGCGCCTTTTGCTATCCCTACTGTAAATACACTTAGGCAGGGTTATAAACACAATTTTCTTATGGTTATGACACTTGAAACATCTATCGAAATAGATTTTCCACCACAAGACTGCGGGTGTAAGGGGATCAAACATTCCCGTGGTTAGAATTATCTGCGAAATAATTCATGATTTCTTCATTATAAATTATAGAATCCCCACAGGACTCTGAATGTAGTTAGCTGATGGAATATCACAGTGTGAAAAACAGACCTGCTTATAATTTCCCTCAATTTGTCTCTCCTGTGTGGAAGGATGTGAATTTTATATATTATACATGTGGACAAAATGTAATTACACACCACACTTGAATTACTCTCTTTATAATGTGGAATTCAGTATTTAAAAAAACCTAATAAACTAAGTGACATTTTTTCTCTCTCTCTAAGTGTTGAGATGCGATTTTGTTTCGCGCGCACGTGCCCCCGAGTGAACTTGGCAGCTGTCTGACTTGAGGGCAGATTTTTGAGATAAAAATATTATTTACCTGTTACTGGTAGAAAAAAGAGAGTTTTTTTCCCTTGCAGTGGAGTTTGTTAATTCCATCTAACTTTTCAACGCCAGAGGCCTATTTTTTCTTCCCACACTGGATAGCCTGGTTGTGAGGGGGGAATGTTATTTTCGCTTCCGGAAAAATATTTGGATGAGCTGGCGGTAAATTTTTTGATTCAAGATAATTAATCGCGCGAGGGGAAAAATGGTTGAGTTTGCTTTTCTTCTTGTAATGGAAATATTTCTGCCATCACAACCCGATGAGATGTTTCCTCTACTAATAACACAAGAATCGGACATAAAAATATATAAATTCTTCTTTTGACTATTTTCTCCTTCAACTCAAACTTACATGTCACACAGTGGAAGCTGTCTTGTTACAAAAAACACCCACGAAGTGGGAGGTCCACGCAGGGCCGGGAAAAGGAAATTCGGACCCGGGGTTAATTCTGTGACGGCTCCCCTTTAAAAAATGTCGGGATATTGCACAGATGATAAAGGCATCTGCAGCGAGTGCCGGAGGCGCGATCGGTCACAGAGTGGTGGGGGGGGGGGGTGGGGGGGGCTGGGGGGGGGGGAGCGGCGTTTCTCCCCCAACAAAATTTTTAAATCAGTTATTAAATGGAGTCTTCTGGCGGCTTTTGGGATAAAAAATCACGTTATTCTTGGCCGTCAAAATGACGTTTTTTAGCAGCATGTTTCAAATTTCCAAGTTGATCAATGATCCAATGACCTACCGCCCATAGCTATATTGACTGCACAATTCTTGAAGTGATAACTTGGTTACGTTGAATTGATTTAATAAAGTTATTACTTCAAGAATCATGCAGTCCAGAATTACAGGCGTTGGTCAAGTGCATAGCTTCATTCACGATACAGCCCCGTTCTTAACTGTTGGCACAGGAGTCAGAACCTTGGGGAGGGGGACAAGGTCAAACATGGCCTGAAAGCCCGTATTTTTCGGGGTTTTTTTTGTTTGTTTTTGGAACGCCCTTTGAAAGGACGTACCAAACCCAACAAATTAAAATACAGTCTTTCGGATCATGTTTGGACAAGAGGGTGGGCAGGCGAAACCAAGATCCTTGACTCCTGGACCAACCGCCACCCCCTCCCCACCCCCAAGTTCCAGGCCCTGGGAGTTACTACCCTGGGTCCCACCCTCTCCGCGACCCGGATACATTACCAAAATGTGCATACATCGATATTGTATTACAGAATACACAGGGTGATTTTGTACTTCTTCTCTAAGAAGGTGGATATGCATATATGCAACATATTCTTGCCAGTTTGTAGAAAGTTTGGGACTCAACAAGCTAATCTGCAATTTATGGACCACCAGATAACTAACTTATCAGTGTTCCTTAAACTGTAGATTTGCTTTGTGAGTTTCAAGTTTTTACTGGCTGTCAGGTATGGTCAGTGGTTGATGCCCATGTGCATTGTTTTGCACAAGCAAAATTCCAGCCAGCGGACCTCCGAGTGGAATTCAGAAATCACTTGACTTACAGTACGAGTCGAAATACGTCGTAGAATAACCACTCTAAACTACTAGTATACATTTTCAACTACACCAGCAACACAAGAACCTGACATCATTTTCGGGAAAGCTCTCACAGAAAGCTTTCCGGAAAATGAATTCGGGCTCTTGTGCTATTGGTGTAATGACAGTGGGCTACTTTGTTCATTGCGATTATGCTACGACCTATTTTGATTTATATAGTATTTGTAGACTTGAACATATGCTTCTACCTTGTACCATGCATTTATACCCATAAGAAGTCTTTTTTCCAGACATTTCATACATGGCTATTAAATAAATAATTGTTCATTTACAGATTAGTTCTATTAAAAATTATTCGACTGTAGCCATAGCCACATTTCAATATTTCGTGATTATAAAAAAAAGAAGTTTTGACTTGCTAAAATAATCTACAATTGTAGTACTCTGATCACAAAAAAGCAGTATAATATATTTTGTAATTTACTTTTTAAACCTTTAACCACAGATAATTAAAACTGGAATTTTAACTTTAATTTTTTCAAATTTAAACAAAAAACCTCAAACAAATCGAATCATGTGATCCTCGAAGGAACAATCTTGTTCCGATGATAGATCACATTATGTGTCTTGTACAAAACTTTTAAAAAAAAACATTTTTACCTGCTAATTCATGAATTATGTGTGAAGTTGCAGTCAATTTGTTAATTAAGGGTTAGGTAGTGAGGTGTGTGGATTATGGAGATTCTTATCAACCCATTTTCCAATGTTTGAGAAAAAAAGAATTAACAGTACCAAATGGGTAAATTCCCATCACTCATGGGTATGGTTTTTGGCATATAAAAGTTACGTCAAACAAAAAAATTAGTTTTCCTGAAATAATATTCTTTCGTGGACATTATAAATTACATTTTGAATTTCTATGCATTGGAAAATATAATGCGATAGGAATTCCAATGCAATTAACCCTCTTAAATGCTGTGTATAAACCCAAAACATGTTAAATAAGGTTACAGCATACATGTACATGTACATGTATTTTTATGTCCGATTCTTGTGTTATTAGTTTAGGAAACATTACATCTATAGATTATACCGGTGGTGGTTATTCTTGAACTCATTTTGACGTATACTGTATATGGACAAAATATTATTAGTTGACACACGACACTGCTACTAGCAGACGATTTTCATTCACTTTTTTGGGACCACGCCCCCCTCCACCCCAACCTCTTTCAGCTGGAACATCTGTGTGTTATGCTTGAAAATATTTGTATGGGTTCGTTGTTTGGATACCCAGGGTTTGCATTTTCACTCACGCAGACATTTTTGTGTCATTTCAGTGATATATCTGCAGTTTTGTCCCTCGTCAGCAAAACAAAACCATGATGCCGAGTCTACCTTCGCTTGTGGGAAGGAGTTCATTGCGGTATTCATTTCACAAAAAAATCAATATTATTTTGCCCTATCCATTAAATGAAGTGTTGAAAGTGTGTTATTTTTTCTATCTTTATTAGTATTAAATCGAAAATGGACATTTTCTCGTTTCAAGCGAAACATTTTGGTTGTTTCTATTGCATGTTTGACAGTCTAAACAGATAACCTGATCGAAGTGTTTAACCGAATCTACCTCTGACCTAGCATATCATTAACGTCAAAGATGGCTAATCGGCAATGGGCTTATTACAAAATACCCCCTTTTCAGACACACCATGGTGTCAAACTTTCGTTATACAATGCACATCACCATATTCATTCATTCATTTTTAAAAAAGTGGCTAGTCTCTTATTTTAGTTATTTTCTTTGTGTTTTAATCTAAAATCAAGGAGAAATAATTGGATTTTTTCCCAATTATTTGTACGCCGTGTTTTGGTGGTTCACTACCGGTGGTTGTATAATCCGCCGATCTCCCCCCAAGAAAGTGAAAAAAATTATTTGATTTTTTGAGAGGGAAATTTAGTGATATATCCTGTTACCTAAAATGACGCTCTGAGTAAAAAATCTATGGCGTCTGTAAATTTTTTTCGAGTGGAGTGACAGTTATGGATAAGACTTTCCTATGTTGGGGACCACGTCACTGCTGACTGACCCGTTAGAGGGAAGGAATATCACCGAAGAAGTCTTTCACACGCTTTTTTCCCACTGGTTAGATTCAGGTGGGTGAAAAACTGAAATGAAAAAAGTTAAACAAATTTGGTTTGAAAACATTTTCTGAATGTTGTTTCTGAATAAGAAAATGATTTTCAGCGAAATTATAAATAGACGGGGTGGGGGGGGGGGGAGGGATGGTTCACACATGCTTTGGAGTTAACAAGACTGAAAGACGTGATTTTGATCTCCTCTGACAAATAAAAAAGATGAAGCAGTCATTAGTAGACTACAGTGATTCAGATGATAGTGATTTTGTAAGCACCAAGAAACAGGGGTTGACTGCTAAAAATACAAACTCCATACGGAGATTGTATTCTATCCACCCTAAGTTATTGCGGCAATCCAGAAGATTTCACTCAGAATCTCATATGTGTGAAGTGACTTCTAATCAATTCGATGTCAACAATCCATTTGAGTTTCTAAGTAAAACGTTTCAATCAATGGTGGAAGATGTGAAAAAGGAATGTGGTATACAAGACAACGACCCCATGAGGATATCCATCCACCATCCAGGACTTGAGGTAGGTAAAGTTTATTCCTTTTACAAAGGATATGGGGGTAAATGGTAAAACAGTGTTAGATGAAATTGAAAAAGTTATTCAATCAAATGAGAATTTTACTATCCATGATGGTAAATTATCTTTAGAAATAACACACACTTCACTACCACATAGGTCGGGGCGAAATGCACCCATTTCATTTGCATCTGTTGGTAAAGTGGTTGGAAATAAGAAAAGTATTATTGAAATTAAAAATGTCAAGGATTCTATGTGCTTTGCACGTGCCATTGTAGTGGGAAAATGCCACGTTGATAAAGATAATTCATAACTTTGGGAGAAGAGATGGGACAAAATAAAAAGATCCAACAGACCGTCACAAGAAAATGAGGCAAAGGCGTAAATGGACAAAGCAGGTCTTGATTATAATAAATCTTGTGGATATGAAGAATATTGTAAAATTCAAGGGGTACTCTCCCCAGAGTATGTAATTAAAATCCACCCACAATTTGCAAAAGAAACGTTCCTATTTGAACCACCACAAACTACAAAAGAGAGTAAAGTTATTCATATCTATCACCATGACCGTCATTTCGATACCATCACTAAAATCGCAGGGTTTTTAGGGTGTCACTACTATTGGGAATATTGCAATGTAGGCTATAATAACAGAGAACGTCATAGATGCCACAAAGGCTGTGTTTGCTATTCTCCACTGCCATGTACGCCTGAACATTCTGTTCATTGTAACACTTGTAATAGGGATTTTGTAAGTTCATCTTGTTATAAAAATCACACAACTCTATCACAGAACCAAGAAAAAAACATTTGTCAATTAGTTAAGAAATGTCTATCATGTAAAATGCAAATATATTCAGGGAGCGGAGAACACATCTGCAGTGGCTTCAAAAGATGTAAATATTGCCACCAATTAGTCAAAAGCGAACATTATTGTTTCATTCCAAAATACAAAGCACCCAAGAAAGACAAAATGCCGACAGTACCCTTTGTGTTTTATGATTTTGAAACAACTCAAGACTCAGATATCCACACCCCAAATTACTGTGTTGCACACCGTGCATGTGGGGAGTGTATTTGCAAGCCTATAGATCAAGAATGTATTTTCTGTGACAAAGTTGGAAGAGGGGAATATATTTTTAAAGGAGAACCTACTTTGAGTGATTTTTGCGATTGGCTTTTCAGTAAGGAACATTTAGATACAACAGCTATTGCTCATAATTCAAGAGGGTTTGATGCACAATTTATCTTAAGACATCTCATTGAAACTGCTACATCAAAACCCTATGTCATCATGAATGGAAACAAAATTATTTCTCTGAAAGCTTGTGGTGTTAGACTCATCGATTCATTGAATTTCCTTTCTATGAGATTGGCACAATTCCCTAAAACATTTGGTTTAAGTGAACTATCAAAAGGTTATTTTCCTCATCTGGCAAACACAAAATCATATCAAAATTACATTGGACTTTATTTAGATGCAACATTGTACGTGCCTGAGTCTATGTCTCCCCCAGTTAGGGAAGATTTTATTAAATGGTACAATCAAAAATTTACCAGTAATGTTACTTTCAATTTTTCCAAAGAAATGGACATGTACTGTAAGTCTGATGTGGATATATTACGTAGAGGGTGTGGCGAATTTAGAAAACAATTTATCGAATGTGATGGGATAGATCCTTTCAGGGAGGCTGTAACTTTAGCTGATGCTTGTAATAAAGGTTGGCGGAAAAATTCAATGCCAGAAAACAAAGTTGGTCTCATTTCAGACATAGGGTATCCTACTGCCATTAGATATTCCATGAAAGCCATTAGATTCTTACAGCTACTAGCACAAGAAGAAGGCATACACATACGACATGCACTAAACGGTGGAGAAATAAAAATTGGAAATTATTATGTAGATGGTTTTCACAAAGAGACAAATACAATCTATGAATTTTATGGATGTATGTGGCATGGATGTGAAACTTGCTATCCTGACAGGTTTGAGAAAAATCCAATCAATTCACAATTCTATCAATGTCTGTACAACAAAACCCGATCACGCATAAAACATTTCAAATCATTGGGGTATAATATACATGTAGTCTGGGAGCACGATTTGGATCATCTGTGTAAATCAGATCCTGAAGTTCAAGCCTCTTTAGATACATTTTTCCCACACATGGACCCAATTAAACCACGAGAAGCATTATTTGGCAGGAGAACAAATGCCATTAAATTACACTACGAAATTGAACGAAAACACAGACACAGAAATTAAATATATAGATATCTGTTCACTTTACCCATATGTGAACAAACACAGGGAATATCCAGTGGGACATCCAGATATACCCACAAAGGAAAACATAGACACTGGCAAAATAAGACAATACAGAGGACTCCTTAAATGTAAAGTTTTACCACCTCAAAATCTTTTTTTGCCAGTTTTACCTATTCATTGTAATAAGAAAATGACATTCACACTTTGTAAAATGTGTGCAGAACACGAATTAGATCAGTGTACACACACACCAGAACAACGTGCACTTGTAGGGACATGGACATCTGTTGAACTTTGCAAAGCATTGGATTTGGGGTACACTCTTCTTGACACTTATCAGATTTGGCATTGGGATGAATGGTCTTCAGAGATTTACAAATATTATGTGAACAAATATCTAAAAATGAAACAAGAAGCTAGTGGGTTTCCAGATTGGGTGAAAACAGAAACAGACAGAAAAAAAAAATTTAAAAACGATTATGCACAGATTGAAAATATCTATTTAGAAAAAGTTGAAAAAACAGGAAAAAGATCATTTAAACTATGTTAAATTGTCTCTGGGGGAAAAATGCACAAAACAATATAAAAACTAAAACAAAATACATAAATGAACCATCAGAATATTTTGAAATAATACAGAACAAAAACAAAACTGTGAAGAATGTGGAATTTTTTGACCATGATCAGTTTGTTTTAGTAAACTACATTGATGCTACAGATGTTTACAATCCACAGAATTCACCCAATGTTGTCGTAGCTTCATTTGTCACAGCCTATGCACGTATGGAATTATACAAAGTTTTAGAACAATTAGGAACGCGAGTTTTATATTTTGACACAGACAGTTGTATCTACATACATAAACCATCACTTTGGAATCCAGAAATTGTAAACAGTAGATTAGGGCAGTGGACAGATGAACACCCAGGGGCAAAAATCACAGCGTTTGTAGGTTTAGGTCCGAAAAATTATGGATACAAATATACTCTCCCAAAAAAGAAAGTGTGCATGCTAAAAATAACACTAAAAAAAGATATATATCATTTTCATTCATGGAAATTTTATTCAATAACAGATGAATCAATTTGTGATCAACACGAGAAATTTCATTATGCTACGACGAATATTCTTGGTGCCATGGAGAGTCAAAGACACTAAGGGTCAAACACAAAAGTCACACACTCAGTATCTGCTATGACCTCTGTCTGCATCGACTACTGCTGTGCATCTATGCCTCATGGAAGTGAACAGGTTAGCATGGAAGTGGGTTAGGGTAGGGTTAGGTTAGGGTTAGGTAGGGTTAGGGTTAGGTTAGGTAGGGTTAGGGTTAGGGTTACATTAGGGTTAGGTTAGGGGTAGGGTTAGGGTTAGGTTAGGGTTAGGTTAGCCTACTCTACACCACTGCAGTCGAGCAGGATGATGACGTAACGTCAAAATCGGACGAATTGCAGGTCTTCAAGGACATAAGCCATATTCTCTCAGGTGGTTGATTACTGTTTGAGGATGTATCCGTCTCAGGTTAGGGGTGTTCCTGGCTGTCGTCATTGCCGTTTGTTGCCGGTTCTGGAGATGGATGATACGGATATACCGATCTTGTGCAGGGGTGGTAACTCGGGGTTTCCCGGAGCGGGGTCGGTCTCGAACGTCATCATGTTGTGCATGTCGATGGACTAGCCTGTCTGAAGTGTTACAGTGGCAGTTCAAATGCTGGGCAACCTCTCTGTGTGTTCTGCCAGCTCTAATCACATCCAGGACAAGGAGACATTGATTCATTGTCAATCTTGGCATGCTAATGTGGAGTCGTTTTAACAGCAGCGCAAGTTTGAATGTGAACGATAGGAAGGCCTTACTTTAGTGTTTAAATACCCAAGGATTCACACTGCTGCATGAATTTTCAGACTCTCCACGTGCAAAACATGCCTTGTCACAAACGTGCAGCACGTCATTTAACGTTAATGCAATTTTTGTGTTCAATATAACTTATTCATGAACAGGTTAACACTCTTTACACCTAAAAAAATATTTTTTTGGAGTTTGATCAAGTTTGATCAATTTCTGCAATGCACACTTTCTTTTTTGGGCGAGTATATATTAAAGATGGAGAAATACATACCACATGTAAAGTTAAGGGTATCACATTAGAATACATGACATCACAAAAAGTCAATTTTGAAAGCATGATTGAGTGTGCACGAGACAGAGAGAATTAATTACAAACTGAACATTGAATATACACATAGAATTAAACGTAACAAAGATAGACAAGTCACAAGTGAAGCACAAAGCAAAACATTCAGATCTGTTTACACAAAACGTTTTGCTGTTGGTAAATATGACACACTCCCGTATGGGTATAAGATATAAATATTCGTCACAAAGACTTATTTCGACTTTGAACAGGGAGCAGGGAAGATGTCTCTATCACTTAATCCTACATATCATATATACTTATCAGAGTTAAGAAGACTTTCGAGTTTTAGTATGACTACAAATCCTATTTTACAATCCAAGAAAGAAGATTTAGCTAAAGTTGGGTTTTTCTATGCAGGAGATGGTAAAGTAAAATGTTTTGTATGTGGACAAGGTTTACATAATTGGGAAGAAAAGGATATTCCTTTACAAGAACATGATAAGTGGTCACCAAATTGTTCTTATATTCAATTGATAAGAAATTGTCAATTATATAAACCACCCACATGTATGCAAACACCTCCAGATAAAATATTATCAGTGATGGATTATGGATTCACTTTAAATCAAATATTTTCAACAATGAAAAAAATATGACAAGTGTCTAGATGATTTTCCAGATTCTAAATCTTTATTTGCACTCATGGTACTAGATGATCAAAGAACAACATTTAGTACCATATTTGCAAGAAAAGCTTCAGGACAATTCAAAACTAAGTTAGACAGAATGTTTACAGATAATGTAGAAAATGATTTCCCTGACTGTCCTGATGAACAGAGTACATGGTGTAATGTAATATCTGATGCACAAAGTATTTCAGAACAGACAAAAGAATCATCAGTTTGATTTCAACCATGAAACCAGTAAGACACATCTTAGAAAACAAGATCACACGTAAGGCATTATTATATGCATTTCAAATGATCACTCCCGGCTATCTAACAATAACAAAAGAATTTATTCATAATCAAATGGAAAAAAATGAAATGTATGGGGAATTTTGTAATGCATTACAAATCATTAATGCTTATTACAAAGATAATGTAGAAAATTTTTGGACAAGAGTTATGTGGGATTTTATTATTTATGATGAACAAATCATAAATTATTTATATAGACAATGTATGTCACAAATAGATCAGAGTTCTTCAGAATCTTTATTTGAATTAAAATCACCCTTAAAAAGAAAACCCACTCATAGAAATGAAGAAGCTATGGAAACAGAAAGTATATAAGCTAATGTTTTGACAACACTTGCTCACAAAAAATAATGGCACCAAGTGAATGTTTATTGTTTCAACACCCTTGTAATATCTTTATTTCAGGGCCTAGTGGTTCAGAATAACTCTTAAAAAGAAAAAAATTAAAGTTGGCGATACAGTACGTATTAACAAAACCAAACATACATTTGAAAAGGGGTATTTACCAATTTGGACAAAAGAATTATTTAAAATCAGCCATATAAAACATACACACCCAACCACTTATAAACTTGAAGATATAGGTAGTGAAAATATACAGGGGACATTTTATCCACAAGAAATTCAAAGTGTAAAAGATGATAAAAAATATATCATTGATTCGGTTCTCGTACAGCGTCATAGACGTGATGGTAAGAAACTCATCAAGGAACTTAAAGTACATTGGGAAGGGAATCCAACACACTTCTCTAACAACTGTAAAATACCCCTGCAGTTCGCACATACCCACTACCACCCACTGGCCGACCACCACCATACCTCATATCACCTTGTCTGCACGCCTCTGTATGCATCCAATGGTACGAAACGCCCTAGTAAAAACATATCTGCGGGAAGCTCATAGTCTGATAGGCAATAAGGGATATAGATGGAGAAGCAATCAGTCCGGAAGCATGGAAGGCAGGTCGCCAGGCGACCTGGCAGGTAGGTGGACAGGGAGTGAGTATGATAGACAGTCATGCAAGCTGGTTGGTATGCAAGGATACACTCAAGAAAGTGGGAAGTCTAGGAGACAGGCAGTCAGGCTGGTAGGCACGTGGGTTGCTAGACAGCGAGTGGGGCAGAGTGGGGCAGAGTGACATGCCAAGATCAGCATACCAGGTATGCCGGCTGGCAGATGGGGTGAATGCCAAAACAGACAGACAGGCAGACTGCGCTGGATGTCTAACACTGCCAGACTGACAGGAAGATCGGCTGATCGGTGTGCGAGTGGGTAGTATGGCTGGAAGGGCAGACAAGAGGTGCATGTAGGATGCCATGTAGGTTAGTAGGCAAACAAGGGATGGCTGTAGTTGAGCAGTAGGTGCTTAATTAGGTAGCATTGTCGGAAGAAGGCGGGGAGACCAGGTCAGGTCAGGTCAGTGATTTAAGACGGACTAGCAGAGTGGTAGGTAGTATGGAAAGCATGCAAAAAACTGACATGCAGGCAGACAATGGCAAAAGAGGGGGTGACAGACAGGAAGACTGTATAGCAGGTAGGCCGCCTGTCAGGTAGGTGAGCTGACAGACAAGATGGTACCCAATATAGACCCACAAGGCAGGCAGAAAGGTAGGCGGACTATCTGGCAGCCAGTCTGACTGGTAAGCAGACACCCAAAACTGCTAGCAAGACAGACAGATAGGCTGGATGGTGGGTAGTCGGGAAGACAGAGGAAGGCTGGAAGGCAGGCCACCATTCAGCCTGATGGGTAGAGAGTGAAGATGACAATCAGCCACACACACACACACACACACACACACACACACACACACACACACACACACACACACACACACACACACAGAGTCTTGTTTTCCCTACATACCGAGGTACCCCATTGTCTGTCCTTTGTGTGGACTAACGGTTTCAACCTCGTTTTGCCGGTACAGTTCTGGGAAAACAACCGAGGTAAAGGGTTTCTTTTGTCTTTTGTACCTCGGTAAGGCAAAACACGCAAACTCTTTTGTCTAGTTACCTCGTCAAGTTGGTAAGACAAACCCACACACAAACACACACACACACACACACACACACACACACACACACACACACACACACACACACACACACACACACACACACACACACACACACACAGAGTCTTGTCCGAGAACGTGCTACTAGACACAAACAGGATATAAAACATAATGCTGATGCCCCAGTAGCACAACATTTTAACCTTCCTGGCCATTCTTTGGACGATTTCGAAATCCATCCTATTGAACAACCACCAATTAAAGACACATTAGAAGAAACGGATGAATTTAGAAAAAAACGTGAAGCTTTTTGGATCAATACGCTTCAAACCCTCTGGCCATTTGGTATGAACATATCAGAGGGCGAATGCGAAAGGAGGTCCATCATTCCTTTCACTTTAACGTACAACAGAATGAATATCGAAATAGCAAAAATGTTAAAAGATGAATTCAATTTTACCAATGCTAAATTAAATGAACCTTTGAATCTTCGACCTGTCATCGCCTATAAGAAAAACAAAAGCTTGCGTAACATCCTTGTAAGGACTAAATTAGAGCCCATCAATGAATAACATCAATTATTGCCAGTCAGTTTAACCAGTTCCTAAGCTCATCACTTAGTTTAAATCAATTTTATGTACTTTTTTGTTACGTTTGAAACCCATCAGGGTTCAGTAAATGAAAACAATTTTTCAGCGGCATATTAAAAGAAAAAAACGTTTCAGTAGGAAATGTCTGTGCCAGTGCGATTTTTTAACCTCAAACACACACACAGAGTCTTGTTTTCCCTACATACCGAGGTACCCCATTGTCTGTCCTTTGTGTGGACTAACGGTTTCAACCTCGTTTTGCCGGTACAGTTCTGGGAAAACAACCGAGGTAAAGGGTTTCTTTTGTCTTTTGTACCTCGGTAAGGCGAAACACGCAAACTCTTTTGTCTAGTTACCTCGTCAAGTTGGTAAGACAAACGCACACACACACACACACACCACACACCACACACACACACACACACACACACACACAGAGTCTTGTCTACCGAGGTACCCCATTGTTTGTCCTTTGTGTGGACTGACAGTTTCTACCTCGTTTTGCCGGTACAGTTCTGGGAAAACAACCGAGGTAAAGGGTTTCTTTTGTCTTTTGTACCTCGGTAAGTCAAAACACGCAAACTCTTTTGTCTAGTTACCTCGTCAAGTTGGTAAGACAAACCCAGTCTTGTCTACCCTACATACCAAGGTACCCCATTGTTTGTCTTTTGTGTGGACTAACGGTTTCTACCTCGTTTTGCCGGTACAGTTCTGGGAAAACAACCGAGGTAAAGGGTTTCTTTTGTCTTTTGTACCTCGGTAAGGCAAAACACGCAAACTCTTTTGTCTAGTTACCTCGTCAAGTTGGTAAGACAAACCCACACACAAACACACACACACACACACACACACACACACACACACACACACACACACACAGAGTCTTGTCCACCCTACATACCGAGGTACCCCATTGTTTGTCCTTTGTGTGGACTAACGGTTTCTACCTCGTTTTGCCGGTACAGTTCTGGGAAAACAACCGAGGTAAAGGGTTTCTTTTGTCTTTTGTACCTCGGTAAGGCGAAACACGCAAACTCTTTTGTCTAGTTACCTCGTCAAGTTGGTAAGACAAACCCACACACACACACACACACACACAGAGTCTTGTCTACCCTACATACCGAGGTATCCCATTGTTTGTCCTTTGTGTGGACTAACTGTTTCTACCTCGTTTTGCCGGTACAGTTCTGAGAAAACAACCGAGGTAAAGGGTTTCTTTTGTCTTTTGTACCTCGGTAAGGCAAAACACGCAAACTCTTTTGTCTAGTTACCTCGTCAAGTTGGTAAGACAAACCCCCCCCCCCCCCCCCACACACACACAGTCTTGTCTACCCTACATACCGAGGTACCCCATTGTTTGTCCTTTGTGTGGACTAACGGTTTCTACCTCGTTTTGCCGGTACAGTTCTGGGAAAACAACCGAGGTAAAGGGTTTCTTTTGTCTTTTGTACCTCGGTAAGGCGAAACACGGAAACTCTTTTGTCTAGTTACCTTGTCAAGTTGGTAAGACAAACCCCCCCCCCCCCCCCCACACACACACACACATACAGTCTTGTCTACCCTACATACCGAGGTACCCCATTGTTTGTCCTTTGTGTGGACTAACGGTTTCTACCTCGTTTTGCCGGTACAGTTCTGGGAAAACAACCGAGGTAAAGGGTTTCTTTTGTCTTTTGTACCTCGGTAAGGCAAAACATGCAAACTCTTTTGTCTAGTTACCTCGTCAAGTTGGTAAGACAAACGCACACACACACACACACACACACCACACACACACACACACACACACACACACACACACACACACACACACACACACACACACACACACACACACAGAGTCTTGTTTTCCCTACATACCGAGGTACCCCATTGTCTGTCCTTTGTGTGGACTAACGGTTTCAACCTCGTTTTGCCGGTACAGTTCTGGGAAAACAACCGAGGTAAAGGGTTTCTTTTGTCTTTTGTACCTCGGTAAGGCGAAACACGCAAACTCTTTTGTCTAGTTACCTCGTCAAGTTGGTAAGACAAACGCACACACACACACACACACCACACACACCACACACACCACACACACACACACAGAGTCTTGTCACGGAAACTCTTTTGTCTAGTTACCTTGTCAAGTTGGTAAGACAAACCCCCCCCCCACACACACACAGTCTTGTCTACCCTACATACCGAGGTACCCCATTGTTTGTCCTTTGTGTGGACTAACGGTTTCTACCTCGTTTTGCCGGTACAGTTCTGGGAAAACAACCGAGGTAAAGGGTTTCTTTTGTCTTTTGTACCTCGGTAAGGCAAAACATGCAAACTCTTTTGTCTAGTTACCTCGTCAAGTTGGTAAGACAAACCCACACACACACACACACACACACACACACAGTCTTGTTTTCCCTACATACTGAGGTACCCCATTGTCTGTCCTTTGTGTGGACTAACGGTTTCAACCTCGTTTTGCCGGTACAGTTCTGGGAAAACAACCGAGGTAAAGGGTTTCTTTTGTCTTTTGTACCTCGGTAAGGCGAAACACGCAAACTCTTTTGTCTAGTTACCTCGTCAAGTTGGTAAGACAAACGCACACACACACACACACACACACACACACACACACACAGTCTTGTCTACCCTACATACCGAGGTACCCCAACTCGGGCCGCTCATTTGATTCTAAATTCTCCCAGTTTCGGCATAAAAGCGGAGTTAATTTTGACAAAAGGAATTGGCGCCTCCCCGATGTTTGTAAAAACATCCTTATGATTGGAAGTTCAAATTTAGGACGCATTGATCGAAATCCCCATCCGGACATCCAGGTGGAGTGTTACCCTGGCGCCAAATTCAATCATCTGCGCTCTATGTTTAAAGGGCACAGGGGCCAGTCCAGTCCCCAAAACATATTATTAAATATTGGCGTGAATTCTCGAAACGATAATTCTGATCTCGTAGTTAAGCAGTTGCGGAATATGCTTAGCGATATCAGGGTCAAGTTTAGATCAGCAAAAATTTATTTCGCTGAACTAAACTTTTTGCAAAAACTCCCTCAGGCTGAGAGGAGAACCCTGAGCATCATCAACGAAACCATTCGGAAAGTGAAGGACGTTAACGTTATACCTAAAATTGATGACGCGAAGTTTGATGTTGCTCAGGATTTAATCCATTGGACCACGAGAACCGCCAATATTATGTACGATCACTGGTTGAACCACCTAAATTTAAACTAAGTAAAGGCAAAGGTAACAGCCGCCTAACAGATGTGGGATTAGGAACTAATGTGGTTAACCTGTCTGGCACCAATGACCTAACAACCCAAGAGAAATCGCTTTTAGATCGCGGTTTAACTTTTGTACCAGCACCAAAGCCTAAAACTGATAACCAAACAAATTTACCATCATACAACTGTAATTTTCTTAGGCAAATGAAATTAGCCGACCGCTTTAGAAACTCCAGCGGTCGGAAACTTCCTTTTACAGAATCATCTGGTTGGTCACCTCCAGATAGTGAAGTAGATCCCGAAATTATTGAGGCTAGCAAACGAATCATCCAAAAGGTGTTCAGCATGAACATACTCTCCGATAAAGGCAATTTAACAGCTGGTGAACGGAGAGCCCTCACGAAACTTCGAAAAAATAAGAAATTAGTAATTAAACCAGCCGACAAAGGTGGGTCGGTAGTTGTTCTATCTCGGGATAATTATATAAAGGAAGCCATGAGACAACTCAGCAATACTAAACATTATAAGAAAATAGATTCACTTATTTGGCCTAGTAATATCGAAAAATTCAATAAGATCTTAAAATTTCTCCTCGACGAAGGTCACATTACCAAAAAACAATTGAAATATTTAACAGCTAAGCTCAGTGCTCAAACAAGACAATTTTATATCCTACCAAAGATCCACAAGGACCGTTCTTCATGGACGGATGACTTAACTCCACCCGGGAGGCCAATTGTATCAGATTGTAATTCGGAATCTTATGCGATCTCGGAATTAATTGATTATCATCTTAAACCTATAGCAAATAGACATCCGAGCTATCTAAAAAACACACAGGATTTCCTGTCACAAATTTCGAAATTGAAAATATCAAAAAATGCAATTCTGGCTACTTTGGATATCGACAGTATGTATACGAACATTGATATTGATAAAGGTGTTAAATCAGTTAAAAATGCATTTGAAAAATATCCGGATGCGAAACGCCCGGATGAACAAATTTTGGATCTTTTAGAGCTGAGCTTAAAAGGTAATGACTTTCAATTCAATGGAGAATATTTTCTACAAATAATGGGTTGTCCTATGGGTAAAAGATTCAGTCCTAATTTTGCAAGCATTTATGTAGCGGAATGGGAGGAAAATGCCTTAAGCAAATGTGCAAAGCATCCTCTCGTATATCTCAGATATTTAGATGACATTTTTATTATTTGGGAACATTCAAAAGAAGATTTTGATGAATTTTTAGAAATTTTGAATAATCACGATCCAAATATTAAATTGAAAGCTACTATCAGTGAAAATTCTGCTGATTTTCTCGATGTAACCGTGTATAAAGGCAAGCAATTTCAGGCGTCCGGTCATTTAGATTATAAAGTATATTTTAAACCAACTGATTCACATCAATTGTTGCACACTAAATCATTTCATCCTCAACATACATTTAAAGGTATCATCAAATCACAGCTCATTCGTTTCTACCGCAATTCAAGTGATAAGGTAAATTTCAATGAGGCTTGTTCTACTCTATTTGGCGCCCTCAGATCGAGAGGGTACTCGCTGCGCCTTTTGCGTAGCCTGAAATCCCAAACCTTGAAAAAGCTCGAAAGTCCAGCTGAAACTACCGATTTCGAACCACTGAAGATTGAACACAACAGACCGTTGCAAAATAGTAGTGGCGCGGTATTTAATTGCAAAAAGCCTCGTTGTAGACTGCATACTTTTATGCCTGATCAGAAAGAGGAATTTTCCTCCGAACAAACGAAAAATCATTATCAGATCCGTAACCCCCTCCATTGTGATTCACCAAACATTATTTACCTTATCACTTGTAAGCGATGTCGGAAACAGTATGTTGGTCAAAGTCAAAATCCTTTTCGAGAACGTGCTACTAGACACAAACAGGATATAAAACATAATGCTGATGCCCCAGTAGCACAACATTTTAACCTTCCTGGCCATTCTTTGGACGATTTCGAAATCCACCCAATTGAACAACCACCAATTAAAGACACATTAGAAGAAACGGATGAATTTAGAAAAAAACGTGAAGCTTTTTGGATCAATACGCTTCAAACCCTCTGGCCATTTGGTATGAACATATCAGAGGGCGAATGCGAAAGGAGGTCCATCATTCCTTTCACTTTAACGTACAACAGAATGAATATCGAAATAGCAAAAATGTTAAAAGATGAATTCAATTTTACCAATGCTAAATTAAATGAACCTTTGAATCTTCGACCTGTCATCGCCTATAAGAAAAACAAAAGCTTGCGTAACATCCTTGTAGGGACTAAATTAGAGCCCATCAATGAATAACATCAATTATTGCCAGTCAGTTTAACCAGTTCCTAAGCTCATCACTTAGTTTAAATCAAATTTGGTGTAATTTTTTGTCATGTTTGAAACCCATCTGGGTTCAGTAAATGAAAACAATTTTTCGGCGGCATATTAAAAGAAAAAAACGTTTCAGTATGAAATGTCTGTGCCAGTGCGATTTTTTAACCTCAAACACACACAGGCGAGTGCCAGAGTTCATTATGCCCAAAAACAAAATAGGTTCTAATTTCAATCATGTGTATGTATTTCCTAAATAAAATTATTATTTATTTCTTTATATATTTATTTATTGATTATTTTTAATTTTTTATTAATTTTTATTTATTTATTTATTTATTTATTTATTTATTTATTTATTTATTTATTTATTTATTTATTTATTTATTTGATTCATTTATTTGATTCATTTATTTAAATTATTATTTTTATTTAATTTTTCATACCTTTCACACAATGTAGAGGTTCAGAAGGTAAAACACACAATTTCTACGTGGTGTAAAATATTTTCCGTCATAAACCTCCGTCGGGGGATATTCATTCCAACTGATAACATTCGTGAGGCATCATGATCTTTGGCGTTATTTTTTCATTTATTTCTTTAGTCACAATATATTTTATCAAACCATTTTTTCATATTATTTTCACATACTTCTGAAGCCAGTAAAGCAAACCGCTCCCGATTGGTGTTACTTAAATCAAAGCCAACCAATAGGGCTTCATGGGGTCAGTAAAGTAAACCACTCACTGACTGATTAAAATTCAATGGAAGCCAATCAATAGGGCTTCATCTAACTTGTTTGGACGACACAAACTGAGTTGTGAAAAACAAACTTGGGACATCTCAGATTGAAAAGAATTAATTAGATGAGTGACATTTGTCAGCTTGTTACCGAGTTTAATTATGTACTGAGCTGTGAAAAACACCCCCAGCCCACATATGGATATATACCATGCATGCCCTCCCAAAGTTGGAATCATTTTCCTCAAAGTCTCTTTGAAAAAGCCAAACCAAGCGAAACGCGTCGAGACAGACGGATTATTTTCTACCTTTGCTGAAGACTACAACCAATCCAGGTATCTTCTCTAATAGGTAATATCTAGATTTCATTTTAATTTATTTCATTTCTTCATTTTAATTTCATTTTAAATTCATCTACTTATTCTTCAAATGGCTCAAAAAAGACAGAAGCATCAGGGAAAGAGAGTTGCCCAGTCTGGAAGGGGCCAGGAACAATCGTTCCAGGCCTATTCTAGATTGGTCAAGGCCCTTTTCCAGGTGATTCAGTGTATGCACCATATTGGGCTCCTAGAGCAGCATTTGGCCAACCGGGATTTCCCGAAGCAGTTGGAGAAGAAAGTGGATGAGTTAGGGGGCTTTCTAAAGCCGGCTCTTCCCACCCCACACATTTTTTCTGTTTTTCGACAGATTAGTGTGGGATGGGCCAACCAAACGTTAAATGCTTTAATTGAGCATTATAAGATAAATTTAAACCAGTTGAAGTCTAAGATAACTTTGGCTATGCGACCACCTCCTGGACTCGAAAAGATAGACTTCAACAGCGCTTCGGCGCGTGCCTTGATCTGGGCTCAAAAAAACTTTAAAAACAAGTTGACAGGTAAGACGATTTCGGCCTATGAGTCTTACATTTCGGAACTTCGCCCAGCGTCTGGAGTAAGGAACAATACGGGAGGGAGCAAGCAAACTCCGGCCCGTATTGTCCCTCTACCCCAACGCGAAAAGCAAAATAAGAAAAGATCAAGGCAAAGCACTTCTCCCTCTTCTTTTCCTTCTACTTCTTCTTTCTCTCAGAGTAAGCGCCTCAATTTGCAAACATCTCCGGTCCATATTGTGACTGAAGAGGCTCGCAAATTGAGTAACGCTGTCTCGCCTCGTCTTGTTCCTCTACCTCCTACTCCTCCTCAGCCTTTCTTCTCTAGTTCTCCTAGTGCTCTCACTAGAACTCCTCCTCCTCCTTCTGTTTCTTCTCCTGTTTCTGTTTCCTCTCCTGCTTCTGTTTCTTCTCCCCCTTCCCCTGCATCTAGTGTGGTTCAACCAGGTATATCGTACTCAGAGAAAGTCAAATCACCGAGCCGCAACTCGGACCGCTCATTTGATTCTAAATTCTCCCAGTTTCGGCATAAAAGCGGAGTTAATTTTGACAAAAGGAATTGGCGCCTCCCCGATGTTTGTAAAAACATCCTTATGATTGGAAGTTCAAATTTAGGACGCATTGATCGAAATCCCCATCCGGACATCCAGGTGGAGTGTTACCCCGGCGCCAAATTCAATCATCTGCGCTCTATGTTTAAAGGGCACAGGGGCCAGTCCAGTCCCCAAAAAAATATTATTAAATATTGGCGTGAATTCTCGAAACGATAATTCTGATCTCGTAGTTAAGCAATTGCGGAATATGCTTAGCGATATCAGGGTCAAGTTTAGATCAGCAAAAATTTATTTCGCTGAACTAAACTTTTCGCAAAAACTCCCTCAGGCTGAGAGGAGAACCCTGAGCATCATCAACGAAACCATTCGGAAAGTGAAGGACGTTAACGTGATACCAAAAATTGATGACGCAAAGTTTGATGTTGCTCAGGATTTAATCCATTGGACCACGAGAACCGCCAATATTATGTACGATCACTGGTTGAACCACCTAAATTTAAACTAAGTAAAGGCAAAGGTAACAGCCGCCTAACAGATGTGGGATTAGGAACTAATGTGGTTAACCTGTCTGGCACCAATGACCTAACAATCCAAGAGAAATCTCTTTTAGATCGCGGTTTAACTTTTGTACCAGCACCAAAGCCTAAAACTGATAACCAAACAAATTTACCATCATACAACTGTAATTTTCTTAGGCAAATGAAATTAGCCGACCGCTTTAGAAACTCCAGCGGTCGGAAACTTCCTTTTACAGAATCATCTGGTTGGTCACCTCCAGATAGTGAAGTAGATCCCGAAATTATTGAGGCTAGCAAACGAATCATCCAAAAGGTGTTCAGCATGAACATACTCTCCGATAAAGACAATTTAACAGCTGGTGAACGGAGAGCCCTCACGAAACTTCGAAAAAATAAGAAATTAGTAATTAAACCAGCCGACAAAGGTGGGTCGGTAGTTGTTCTATCTCGGGATAATTATATAAAGGAAGCCATGAGACAACTCAGCAATACTAAACATTATAAGAAAATAGATTCACTTATTTGGCCTAGTAATATCGAAAAATTCAATAAGATCTTAAAATTTCTCCTCGACGAAGGTCACATTACCAAAAAACAATTGAAATATTTAACAGCTAAGCTCAGTGCTCAAACAAGACAATTTTATATCCTACCAAAGATCCACAAGGACCGTTCTTCATGGACGGATGACTTAACTCCACCCGGGAGGCCAATTGTATCAGATTGTAATTCGGAATCTTATGCGATCTCGGAATTAATTGATTATCATCTTAAACCTATAGCAAATAGACATCCGAGCTATCTAAAAAACACACAGGATTTCCTGTCACAAATTTCGAAATTGAAAATATCAAAAAATGCAATTCTGGCTACTTTGGATATCGACAGTATGTATACGAACATTGATATTGATAAAGGTGTTAAATCAGTTAAAAATGCATTTGAAAAATATCCGGATGCGAAACGCCCGGATGAACAAATTTTGGATCTTTTAGAGCTGAGCTTAAAAGGTAATGACTTTCAATTCAATGGAGAATATTTTCTACAAATAATGGGTTGTCCTATGGGTAAAAGATTCAGTCCTAATTTTGCAAGCATTTATGTAGCGGAATGGGAGGAAAATGCCTTAAGCAAATGTGCAAAGCATCCTCTCGTATATCTCAGATATTTAGATGACATTTTTATTATTTGGGAACATTCAAAAGAAGATTTTGATGAATTTTTAGAAATTTTGAATAATCACGATCCAAATATTAAATTGAAAGCTACTATCAGTGAAAATTCTGCTGATTTTCTCGATGTAACCGTGTATAAAGGCAAGCAATTTCAGGCGTCCGGTCATTTAGATTATAAAGTATATTTTAAACCAACTGATTCACATCAATTGTTGCACACTAAATCATTTCATCCTCAACATACATTTAAAGGTATCATCAAATCACAGCTCATTCGTTTCTACCGCAATTCAAGTGATAAGGTAAATTTCAATGAGGCTTGTTCTACTCTATTTGGCGCCCTCAGATCGAGAGGGTACTCGCTGCGCCTTTTGCGTAGCCTGAAATCCCAAACCTTGAAAAAGCTCGAAAGTCCAGCTGAAACTACCGATTTCGAACCACTGAAGATTGAACACAACAGACCGTTGCAAAATAGTAGTGGCGCGGTATTTAATTGCAAAAAGCCTCGTTGTAGACTGCATACTTTTATGCCTGATCAGAAAGAGGAATTTTCCTCCGAACAAACGAAAAATCATTATCAGATCCGTAACCCCCTCCATTGTGATTCACCAAACATTATTTACCTTATCACTTGTAAGCGATGTCGGAAACAGTATGTTGGTCAAAGTCAAAATCCTTTTCGAGAACGTGCTACTAGACACAAACAGGATATAAAACATAATGCTGATGCCCCAGTAGCACAACATTTTAACCTTCCTGGCCATTCTTTGGACGATTTCGAAATCCACCCAATTGAACAACCACCAATTAAAGACACATTAGAAGAAACGGATGAATTTAGAAAAAAACGTGAAGCTTTTTGGATCAATACGCTTCAAACCCTCTGGCCATTTGGTATGAACATATCAGAGGGCGAATGCGAAAGGAGGTCCATCATTCCTTTCACTTTAACGTACAACAGAATGAATATCGAAATAGCAAAAATGTTAAAAGATGAATTCAATTTTACCAATGCTAAATTAAATGAACCTTTGAATCTTCGACCTGTCATCGCCTATAAGAAAAACAAAAGCTTGCGTAACATCCTTGTAGGGACTAAATTAGAGCCCATCAATGAATAACATCAATTATTGCCAGTCAGTTTAACCAGTTCCTAAGCTCATCACTTAGTTTAAATCAAATTTGGTGTAATTTTTTGTCATGTTTGAAACCCATCTGGGTTCAGTAAATGAAAACAATTTTTCGGCGGTATATTAAAAGAAAAAAACGTTTCAGTATGAAATGTCTGTGCCAGTGCGATTTTTTAACCTCAAACACACACACACACACACACACACACACACACACACACAGAGTCTTGTCTACCGAGGTACCCCATTGTTTGTCCTTTGTGTGGACTGACAGTTTCTACCTCGTTTTGCCGGTACAGTTCTGGGAAAACAACCGAGGTAAAGGGTTTCTTTTGTCTTTTGTACCTCGGTAAGTCAAAACACGCAAACTCTTTTGTCTAGTTACCTCGTCAAGTTGGTAAGACAAACCCAGTCTTGTCTACCTTACATACCAAGGTACCCCATTGTTTGTCTTTTGTGTGGACTAACGGTTTCTACCTCGTTTTGCCGGTACAGTTCTGGGAAAACAACCGAGGTAAAGGGTTTCTTTTGTCTTTTGTACCTCGGTAAGGCAAAACACGCAAACTCTTTTGTCTAGTTACCTCGTCAAGTTGGTAAGACAAACCCACACACAAACACACACACACACACACACACACACACACACACACACACACACAGAGAGAGTCTTGTCCACCCTACATACCGAGGTACCCCATTGTTTGTCCTTTGTGTGGACTAACGGTTTCTACCTCGTTTTGCCGGTACAGTTCTGGGAAAACAACCGAGGTAAAGGGTTTCTTTTGTCTTTTGTACCTCGGTAAGGCGAAACACGCAAACTCTTTTGTCTAGTTACCTCGTCAAGTTGGTAAGACAAACCCACACACACACACACACACACAGAGTCTTGTCTACCCTACATACCGAGGTATCCCATTGTTTGTCCTTTGTGTGGACTAACTGTTTCTACCTCGTTTTGCCGGTACAGTTCTGAGAAAACAACCGAGGTAAAGGGTTTCTTTTGTCTTTTGTACCTCGGTAAGGCAAAACACGCAAACTCTTTTGTCTAGTTACCTCGTCAAGTTGGTAAGACAAACACCCCCCCCCCCCCACACACACAGTCTTGTCTACCCTACATACCGAGGTACCCCATTGTTTGTCCTTTGTGTGGACTAACGGTTTCTACCTCGTTTTGCCGGTAATGTTCTGGGAAAACAACCGAGGTAAAGGGTTTCTTTTGTCTTTTGTACCTCGGTAAGGCGAAACACGGAAACTCTTTTGTCTAGTTACCTTGTCAAGTTGGTAAGACAAACCCCCCCCCCCCCCACACACACACACAGTCTTGTCTACCCTACATACCGAGGTACCCCATTGTTTGTCCTTTGTGTGGACTAACGGTTTCTACCTCGTTTTGCCGGTACAGTTCTGGGAAAACAACCGAGGTAAAGGGTTTCTTTTGTCTTTTGTACCTCGGTAAGGCAAAACATGCAAACTCTTTTGTCTAGTTACCTCGTCAAGTTGGTAAGACAAACCCACACACACACACACACACACACACACAGTCTTGTTTTCCCTACATACCGAGGTACCCCATTGTCTGTCCTTTGTGTGGACTAACGGTTTCAACCTCGTTTTGCCGGTACAGTTCTGGGAAAACAACCGAGGTAAAGGGTTTCTTTTGTCTTTTGTACCTCGGTAAGGCGAAACACGCAAACTCTTTTGTCTAGTTACCTCGTCAAGTTGGTAAGACAAACGCACACACACACACACACACACACACACACACACACACACACACACACACACACACACACACAGTCTTGTCTACCCTACATACCGAGGTACCCCAACTCGGGCCGCTCATTTGATTCTAAATTCTCCCAGTTTCGGCATAAAAGCGGAGTTAATTTTGACAAAAGGAATTGGCGCCTCCCCGATGTTTGTAAAAACATCCTTATGATTGGAAGTTCAAATTTAGAACGCATTGATCGAAATCCCCATCCGGACATCCAGGTGGAGTGTTACCCTGGCGCCAAATTCAATCATCTGCGCTCTATGTTTAAAGGGCACAGGGGCCAGTCCAGTCCCCAAAAAATATTATTAAATATTGGCGTGAATTCTCGAAACGATAATTCTGATCTCGTAGTTAAGCAGTTGCGGAATATGCTTAGCGATATCAGGGTCAAGTTTAGATCAGCAAAAATTTATTTCGCTGAACTAAACTTTTTGCAAAAACTCCCTCAGGCTGAGAGGAGAACCCTGAGCATCATCAACGAAACCATTCGGAAAGTGAAGGACGTTAACGTTATACCTAAAATTGATGACGCGAAGTTTGATGTTGCTCAGGATTTAATCCATTGGACCACGAGAACCGCCAATATTATGTACGATCACTGGTTGAACCACCTAAATTTAAACTAAGTAAAGGCAAAGGTAACAGCCGCCTAACAGATGTGGGATTAGGAACTAATGTGGTTAACCTGTCTGGCACCAATGACCTAACAACCCAAGAGAAATCGCTTTTAGATCGCGGTTTAACTTTTGTACCAGCACCAAAGCCTAAAACTGATAACCAAACAAATTTACCATCATACAACTGTAATTGTCTTAGGCAAATGAAATTAGCCGACCGCTTTAGAAACTCCAGCGGTCGGAAACTTCCTTTTACAGAATCATCTGGTTGGTCACCTCCAGATAGTGAAGTAGATCCCGAAATTATTGAGGCTAGCAAACGAATCATCCAAAAGGTGTTCAGCATGAACATACTCTCCGATAAAGATAATTTAACAGCCGGTGAACGGAGAGCCCTCACGAAACTTCGAAAAATTAAGAAATTAGTAATTAAACCAGCCGACAAAGGTGGGTCGGTAGTTGTTCTATCTCGGGATAATTATATAAAGGAAGCCATGAGACAACTCAGCAATACTAAACATTATAAGAAAATAGATTCACTTATTTGGCCTAGTAATATCGAAAAATTCAATAAGATCTTAAAATTTCTCCTCGACGAAGGTCACATTACCAAAAAACAATTGAAATATTTAACAGCTAAGCTCAGTGCTCAAACAAGACAATTTTATATCCTACCAAAGATCCACAAGGACCGTTCTTCATGGACGGATGACTTAACTCCACCCGGGAGGCCAATTGTATCAGATTGTAATTCGGAATCTTATGCGATCTCGGAATTAATTGATTATCATCTGAAACCTATAGCAAATAGACATCCAAGCTATCTAAAAAATACACAGGATTTCCTGTCAAAAATTTCGAAATTGAAAATATCGAAAAATGCAATTCTGGCTACTTTGGATATCGACAGTATGTATACGAACATTGATATTGATAAAGGTGTTAAATCAGTTAAAAATGCATTTGAAAAATATCCGGATGCGAAATGCCCGGATGAACAAATTTTGGATCTTTTAGAGCTGAGCTTAAAAGGTAATGACTTTGAATTCAATGGAGAATATTTTCTACAAATAATGGGTTGTCCTATGGGCAAAAGATTCAGTCCTAATTTTGCAAGCATTTATGTAGCGGAATGGGAGGAAAATGCCTTAAGCAAATGTGCAAAGCATCCTCTCGTATATCTCAGGTATTTAGATGACATTTTTATTATTTGGGAACATTCAAAAGAAGATTTTGATGAATTTTTAGAAATTTTGAACAATCACGATCCAAATATTAAATTGAAAGCTACTATCAGTGAAAATTCTGTTGATTTTCTCGATGTGACCGTGTATAAAGGCAAGCAATTTCAGGCGTCCGGTCATTTAGATTATAAAGTGTATTTTAAACCAACTGATTCACATCAATTGTTGCACACAAAATCATTTCATCCTCAACATACATTTAAAGGTATCATCAAATCACAACTCATTCATTTCCACCGCAATTCAGGTGATAAGGTAAATTTCAATGAGGCTTGTTCTACTCTATTTGGCGCCCTCAGATCGAGAGGGTACTCGCTGCGCCTCTTGCGTAGCCTGAAATCCCAAACCCTGAAAAAGCTCGAAAGTCCAGCTGAAACTACCGATTTCGAACCACTGAAGATTGAACACAACAGACCGTTGCAGAATGGTAGTGGCGCGGTATTTAATTGCAAAAAGCCTCGTTGTAGACTGCATACTTTTATGCCTGATCAGAAAGAGAAATTTTCCTCCGAACAAACGAAAAATCATTATCAGATCCGTAACCCCTCCATTGTGATTCACCAAACATTATTTACCTTATCACCTGTAAGCGATGTCGGAAACAGTATGTTGGTCAAAGTCAAAATCCTTTTCGAGAGCGTGCTACTAGACACAAACAGGATATAAAACATAATGCTGATGCCCCAGTAGCACAACATTTTAACCTTCCTGGCCATTCTTTGGACGATTTCGAAATCCATCCTATTGAACAACCACCAATTAAAGACACATTAGAAGAAACGGATGAATTTAGAAAAAAACGTGAAGCTTTTTGGATCAATACGCTTCAAACCCTCTGGCCATTTGGTATGAACATATCAGAGGGCGAATGCGAAAGGAGGTCCATCATTCCTTTCACTTTAACGTACAACAGAATGAATATCGAAATAGCAAAAATGTTAAAAGATGAATTCAATTTTACCAATGCTAAATTAAATGAACCTTTGAATCTTCGACCTGTCATCGCCTATAAGAAAAACAAAAGCTTGCGTAACATCCTTGTAAGGACTAAATTAGAGCCCATCACTGAATAACATCAATTATTGCCAGTCAGTTTAACCAGTTCCTAAGCTCATCACTGAGTTTAAATCAATTTTGTGTAATTTTTTGTCATGTTTGAAACCCATCAGGGTTCAGTAAATGAAAACAATTTTTCGGCGGCATATTAAAAGAAAAAAACGTTTCAGTAGGAAATGTCTGTGCCAGTGCGATTTTTTAAACCTCAAACACACACACACAGTCTTGTCTTCCCTACATACCGAGGTACCCCATTGTTTGTCCTTTGTGTGAACTAACGGTTTCTACCTCGTTTTGCCAGTACAGTTCTGGGAAAACAACCGAGGTAAAGGGTTTCTTTTGTCTTTTGTACCTCGGTAAGGCAAAACACTCAAACTCTTTTGTCTAGTTACCTCATCAAGTTGGTAAGACAAACCCACACACACACGTCTGTGCCATTTTATTTTTGCAAAATGAAAATTATTTTTTGTTCAAACAAAAAACTTTTAGTTACTTTCTTGTTTGAACAAAAATATTTTTTATTGGAACAAAAAACTTTTAGTTACTTTTTTTGTTTGGACAAAAAAAAATATAATTTTTTATTTTTTATTAATTTTTTATTTATTTTTTTTTTATTTTTATTTTATTTTTTTTATTTTTCTTTTTTTTTCTTTTTTTTATTTTTTCATTTTTATTTTTTTTATTTTTATTTTTTTTTTATTTATTTTTTTATGTTTTATTTTTTAATTTTATTTCATTTTTTTTATTTTTATTTTATTTTTTTATATTTTTTTAATTTTTTTTTATTTTTATTTTTTTATATTTTTTAAATTTTTTTTTATTTTTATTTTTTATTTTTTGTTTATTTTTTTTCCACAAAAATAAAAATTATATTTTTTTGTGGAAAAAAAAATATAAATAAAAAAAAATAACAAATAATATTTTATTTTGTAAAAAGTAAAACAACTGAGGTGGTGACATCTTCCAGGTCTGTGATCAAAGATGGATGTAAGCCTTCTTTAATGTACATTCCTTCCCCTCCTCTTTTTATGGCCTTCTGTTCACCCCTACACCTATCCACACACCCCTTACTTGGTTTGCCCGTTCCCCATGTCTTAACAACGTCTTGGTTAAGTCCATGACATCAAATTCCTCTGCCTCAATCAATGTAGCATATTCACTTACTTTCCAGTGGAGACGGTGGATGTTGCAACAACCCACGTTCAGGGTACCGAGATTCATTGCCTTCCGCCTACTGATCCCATTGTTTTCTGATGCTAACCTTGGTAAACTTATTCTGCCCACCTCGCACTTGCTTCGCCCTACCTGTGTTCACTCTTGCTATACTTGCCTATGGCCTCCTACCCAGCTCCTCTCCAAAAATAGCTACCCAAAAAGATGATATCCCCCATTACCCGTTTCCCCTATCCTGCTAAGATGCACCCCGTCACGCCCGCACATGCTAGTGTTGCCGCAAAACGTGTCCCAATGGTCGATAAAGGGTATGCCCAGCCCAGGTCAACACTGTAGTCCTCCAACTGCTCATTTAGTGCCAAATCCTTGAGTTCCATTCGGCTTCACCCTCAAGGACTGGAAGGTCCCCGGATATGACTACTCTTGCATTCCTACTTAGCAGTTTGCCGACTAGACCTCTGTATGTCTCCATCAGACTTACTGACCTTCTCTCCACGATATTGTTGGCGCAACATGGACCACCATTACTGGATCGGATCCTGACCCAGCCACAACACAATACCATCTACCTGGTCCCTCAAATCCTCCACCTTCATCCCCAGAAAGCACACGACTGTTCGATTCGAATTATCGGGACCACAAAACCACATTGTCATCCCCACATACAATGCTACTCCCTGCTACAACCAATTTTCCTCTTCTGTCACCAGTTTCTATATCACCTGCACCTCCCCTCCTTTTGCATGTCTCAGGCTGTCTCTTTCTCTTCACCGCCCTCCTTACCCCATATGTCCTAGCATCATGAACAACCATCTCACTTCCCTCAATGCCCACATCACTCTCATCCCTAATTGATGCGAAATAAAAAAAACACCTAAAGAAGTAATGCTCACTCATGCAAAAGATCTTATGACATCAGTGGGTAAAGCTGCTTTGGGAATAAAAAAGACAGAAACAAGAACCGAAACATCACTCTGTTGTTCGTTCTCAAAGAAGGAAGACAAGTAAAAGACAATCTTATTCAAAACGAAATTCAAGACAACTTGATATATTTGATTAGATCATGATGTTACATGGATCTTGCGAGCATTTTTGTAGTGGATTTGATCCAGATAATGTATCACCAACATCAAGTGGTGTCGAAAATATTGGTTAGATTGAGCAATTTCCTATTGCATCTTTAAACAATTCTTCACCAATAGAATTTTTAATTCCAAGACAAACAACCAAGTGGTTAGATCTTGCATCATCTACACTTGAGGTTCAATTCAAAATTACAAAGCAAGATGGGAGTGTATTGGAAGATGATACAAATATTACTCCTATCAATAATTTCTTTCACAGTATGTTCAGTAAAATTAATGTTACACTGAATGGTTCTCTGATAACCACCAATACAGACATGTATCCTTAGCGAGCATTTTCTGAAAATCTGTTAAGCTATTCAAAAGATGTGAAAAAAAACACAGCTAGCTGCTAGTGAGATGTGGTATGTAGATACTCCAGGACAACATGCAGCAATTGCGAACGATTCAAATAACAAAAGTTTGGTTAAACGTCACAAATTAATTGCAAACAGTAAATCTGTACAACTAAGAGGAAAAATACATTTAGATCTATTTGTGCAAGACAAATATTTACCAAATGGCGAAGAGATGAGAATTAAAATTCATCGTTCCCCAACTAAATTTTGTCTTATTGGTGGTGTAGATGGAAAAATAGAAATTCAAAAAGCCATATTCAGAATACCGGCCTTTGATTTAATTCCTAAATTTGCGAATGATTTTAATGCACAAATAGATCGAACAAATTAGAAATTCAAAAAGCCATATTCAGAATACCGGCCTTTGATTTAATTCCTATATTTGCGAATGATTTTAATGCACAAATAGATCGAACAAATTATAAAATGCCCATAAGACGTACTGAAATGAAAACATCTACCATTGGAAATGGTCTTCGGTCAAAAACAGAAGACCATCTGTTTCATAAACAGATGCCAAAACGATTAATTCTTGGTTTAGTTTCGAATAAATATATAAATGGAAATATTGGCACATGTCCATTTAATTTTCAACATTTCAATTTGAACAAGTTGGCAATCACAATAGATGGACATTCCATTAAAGCACGTCCCTTTGAACCAAATTTCGAAGGTGGACTTTATCTAAATTCATATTTATCATTATTTGAAGCAATGGGGCTATTTCGAACAAAATCAAACATTTAATATATCAATGCAGGATTATGCAAAAGGATATACCCTCTGGGGAGTTGATTTGACACACGATCAGTCAGGTAGTGGGCCATTAGCTCACCCTATAAAATCTGACAACCTTCGACTGGATCTTCAATTTGCTCAAGCTCTCACAGAGGTGATCAACGTTGTTGTCTATGCAGAATTTGATAGTGAGATAGAAATCAACAAATTCAGAGAAGTGATATTTGACTATTAACAATGAGTAAATGTGAACATTGCAAGATATACAGGGAGATCAGAAAAAGAATAAACATAATAAGGAAAGAGAAAACTCGCAACGAAAGACTGTTCCTTAGATTATTTAAAGAAATTGTTGTGGGTGAAGTGACACCTCTGATAAAACAAAAAGTGAATAATCTGTGTGGTGCATGTCAAGAAACACCTGGACAAGAGCATGACTTTTGTATAAAAAGATATAAGAATATGGATTGAAATGTATATGGAAGAGTGTATGGAAATAGTGTGTCCATCAAGTGTTCTATATAAACTACACATACAAGCAAAGAAGCTGAATATTGAAGGATGTTTTGCAAATGTGAATGTGAACTTTAAAATTAACACTGATGAAGACATTAAGAGGTGGGCGGATTTAGTAGAGAAAGAATGGGGCTACTATACACCACTTAATAAAGAAGAAGAAATTGATTGAAAAGTACAACTTTATAACAGCCCTTTTCAGGGCTAAGTAGAGATGGAAACCACTCAACTACAATATATTCTGGGCAATTCTCCAAGGTTATCATTATTGAATGGAAAAGTGTGTTCAAAAGACTTATTACCAAAACAAAAACCTAAACACAGAAAAGCTTACATTGTGAACACAGATTCGTCAAGAGAACCAGGAGAACATTGGGTGGCAAGACAATCATTCATGCATCTACTTTGATTCCTATGGCTTACCACCATTAGATAAAGACATTTACAAATTCATCGTGACAAACACAGATTCTTGGACTATTAACACAATCAGAGTACAGAGTGTTCATACTGCGGTGTGTGGAATGTACTGTGTATTTGCTTTGGATCATCTTGCTAGAGGATATGATTTAGAGACAGTTCTTACTATCAATTTCGACCCAAGAAAGTTCCAAGAGAATGACAGAGAAGTTGGTCAATGGGTTGAGCAAAACTATAGACATTATTTTATGTAATCAAGATTAGGTGTCAAAACAACCCACAAAGTTTTTTTATAAAAACATTTTTTCTATTGTATAAACTTATTATGTATCACAGATAGGATATTTTAGCATTTTTTCCAAAAATCGTAAGCGATAATGCTTTATTTCAAGACACAATTCTGGCTACACATATTTTCTCAGCAAAATGGAATCTTGAAATAAAGTGGTATCACACAAAAAAATCTCGATGTAAAAAGGTTTTGTATAGATAGACAAACTCAGATCTCGGTGTATATATGCGTCTCACTTCATATATTAAACATTGGTACCTAAACTAATTCTTATTGTCTGTTTAAAATGTAGCAGTGCCCACTAGCTTTCCATAGCAGTATAAAAAGAGAAGAGGTACTTCTCTTTTTTCACCATTCTATCTCATAAGTGAAAAAGAGTTAAGAGATACTTCTTTTTTCCACTGTGGGTAAGAGATTGTATGCTTATCAACCAATCCGTCCATACAGTAAAGTGTTATACGGTTTAAAGTATGGCGAGATTGATTAATAAGTAAGCAAAATCCACATATTACCAGCATAAAGTAATTGGGAGGCCTTCACCCCGTGACTGACCCTATAGGGATCAGCATTTAAGAGACACTTCTTTTTTCTTCACCATTCTATCCCATAAGTGAAAAAAGAGTCAAGAGATACTTCTCTTTTTCCACTGTGGGTAAGAGATTGTATGATTATCAACCAATCCTTCCATACAGTAAAGTGTTATACGGTTTAAAGTATGGAGAGATTGATTAATAAACAGGCAATTTTTTTAGTGATTGAAAGGGGAATTTTACCCCATGGGTGGCACTCAGAAAAAAGTAATTGGGAGGCCTCCACCCCGTGACTGACACTATAGGGACCAGCATTTAAGAGATACTTCTTTCACCATTCCATCCAAAGATTTTAACATAGGATTCTCCATAGGGTTCCGTCCCTATAGTGGCATTTTTGTCCCTATAGTGGCATTTTTAAAGGTAGGAAAAAGATTTTAAAATCTTTTTCGTACCTTCAAATATGCCACTATAGGGACAAAAATGCCACTATAGGGACAAAACCCTATGGAGAATCCTATATTAATTTTGTCCCTATAGTGGCAGTCCTGGGGTATGAGGAATTCAGTGTTAAATGCTTGTCCCTATAGTGGCACCCCTCACTACTCCCCACTGCCCCAACACAAGAAAAAAAAACAACAAGATTTAAATAAATTAAGGACCTGCGAATTGCCGATTTTGATCGAATCCAATTGGTGAAAACGAATCGAATTTCGAATCTAACTTCCAATCGAATTTCGAATCTAATCACAGATAATGGATACGTCATCAAAATAAAAGTTTTTTTCTAAAATAATAACTCCGATTTATCACATGTTTACTTAGAAAAAAACTGGTCATAATTCACAATGAGTTGAAATGAACAGTTGTAGCGGTAATAGTGCTCGTAGCCATGTAGCTACAAGTGCTCTACAAACTCTGTTACCGCTACAAGTCAGTTACTTTTCTACTCAGAATAATGCTTAATATAAAACAGTGTCATCAATTGCAATCTGTAAACATTCATGGTTATGGCCCAAGTATATTCGAAAATATTCGAATTTCCTATTTCGAATCAAATCGAATATTGACTTTCGAATCGAATTTCTAATTTTCGAAGGAGCCTACAATAAATAAAAATCTCCCAATGCAGGGTTTTATTAGGCAGAGGATGGGCAAGAAATTATAAAATACAAAGTTCAGCAGAGTCCTTGCTTGAGCAACGAAAGTATACAAGGTCTGGATTAGTTTGCTGAGCAAAATCTCTTGCTTACCAGACAAAAATATACACAGATCAGAAAGTGCAATAAAGCCCGACTCACTATATCGGCACAGTTCCACATGCAGGGAGAAAGCAAGTAATAATAAATTATTTTTATAACCACGACCTGTTGAAAGCACCCAGAGTGTCGAGCATATCTGCCTCGCTGGTTTGTATTGGTTAGCACGGTCATACAATTCTAATAAATTCCCTGTCATGTAAGATTTTATTAATGGAAAGTATGTTTGTAGCGTATATGTCTTTGACAAAATCAATTACCTTTATGATCCGAAAAGTTGGGCGATATGACCGAACCGTCGGGCACCGATGTTGTATGCCTCCCCCCTCCCCACCCTTAAGAAAATGATAGTTACGGTCCTGCCAAAAAATAATACGATATTCTGCATAGCCTACCTCCCTCCAGCGAGACAATACTCTCCCCATGCAATCCTCCAACGCATAAGATGCATATGTATGTGCGCAGCCTTGGAAAGCAGAATTTTTCCTCTGATGTAATACCTTCATACTAAGTTGTTAATCGTCGACAAATCATTGTCATTTTATGTTGGGGAGCTGACAGTTGCTCGCCGTTGCTCTGTGCTTCTCTGCGGGTACTCCGGCTTCCTCCACCCGTAAAACTGTCGTGATCATGATCAGCAATTGTGCAGAAATATGCGACCATAAACACCAATAAATAAATAAATAAATAAATAAATAAATAAATAAATAAATAAATAAATAAATGATTGTCATTATAGGTATGTTCTTGACAAATCATTGTCATTGTAGGTATGTTCCGTTTATCTGAGATGCAAGATTTAAAATAAAGAGAACATGAGAAGGTTTGCATTGGACGATCTTTCTCTAGAATAAGGTTTTCGAGTTTAAGGTTTGACTTTGAGCATGGATACGAATATTGACAGGGGGGGGGGGGGGGCAAAAATGGAATGATTATTTCGCGGATGTGTGAATTTATTGAATTTGACATCTTTTATGAGCCAAACTTTTGAAGAAAAAAAAACATGATTTCTCTTAAGTTACGTGTCACAATTCTTGGCAGAAGAAATCAGCTTATTCCGTCTATTATGTTGAAAAATACTGGCATTTAAAATTTGGCCCTGAATGATCATATTTTTCTTTGAGGTATGGACCAAGCATTCTCCGCTGGACACTACACAGAGTGACGTGATCATAGTGTTCAATGTGCAACATCGGCTAAGTATACAAGAACAGACTTCATCGAAAAAAATCGTCTGTAAGTTACAAAATGAGCTAACACTTTTGTTACAAAATCAACCACTTTTGAGTATAAACTCCGTTCCATGTATATATACAGTAGATTGTGGCGAGAGTTTTCGGAGCAGTGACTCGAAATTTTCAGCGTTTGTTCTAGTAGCTCTGCCAAACTCGATCATGTCGCTGAAAAATCCAGAAATCGAGCAGGTGGTCCGTGAGAACCTCACACGCATGCCCATACGGTCTTTTCGAATTCGAGAATGACGAAATGCGAAATTCGCTCGTGTCGCTCTTCATGGGATGTGATGCGGCAACTATTCTTGAACAACGAGTGAAAATGTCATGCAAATCCGCCGGGAATTGGATACAGCGTTTTGAAGAGAGGAGGTAATTTTTAGAATTTGGTCTTTTACAAGCCGGTGCGAAAGAAGACGTCGTGATGGGGCGCAGACTTCCCTACTGGTAGTTCCTCTTAAAAGTTACGATTGTGTGTCACTGGTGATGAGTTGGCTGTAAATCGAAATTGCTTCTTTAAGACCGCCACCCAGGGATTACAACGCAACCTTTAAACTTAAGAGAATCGTCAGAAGTTGAAAGTCAAAAGAAATTGGAGGTAAGTAGGTTTTTGGCAGGCAGGAAAAGATTGACGAAACTTTGCATATTAGACATTAAAGTAGCACTTCAGACATACACGGGCTGTGTCCAGTCCGCTGAAGGCAGCGACTTGAAATTTTCAGAACTTGTCTTACGGAGCCTGACCGATATTATGGCATCGAAGGCGAATGCCCAGATCACGTGGAAACACCGCGCATCGCGTGGAAAAAGCAAACACTATTCGTCCCGACTCTATCAGTTTGGAATGGACCTGTGCAGTTTTGTAGCCGACTGTAGAGCTGCGACTGAGCATAAAGTCCCTGTTTCTTGTGCCAACTTGCCAAACCGGCTCCAAGGTATGATTTTTCGTCTGTATATCGTCCAGACCGCCAGTAGTTTATACCGTTGCCATACGTTAAGGTAGCCTTTTTTTCATTTTCGCCAAGTTTCGACCCATATTTGAGGGTACCTTCCTTCATCCCCATCTAGAGCAAAATCTAGCGACAAGGGGTTTTGGGTTTTTTTCATTTTCTGAAAAGCTTCTGCGAACATTCGCCAACCAATTTGGGGTGGACTAATACTAATAATAATAATAAAGGAATATGACGAAACAGTACAATAACAATAAGTAATACACTCCGTGTATAGTTAATAACTAATGCACTCCGTATGTACTTGATAATACTAGAAGGGTGGTTATGACTGCAGGGTAGATCATAGAAATTATATAAATTAAAGTATTGTATAATCAAATTGTTTGTCCATCAGTCTTGCATTCGCATGACATAATCATGTTTCCGGCTGTTTACAAACATCTGAGAATAATTAATCTGAATAGTTTTGACTTTTTAACACTTGGATTCCTTGAGAGTATGAAAATATTTACTGCAAAATTGTTGTGAAGAGTTCCACAGCAAGCGGACTTGAGCGTTCAATACGTTGTTCTATTAGATTATTAAAACAAACAAAAAATCCCATTGACAACAGTGATAACCTTTCACTCTCTGTACAACACACCAAGTTGCTGAGACATAAATTGCCTATACATCCACGAAGTACATAATCTTTTTGAACAAATAAAAACTTGAAAAAATTTATTGCACCACGTAAAATTTAAGTTTCAGTTTTAAATTTTCGCTACTGCCATCTGCTCTTACACTGAATGAACTTGCCACTTTGTTTTCATATCTCATATTTTTGGGAGATTTTCTCTCATTCCGACACAACATTCCAAAAATACCTTTTAATCCTGTATTAAGTGGACACAAATATTAATTCATATTTTGAACCAATCGGCCGATGATCCCTATTTAATCCTGCTCACAACTTTGGGTGTTAAATGCACCAAGTCACGTGTTCAGTGTTTTACGCCCTCGTTACCGTTGGGAGAGATCGCTGTGAGTGGGTTCAAATCCAGGTGATACTTTGACATTGGCGTCTGCGTAATAGTGTATTTCTTATTTCAGTAGATTGCACAGTTTCATACTGCAGGCAAATAAACGCAAAATCCTGCTTTTTGTTCAAAATAAAATTGTGACTGAATGTCGACTGAAAAAGATGTTTTGTATAGTTTACACTGGTCACAGACAGAGATAACTTTATTCAGGCTAATCTAGCCACTCTCATCAACCTTCTCGCCCGATATTTCTGGCAGTAAACAAACAGACGTCGACTGCTTTACCAGTTGCACATTAATTTGTATATTACTGAACAACAAAAACGAAAAATGATCTACACGGAGAACAATTTTGAAACCATCAACCTACTGTGCAGTGAAGTCTTTCTAATAATCTCCATAGGTGGATAGGCTGCATGAATGTGAAGAGTACGCTATAAAAGGGTACTGGAAGCAGGGACGGGGTAGCTGACCCTTGCACTGGCTCAGTTGGGGTCGGACATGACCAATTTTGAGTACCAGTACTACAAGTACATTTTATATTTCAAAAACTAACTTTCAAAGAAATGCAAAAACATTCACATATACCCCCCCACCCCCCACCCCTCTTGAATAATATTCCAACTACATCTCCAAGCATACCTTCAACAAAGACATGCCTTAAAGGTGTAGTTGAAGTATTTCATCGGTCATGACATGAGCAATCACAGTCGGAACACATCATGTTTTAAACCCCTACCCCAATTGATCTTCGTCGTGACGCATCTGGTTGTAACATATTTTAAGATAGTTAACCCCTGGGTTCAACCGGGAAATGAAATGGCTAAAACTTTCCTTATTATTTTCATGTTTGTTCACAGACTGGTGGGTTTTGCCTAGAAAGCAACTCCACTCCATAGGTATTTTACTGGTAGTCCACGTATTGCACCGAGTAATAACGAATTTCTTTGCTTTTGGTTGTACGCTCGAGACTTTGCCACTGGGATACTAATATTTCTCTCGATATTATTTATTTATTCGTATTTACGGTAACTCCCAACACCAAAAGCAATGTAGTCACTACAACCAAAGGGTAAATTGAAGTTTTGGCAAACGATTATACCGCATTATGCCTACAGGCAACCCAGGCGTTGCTTGTCGGCTCCAATAACACATAACTTGTTTAATCTATGTCACTCCTCTGAGTTTCCACCAGATTCATTTGAAAGTAAATGGTCAGTCAAAACTTCTTTGTGGGTAGATATTTTTATAAATGGAGGATACTCTTCAACGAAGGAGAACAACTAATTTGCATAAATGCTGTGCACATGCAACATGTGTTTTGTAAATTGCTTATGTGTTACTGTGACAGTGATTTTCTATTTTTATTTTATCTCTGAGAGCTTTGGCGATATTCTGGTTCTATTCACTGAACAGTTTGTCGTGCACACCAATTTTGAAACGCATTCATTTAATGAAAACGCCCCAAAACCCAACACATACTCGACAACCAAACGTTCTCTGTAATGTCACCAACAGGAGAGTTTGTACAAGCTTTGCTTAACAGGATGGTTTTTATTGTGCCTAAAAGAGTCCGAAGCGATCCACATTATAACCTTCGTCCACAGAATGTTACTTATTGACCCGATAATAGTGTACAAACAGAATGTGTAATAAAGTAAAAGTTTATTGATATGGATATAGGTTTCAGCTCACCCTGATAGATGAACTAACTTCTCCTGGCTTTAATGAAGTTTGTTGCTTGCAACAATGCATCAGCATTTTCCATCCCCCATTTTGATTTCTGTCATTATTTGATAGAAGCTGCTATCAACCCCCACCGCCCAGCATCCCACCGCCCAGCATTCAAAAATGCCTCCCCCGATAAAATTTGCAGCTAGAAAATGGCGGTATGTGCAAAAGGCACAGTTCCAGACATCCAACACAAATAAAACAAAGTAAGATGTATTTTGGTTGAGCTCTTTTCTTTTTTTTCGGGGGTGGGGGGGGGGGGGGTGGCTGGTATTTTTCTGACAAAGCCTGCATGCACTTTACCAACGTTACTGTTTCATTCCATAACGGCAATAGAAATACTGTAATGCAAATTGATACCTGTACACAAAATACACAAACAGTACAGACGATATCAGTTTTTCACAAATGCAAGCGAAAATGTTCTCATTTAAATTAGAGCTCAAGAAGAATATCCCCTCCCCTTTCGCCTATTGGCCTCCATGAACAGAGATACAGAATATGTTTTGGTGTCAGTAGTAGATTTCGAGAAGGGTATGGTAGGGGTATATTGTACCCCATTCAGCGCAACCTGCGATAACGATGAAATATTTTTAGGTTTTTCAACAAAATATACGCAAATATTTAATAGCTTTTTTTCGAGCCATTTCAATCAGCCCTTTCAAGCCATTCAGCCCATTCAAGCCACTGCGGTGGATCTATCCAATCGGTTATTTTCCTGCTAGAAGATTTGTCGGCATTTCTTCATCTAAATAAAATACGTCACTAGTTTTTCAAACAGAAATAATTTTCTCATTCCTGAGTGTCAGTTCGTAGATTGTTTCATTTCCGACTGCAACATTGGAAGTCGGATAACTCATAATAAATTATTAAGTTATGTTGGTTGCGCCGTATGTACAAATGGGCAAACAAACTCGCAACTAACACAAATACACTATATAAGGTGTGCACACGTTCGACAGTGCAGCTACTAAATTTGCAATCTTGATTTCGAATTGCAAACGAGCCCTTCGGTTGCCTTGTCCCTGAACGAGACAGGAGGGTGCACTTGTGCTGATGTACTGTTAATATTGGGAAAATTGCAGGATACGCTGCTTATTTTGAAATACAGTTTGTCTTTGGTCTGGTATAAACCCAAAACTCTGGCAGTTACACGCGGCAATGATTACAACTCGCCTGCGTGGTCCTCGGTTTCCTACACGTCATAAGATAGCTGTATCTTTCTGGTTTCTGAGCTGCTGTTTAGAAGGAATGGGAGGGAGGGGAGGGGGCATGAATTCAACTCCAGCCTCAGTTGATAATCTCGTTATCGGCATTTAGTCTGATGAAAAGAAAAAAAAGCCCTAAAAGTTTCTAGATTGGGTGAAGATATACAACAATCTCACTCGTCCTCTCCCAATGACCAGAACGGAATATTCTGTTGGACGGGAGGCGGGGGTATATAGGCTCAGCCTGTTCGCCAAGCCCTATTTCATCATAAAGGAAATAGAGTTACTTTTGGAAAAAGATCAGGGATGTAACCTCTGGTGTGTGGTGCCCCACTGCCCCACCCCAAGAAAAAAAAACAAGATTTAAATAAATTAAGGACCTGCGAATTGCCGAATTTGATCGAATCGAATTGGTGAAAACGAATCGAATTTCGAATCTAACTTCCAATCGAATTTCGAATCTGTTCACAGATAATGGATACGTCATCAAAAGAAAAGTTTTTTTCTAAAATAATAACTCCGATTTATCACATGTTTACTTAGAAAAAAACTGGTCATAATTCACAAGGAGTTGAAATGAACAGTTGTAGCGGTAATAGTGCTCGTAACCATGTAGCTACAATTGCGCTACAAACTCTGTTACCGCTACAAGTCAGTTACTTTTCTACTCAGAATAATGCTGAATATAAAACAATGTCATCAATTGCAATCTGTAAACATTCATGGTTATGGCCCAAGTATATTCGAAAATATTCGAATTTCCTATTCGAATATTGACTTTCGAATCGAATTTCTAATCGAATTTCTAATTTTCGCAGGTGTCTACAATAAATAAAAATCTCCCAATGCAGGGTTTTATCAGGCAGAGGATGGGCAAGAAATTATGAAATACAAAGTTCGGCAGAGTCCTTGCTTGAGCAACGAAAGTATACAAGGTCTGGATTAGTGTGCTGAGCAAAATCTCTTGCTTACCAGACAAAAATATACATAGATCAGAAAGTGCAATAAAGCCCGACTCACTATATCGGTACAGTTCCACATGCAGGGAGAAAGCAAGTAATAATAAATTATTTTTATAACCACGACCTGTTGAAAGCACCCAGAGTGTCGGGCATATCTGCCTCGCTGGTTTGTATTGGTTAGCACGGTCATAAAATTCTAATAAATTCCCTGTCATGTAAGTATTTTATCAATGGAAAGTATGTTTGTAGCGTACATGTCTTTGACAAAATCAATTACCTTTATGATCCGAAAAGTTGGGCGATATGACCGAACCATCGGGCACCGATGTTGTATACCTCCCCACCCATATCCTTAAGAAAATGATAGTTACGGCCCTGCCAAAAAATAATACGATATTCTGCAAAGCCTACCTCCCTCCAGCGACACAATACTCTCCCCATGCAATCCTCCAACGCATAAGATGCATATGTATGTGCGCAGCCTTGGAAAACAGAATTTTTTCTCTGATGTCATACCTTCATACAGAGTTGTTAATCCTTGACAAATCATTGTCATTTTATGTTGGGGAACTGACAGTTGCTCGCCGTTGCTCGGTGCTTCTCTCCGGGTACTCTGGCTTCCTCCACCCGTAAAACTGTCGTGATTATGATTAGCCATTGTGCAGAAATATGTGACCTTAAACACCAATAAATAAATAAATAAATAAATAAATAAATAAATAAATAAAAAATAAATAAATAAATAAATAAATAAATAAATTAATTAATAAATTAAAAAAAAAAAAAATAAATAAATAAATAAATAAATCATTGTCATAAAAGGTATGTTCTTGACAAATCATTGTCATTGTAGGTATGTCCCTTTTGTCTGAGCTGCAAGATTTAAAATAAAGAGAACATGAGAAGGTTTGCATTGGACGATCTTTCTCTAGAATAAGGTTTTCGAGTTTAAGGTTTGACTTTGAGCATGGATACGAATATTGACAGGGGGGGGGGGGGGGGGCAAAAAAGGAATGATTATTTAGAGGATGTGTGAATTTATTGAATTTGACATCTTTTATGAGCCAAACTTTCGAAGAAAAAAAAAACATGATTTCTCTTAAGTTACGTGTCACAATTCTTGGCAGAAGAAATCAGCTTATTCCGTCTATCATGTTGAAAAATACTGGCGTTTAAAAGTTGGCCCTGAATGATCATATTTTTCTTTGAGGTTTGGACCAAGCATTCTCCGCTGGACACTACACAGAGTGACGTGATCATAGTGTTCAATGTGCAGCATCGGCTAAGTATACAAGAACAGACTTCATCGAAAAAAATCGTCTGTAAGTTACAAAATGAGCTAACACTTTTGTTACAAAATCAACCACTTTTGAGTATAAACTCCGTTCCATGTACAGTAGATTGTGGCGAGAGTTTTCGGAGCAGCGACAGCGACTCGAAATTTTCAGCGTTTGTTCTAGTAGCTCTGCCAAACTCGATCATGTCGCTGAAAAATCCAGAAATCGAGCAGGTGGTCCGTGAGAACCTCACGCGCATGCGCATACGGTCTTTTCGAATTCGAGAATGACGAAATGCGAAATTCGCTCGTGTCGCTCTTCATGGGATGTGATGCGGCAACTATTCATGAACAACGAGTGAAAATTTCATGCAAATCGCCGGGAATTGGCTGAGATACAGCGTTTTGAAGAGAGGAGGTAATTTTAAGAATTTGGTCTTTTACAAGCCGGTGCGAAAGAAGACGTCGTGATTGGGCGCAGACTTCCCTACTGGTAGTTCCTCTTAAAAGTTACGATTGTGTGTCACTGGTGATGAGTTGGCTGTAAATGGAAGTTGCTTCTTTAATAATAATAACTCTTTGGCCAGCCGCTGATTTGTCGCGGTCCTCATAAGAGAAGGCCATCATTCCCCCTGCACCCCACCCCCTCTTCCCCTCCTCTCCTCCCTCTTTAAGACCGCCACCCAGGGATCACAACGCAACCTTTAAACTTAAGAGAATCGTCAGAAGTTAAAAGTCAAAAGAAATTGGCGGTAAGTAGGTTTTTGGCAGGCAGGAAAAGATTGACGAAACTTTGCATACTAGGCATTAAAGTAGCACTTCAGACATACACGGACTGTGCCCAGACCGCTGAAGGCAGCGACTTGAAATTTTCAGAACTTGTCTTACGGAGCCTGACCGATATTATGGCATCCAAGGCGAGTGCCCAGATCACGTGGAAACACCGCGCATCGCGTGGAAAAAGCGAACACTATTCGTCCCGACTCTATCAGTTTGGAATGGACCTGTGCAGTGTTGTAGCCGACTGTAGAGCTGCGACTGAGTATAAAGTCCCTGTTTCTTGTGCCAACTTGCCAAACTGGCTCCAAAGTATGATTTTTCGTCTGTATATCGTCCAGACCGCCAGTAGTTTATACCGTTGCCATACGTTAAGGTAGCCTTTTTTTCCATTTTCGCCAAGTTTCGACCCATATTTGAGGGTACCTTCCTTCATCCCCATCTAGAGCAAAATCTAGCGACAAGGGGTTTTGGTTTTTTTTACATTTTCTGTACATCTGAGAACATTCGCCAACCAATTTGGGGTGGAATAATAATAATAATAATAATAATAATAATAATAATAATAATAATAATAAAGAAAAATGACGAAACAGTACAATAACAATAAGTAATATTCTCCGTGTATACTTAATAACTTTTTCACTCCGTATATGCTTGATAATAATAGAAGGGTGGCTATGACTGCAGAGCAGATCATAAAAACATACCCAGAAATTTGTGTGATCGCCACTGCGCATTTCCGAGTTTCAGCGAAAAATCTATCCAATTTTTTAACACTGAAGTCTATGGAGATTTTTTAAAAAACAATTATTTCTGAAAAACCTTCTTCAAAACTATTTGCATCCCGCATCTGATAAAAAAAATCAACATTTCCTCTTCAGTTGGCTGTAATTAATTGAACTGTAGGATAATTATTTTTTGCTTCCATTTTTATTTCAAATCGGAGGTAGATTTTGTGTATAACCCCTATAAAATTAAGCAAAATTCACTACCCCTGTGGTCTTTAAAACGATTTTGCGACCTTATGAAAATAAACATTTTCTGCCATCCCGCATCAGACTAGAAACTAGAAATGTCAAATGTGTGATATATCCAAGTTTTATTTGAATGTCATCACATCTTTTTGCTTCCAAATAACTTTGAAAAACATACATTTTACATTTTCCCAATAAAACCGCCCCTCTCTCTTGCTGTTGTCGAGATAATTGGTTTGTTGCATTGAAGAGAACACCCGTTCTGTCATTCTGTGTGCTTTGTATTGGCAGTTTGGATCAATTAATCGGCACATTGTGTTATTATTATGTGATACATGTAAGTTAGCACACTAATTTTTCTCTGTTGATAGGGTGTTTAACAGCTTGGAAAACCGAACTCGTTCCAATGAGGGTCATAAGCTATGTTTTTGGAGCGTCCTCTGTTCAGGTTAGTTAAAGGGTTAACGCCCATAAATATATCACCGTGAGGGATTTATTTTCATGAAGGTACAATCTGTTTTTTACACATTATCAAAAAAATATTTTCACACGATATTTCTGATATGCATGGACAAAAACTGTTTCGCTGTTCATAATTCACCTCCAAATATTTTATCTCTTCATTGTCTTTTTTTTGTTGTATAAACCGTATTGTTGAGTGTTATTAAACCATGTGCTGTATTTGTTTTAATAAACATCAAACAGCAACTGTGAGTGTTATTGTTATCTGGTCCATTCTGTCGCTATTTGTTCGCCAAATGATCAGCTATGAATTTGCACCTCGGATAATGAGTTATCGAACTTAGCCCACCATACACATTTCTGGACATGAGAAATTATATAAATTAAAGTATTGTATAATCAAATTGTTTGTCCATCAGTCTTGCATTCGCATGACATAATCATGTTTCCGGCTGTTTACAAACATCTGAGAATAATTAATCTGAATAGTTTTGACTTTTTAACACTTGGATTCCTTGAGAGTATGAAAATATTTACTGCAAAATTGTTGTGAAGAGTTCCACAGCAAGCGGACTTGAGCGTTCAATACGTTGTTCTATTAGATTATTAAAAACAAAAAAAAATCCCATTGACAACAGTGATAACCTCTCACTGTCTGTACAACACACCAAGTTGCTGGGAGATAAATTACCTATACATCCACGAAGTACATAATCTTTTTGAACAAATAAAAACTTGAAAAATTTTATTGCACCACGTCTGAATCTGAATCTGAATTGGTTTACTGTGTAGCCCGCGGTGACGCGTATGTTAACACTGGGAAGGAGGCATGGTGTTATTAATTGCGCTCTGCGTCCTGGACACAAATTGTCTCAATGGCTGTGTGGCTATTGGCATTCCAGTCCACAATTGTACGTGGAAAAAAGGAGTTTCTGAATTCTTCTGTTGATGTTCTGTATACAGCCAGTTTTGTGTTGTTGTTGCTCCTTGTCCGAGATGGACCCTTTTGGATGAAGCGCTCTTTTGGTATTGCGTCGCAACCAGAGATGATGTTCTGGAGTGTTTGGATGCGTTTGTTCTTCCGGCGCTCTTCCAGGGACGGCCAGTTGAGGGAGCGGAGCACATCACTTACGCTACTATCTCTGCGATAGTCATTGCAGACAAAGCGTGCGGCACGTCTTTGGGTCATCTCCAATTTCTGTATGTCTTTCTT